>JAGXJF010000017.1:0-432227 GCA_019208055.1 Stipa capillata | reverse complement strand
ATGGCAAGGGAGCTAGGGGAGGTGGGGGAAGATTTTGGAGAGCAGGATTCCTACCAGGGGCGTGTACGGCGGCGGCGGACTTGCAGGCGATCGGCGAGCTCGCTGCTGGCCAGTGAGCTACGACTGGCCAGCAGCGAGCTCGCTGATGATTTTTATAGGGCATATTACCAGTGACGGGCACATATAAAGGCCCGCCACTGGTAAATAGATTACCAGTGACGAGCCCAACGTGCACCCGCCACTGGTATGCAGGCAGAGAGCAAGTTTGGCGGGAATTATTATCGGTGACGGGCGCTTTGACGCGCACGTCACTGGAGTATAGTATATCAGTGACGAGCTGATATGCTCGCCCGCCACTAGTAATTTCAAATTTACCGGTGACGGGCTCTAACATCTGCTCATCACTGGTAATTATTTACCAGTGACACGTGACAATTAGCGCCCGTCACTGGTAAATTTTCGGTTTACCAGTGACGTGTTTATTTGGTGCTCGTCACTACTAAGTTGGCTTCTATAGCTGTTCTGCAGTAGTGACTTCTCATCTCCTGTATGCGCGCGTACGTACCAACAATGTCAGAGTTCTGTTGTGACCGTGCATGTCTGTGTGAGTAGGCCGGCGTGGTGCTGGGGCCTTCGGTGATGGAGCAGATGGGCGTCTGGGCGTCCATGGTGTTCCCGCAGCCAGGGCCGGCTCTGGGCCTAGGCGGGAGGGGCGACCGCCTAGGGCCCAGGCCTTTGGGGGGCCCAGCAGGCAGCAGGATATATATACCGATCGCCGCTTCGCTTCCGCTAATCTGCCAATCGCCGGCTCGCCGCTTCCACTAATCGCCCTGGTGCTTGATTGCGTGCGGCACTGCTGATCGCCAAAAGACAAAAGTATTGCTAATCAAGTAATCATGCGTGCCTGCTAGCAATACTTCGTGAGTTCACATGGCCCAGTATGATTGCGTGCCTGCTAGCAATACTTCGTGAGTTCGCATGATTGTGTGCGGCATTGCGGCAGTGCCGTGCGACGGGTTCGCGTGATCACGTGCGGCGGTGCGGAGTGCGGACGTGCGGCGCCAGCAGGGAAAAAGAAACGTTGCCGCTGTCGCTGACTGAAGTCACCGGTCTGTCCTCAATTCCTCATCTCCTCTTCTTACCAGTAGTCCAGTACCACCGATTAGGGTTCTAAATTTTAAAATTCTAATTGACTATTTTCATATTTCCATGGTTCGTGTATTTACTTTCCTTCACAAATCACAATTTTAGGTGTTAGAATGTTGCCTAAGAAGCATTTGTCAGGTGCTGAGAAAAGAAAAAAAAGAAAACGGGAGGATCAGTTTATTGAATCACAAAGAGGTGCTTTAAATAAGTATTTTTTTAGCTTCAAGTAATGTTGATGTCAATGAAGATCAAGAGCAGGACCCTGATCCCGGGCAGGGACATGATCATAATTTAAATTCAGATGTTGAGGTCAATGAGAACAGTACGGGGGAGGAAAATTTACAGCCTTCATCTAATACTGAAAATCCAAATAGTGATGAACAAGAAGATTCTCTTTTATCTATCTATGATCCCAGAACATGGGATAATCTTGACAATAGCAAAAGGGATATTTTAATTGAAAAAGGGCCTGTGAGAGAATTTAATCTGGAGTTTCCTAAGGATGCTCTTGGTAGACATTTTTCATATGCTTACTACTCTAGAAAGTTAAATAATGGTGAGGTTGTTGATAGAAAGTGGTTGGTTTACTCTAAACATGTGGACAAAGTTTATTGTTTTTGCTGCAAGTTGTTCAAATCAAATCAGAGCAAGTCTTTGATAGCATCTGATGGATTGAGGGACTGGAAGCGTCTCAGTGGGAGACTCAAAGAACATGAGAGCGGTGTTGAGCATTTAACAAATATGAATACATGGAATGAACTTAGGTTGAGGTTAGGCAAAAATCAAACAATTGATGATGACGTGCAACGGGAAATTGCAAAGGAAAAAGAGCGTTGGAGGCAGGTTTTGGTAAGAATAGTTTCTGCAGTGAAGTTTCTTGCAAAACATAACTTGGCCTTTCGAGGATCAAATGAGAAGCTGTATCAAGATAATAATGGTAATTTTCTGGGCATAGTTGAAATGATTACTGAATTTGATTCTGTGATGCAAGAACACATTAGGCGCATTCAAAATAATGAAATTCATCATCATTATCTTGGCCACAATATTCAGAATGAGTTAATTTCAGTTCTTGCTGATGCTGTGAAAAAGTTTATCTTAAGTATCATCAAGGATGCTAAGTATTTCTCTATTATCTTGGATTGTACCCCAGATGTGAGCCATGAAGAACAAATGACTCTAATTGTGCGTTGTGTCAATATGTCAAGTAACATTCCGAGAGTGGAGGAGTTTTTCCTAGAGTTTTTAAAGGTTGATGACACATCAGGATTGGGGCTTTTTAATGTACTGATGGATACATTGGGTTCTCTTGATTTGAACGTCGCTGATGTGAGAGGTCAAGGTTATGATAATGGTTCCAATATGAAGGGAAAACACCAAGGTGTTCAAAAGCGTTTGCTTGAAATTAACCCCAAAGCATTATATATGCCATGTGCATGTCATAGTTTGAATCTCACTCTTTGTGATATGGCAAAATCTTGCAAACAAGCTATTTCATTCTTCGGTGTTATACAGCGGATATATGCATTATTTTCACGTTCTACTAAAAGGTGGAAGATTTTGCTTGACAATGTTCCAAAACTGACTCTCAAACCTTTGTCTAATACTCGTTGGGAGAGTCGAATAAAGAGTGTGCAACCTATAAGGTACCAAACTCCCCAAATAAGGTCAGCTTTGAAAGAACTAGAGAAGGCTTCTACTGATGACCCAGCAGCAGTAAGTGATGCTCTATCTTTGGTCAGTGCACTTGAGAATTTTGAATTTTAGTTGGTATGGTTGTTTGGCATGATATTTTATTTTCTGTAAATATGGTGAGCAAAAAGTTACAAGAAAAGATTGTGTGCATGGATGCTACTCTCAAACACATTGAAGGGGTCATCTCATATTTTCAGAAGTACAGAAATGAAGGCTTCGATTCTAGTATTGAGATTGCAAAAGCCATTGCATCTAATATGGACATAGAGCCAAAATTTCCTACAAAACGTCAAAGTAAAAGGAAGAAACATTTTGATGAAACCAATGATCAAGATGAAGAAATACAGCTGTCAGCTATGGAATCCTTCAAAGTTACTTACTTTCTAGTCATTGTTGACGTTGCAATTGCTTCATTGACTAGTAGATTTGAGCAGTGAAGACATTTGAAAAGGTGTTTGGTTTCTTATTCAACTCAAAAAATTTGAAGTCCTTGGATGATGGTAATCTACACAAATGTTGCACTACTTTTGCAGAAGCTTTTTCTCATGGTAACTCTTCTGATGTTGATCTAGATGATTTTTTCTCTGAATTAAAAGTGCTGCAAGTAACTTTGCCAGATGATTTGATGTCAGCACATGAGATTCTTCAGTTTGTTACAGCTATAGATTGCTATCCAAATGTTTCTGTTGCCTATCGGATCCTCTTAACTGTACCTGTGACCGTAGCCTCAGCTGAAAGAAGTTCTCAAATTGAAACTACTGAAAAATTGTTTGAGATCAACTATGTTACAAGAAAGGTTGAATGGCTTGGCTATGTGCTGTATTGAGAAGGATATCTTAGACAACATTGATCTTGATATTGTCCTTAATGATTTTGCATCAAGAAATGCCCGAATAAGGCTTTTTGTGAAGCACTGAAGCATTATTGTCAATGGAGTCATTAGAATTTGGTTCTTATTTGAGGTAATCATACTAATTTCATTTTACTATTCTTTTAGTGTTTCTGTCATAGTGTGGTTCGAAGTTAACTCTTAAAATTAGTGAAAGTAGACACATATATGTATAATTACCTATAAGCCTTAAGGGCCCATATCGTCGGCTTCGCCCTAGGGCCTTCCAAAACATAGAGCCGGCCCTGCCCGCAGCGCAGCTTGCTCACGCTGGAGACGGCGGCGCACCTCGGCCTTCTCTACTTCCTGTTCCTGGTCGGCCTGGAGATGGACACCGACGTGATCTGGCGGTCGGGGAAGAAGGCGCTTCTCGTGGCCATCGCCGGGATGGCGCTGCCCTTCTGCATCGGCATCGCCACGTCCTTCATATTCCGGCACCAGGTGTCCCCGTAACGTGCACCAGACCTCCTTCCTGCTCTTCCTCGGCGTCGCGCTCTCGGTCACGGCGTTCCCGGTGCTCGCCCGCATCCTCGCCGAGATCAAGCTGCTCAACACGGAGCTCGGGCGCCTCGCCATGTCGGCCATCATCAACGACATGTGCGCGTGGATCCTGCTCGCACTCGCCATCGCCATCTCGGAGGTGCACAGCACGGCGCTGTCCTCCCTGTGGGTGCTCCTCTCCGTGGTGGTCTTCGTGCTCTTCTGCTTCTACGTCGCGCGCCCCGGGATGTGGTGGCTCATCCGCCGCATCCCCGAGGGCGAGGGCGTCAGCGACATGCAAGTCTCCCTTATCCTCACCGGCGTCATGCTCGCCGGTGTGTTCACCGGCGCCATCGGCATCCACTCGGTCTTCGGCGCCTTCGTCTACGGGCTGGTCATCCCTAGGGGGCAGCTCGGCGTGGCACTGATCGAGAAGCTCGAGGACTTCGTCACTGGGCTGCTACTCCCGCTCTTCTTCGCCATAAGCGGCCTGCGTACGAACGTCGCCAAGGCACGCGACCCCATCATCGTTGGCCTGCTCGTGCTCGTGTTCATCATGGCCAGCTTTGCCAAGATCATGGGCACCATTATCATCGCCGCGCTGTACACCATGCCGTTCCGTGAGGGCATCGCCCTCGGATTCCTCATGAACACCAGGGGACTCGTTGAAATGATCGTGCTCAACATTGGAAGGGACAAGGAGGTACTGATATTCCGTACATTAACTGCCCCTTCTTCTTATGTTCGTGTCATCCATTGTTGATTAAGCAGGTAGTAATGCATGGGTTGTAGGTGTTGGACGACGAGTCGTTTGCGGTGATGGTGCTGGTGTCGGTGGCGATGACGGCGCTGGTGACGCCGGTCGTGACTGGCGTGCACCGGCCGTCGCGGCACCTCGTCGGGTACAAGCGGCGGAACCTGCAGCGCATCAGGCACGACAGTGAGCTCCGCATGCTGGCCTGCGTGCACACCACCCGCAACGTGCCGTCCGTGCTCTCGCTGCTCGACCTCTCTAACCCGACCAAGCGCTCCCCGATCTTCATCTACGCGCTCCACCTCGTCGAGCTCACCGGCAGGGCCTCCAACATGCTTGCCGCTGCCGCTGCCTCCGCCTCCGCCTCGAAGCAGAGCCGGACAAGCTCATCCTCCGCCTTGCCCCCCGTCACGGAGCACATCTTCAACGCCTTCGAGAACTACGAGATGCATACTGGTCAGTGCACATCAACTCCATGTTTTTCGTAAGGCCAAAAGGTAGGATGTACAAGCTGACACAGAGCATGGTGCTTGTGTGACGCAGGAGGCGTCTCCATCCAGACGCTCGCGGCGGTGTCGCCGTACCAGACCATGCACGACGACGTGTCCGTGCTCGCTGAGGACAAGCACGTCTCGCTCATCGTGATCCCTTTCCACAAGCAGCAGACGGTGGACGGCGGCATGGAGCCGATCAACCCGTCCATCCGAGGTTTCAACGAGAGCCTCCTCGCCACCTCCCCGTGCTCTGTACCTCAACGAGAGGTACGCCGACAAGATGGTGGCCAACAGCGAGGAGACGGTGGCCACCATCCGGAGCATGAACAACAGCATGCACGAGCTGTACATTGTCGGGAGGCGCCCCGGCGAGGCCGGGTCGCCGATGACGTCGGCGCTGGAGGACTGGATGGAGTCCCCGGAGCTGGGACCCATCGGTGACATGCTCGTGTCGTCGGACTTCTCCATGTCAGTGTCGGTGCTAGTGATGCAGCAGTACGTGGTGGCCGGGGCGCCCGCGGCCGCCGTCGCGCCTACCGCGAGCGGCGATCCGGTGCGCCAGTACGTGAGCAACGCTAACCAGCGGCCGGCGGCCTCGTCCGGGACGTACCGGAGCGCAGCGTCATCGACGTCCGATAGCGGATGGTCTAGTGGCACCGTAGGCTTCTGAGGCGCATAGGGTCTTCGTTGTGTTGATTTTTGGGGTCGAACTTCTGTAGTGTACACTGTTCTTTCGGATTCATTTTGTCTAGTGCGCGCAAGCACCCTGTGCTTTTGTTGCTGCTTGTTAGTAGTTGTTACTCTATCATGGAACGTGAAGGGTGAGGTTATCTTGTTGATCGGATAGCTGCTTGTCAATTTCCAAGTGAGCAATCTCTGAACCAAATAAATCAGTCAGAATCTTGTAGGCTAGAGACCATCTTAGATCAGATTTGGTGCTCGAACGGACATGAAAATTTTCTTCTACAGGTTCCCTGATTTTTCTGCAAAGTAATTTTCTGATTGGATGAGCTTTGAGATGTGTGTAGTCTGATCCTTTAGTGACCAAGCCTAACCTTAGAAATACACACAAAATACTGATGCATAGGTCAGAAAAAATTGACTTAGAAAATTTACCGTCCCCAAAAATGATAAATCTTCTATTTCAGCATCTGTTCTGTTCTTGAACAATTATTATGCAGTGTTGGAAAATTTGAAGCTCCCGGCGGCAGTTGTTGATCGGAAAGGAAAAACTTGTATTCGCTTATCTGAAAGTGCTTCTCATGCTGGTGATATTCCTCTTTTGAGACAAACATGGTCTCCTCCACCACTGGATGCGCAAAAGTCAACGTAGATGCAGGGTTCGATAAGGCAAATTCTTCAGCAAATATTGTAGTAATTGTGAGAGCTCAGCATGGTGTTGTTTTACTATCGGCGTGAAAAAAATTGGATCGCTGCGCGAGTATGGATGATGCTGAGTTGCTCGCTTGTCAACATGCATGGGCTCAGCTTGACTATTAATTTTGCATGTTCCTGTCATTGTTGAAACGTATTGCTTGGTTGCTTACAATTCTTTGGCACATGGTTGTGATGACTGATCAGCTTTGTGGGATCTTACTTCAGAAGTTCTAAGTCTTGTTCCTCTCTGTCCAGGGGTAGAGTTTGTGAAAATTCCCAGATCATGTAATGGCGTCGCAAATTCTCTTACTAAGTTCGGTAGGATAGAGAGATGTGTTATACCCCGTCCTTGTGGCGGAGATGATTTTACATGATTGTAACAACTCTATTTCTTAATATATGTAGTTTCAAAAGAAGAAGAAAAAATGACTTAGAACTAAACAAAAGTTAGTTACAAATAGCAAATCCCATTTTTAGACGATAACGGAGACGAGCAAAATTGGGTAATGGACGAAACGAGTCCAGTCATCTCACATGGCCTGCCTCTCTTTCCGGCCCAGTTCATTATGTTAGCCCATCAGTTATCTGGTCTTCTTTTCTTTTGTGAGAAGAAACATGGTGTCGAGCGTACATTGTGCAGATTATTGTCAATTTTAGTAACACCTTTTGTATTTTGAACCAACCTTTCACTAGATGTAGTGACACATATACTAAATCCGTTAACAAATATGCATCATCATGAGATTTTTTGGGTAAGTTTTTGAAAATTGAGAAAAGCAAATGTACATGTACATGTGGGTACATGAGTTAAGGATTTAGGTCAATTCTCATATTTGTGCATCTCAAAAAATTCTCCAAAAATTCATAGATGTTCATCATGTTATAATGTACAAACCCACAAAATTTCATGCAAAAATATAATCAAGAGTGCCCTACACAAAAAAGACAAAAAATTCAACTTATTTTTAAAACAATGCAGCAACATTTTTTTGTCTTTTTTGTGTAGGCCACTCTTGATTATATTTTTGCATGAAAGTTTGTGGGTTTGTACATTATAACATGATGAACATCTATGAATTTTTGGAGAATTTTTTGAGATGCACAAATATGAGAATTGACCTAAATCCTTAATTCATGTACCCACATGTACATGTACAAAATCCACTCTCTTGAAAATTTGACTTTTGACAGATGCACACAACGTGAAAAAGTAATTTTTATTAGTGCATCCAAAACCCTGGTTGAAGTTTTGCTTGAAGATTGTAAAAGATAAAGAAATAAATAAACAGTATTTTAGTGATGAAGGACGTGCTACAGTAATGAAGTCCCGCGTTGCTTCGTCTGGAAATGCAATTGATCTCAGTACCTGAGCGAACTTTTATCGAGCCCCTCGAGAGATAGCCCATAGTATCATGCCCATGCATGCCGACGAAAGAGTGGCAAATCTAAGAGCAAAGGATCGAGGCGAGCCAAGAAAATTATAGAGCAAGCCCTACTACTCGTCCTCAATCAGCAGCTAGCTATCGATCACGAAGGCCACGAGGCCGGTGGCTCGTGTACGCACCCCCCCATCCATCTGTCCGGCGGCACTAATACGAAATTCTTCATGGATCAACCTCCATCCGTTCATATCATTGTTTATCTCGACTCCACATGGCTTGTTTCGCTCGCATGGATCCCACGCACAGACGCCCGCCCCGTGCTTTTTTCCCAACGCCCCTACTGATCGACCGATCGCCGCGCCCTGGGGCCAACACCGGACTCGTGACGAGCAGCTAGCGCACCACCGATGCCAGTCCAGCCAGCCGGTGCCCCGGGGTCACGGGAATACCAGTACTCTACTCGATCCGTCGTGCCAGCACAGTGCGCCACACAGTGATCCACGCAGCACACATGCATATAGATCGCGCGAACGCAACGTCCCCTAGCGACGCCGCCAGCCGCGATCGAGCGAGATGGAGTAAGGCAACGTGACGGCGCCGCTATCAGCTAGACGCGCGCATGGGAGATCGATCGACCGGTGAGAGGTGACCAGGTGGGCGCATTGGCGACGCGAGAGGGGGGACGATCTGTCGGAGAGCGACGGTGTCGGGGAGCGGGGGATCGTGCTGCTGGGGACACGCTGCCTCTCCTTGTTCTCCGGGGGTGATTAGAGGCAGGAGATTAGAGCGGATGGGCCGGTGGCCACTTGATTAGGACCATCCGGACATGGAGAGACACCATGATGATGGCTGCTTAGTTGTGATCCTGCAGTTAGGTTGTGGTTATTAATCGCCTTGTCTCCTATTCGCACTCCCATGTTCATCCTATGGCGAGATTGGTAGCCTGAGAGTGATGGACTTTGTGGTGTTCGGTTCGGACCATCATTGTGTCGTGAGCATGGACCTGTGTGTTTGCCGGCCAGAAATCAGAATCGTACAATGCGTTTGGTTGCGCTATGTTAACGCAAATGTAAGGGTACGAGGTTACAGTATTTTAGGGGTCTTAATGGGATTATTTCTCATTTGTTTGGTTCTGACCTGTAACGGTAATGAAGATAGGACAAGCGCTGTGAACCCAACGTCGTGGAGAACAGCAGCGCAGGAGGCGAGACGTGCGAGCGCAGCGAGCTAGAGGAGCCAGAGCGCGAGCAGGTGCGCCGCCACTCGTGTGCCACCAGCACCGCACGACAGGGGTGCCAGGAACACCGCCTCTTGACTTCCCCGATCAGTGGCTCGGTAGAGAAGGGATTTGTGTCCCGGCTCCTGCTCATCGTTGTGGAGGAGATGTTGAGTGAGAAGAGAAACGTGGATCGCTATCCTATTACGGTTAGAGATGGTGTAATAGGCTTTTGAATAGCGATAGAATAGAATTACACGGTATTCGTTTCCAGCCTAGTTTGATGACGCAGCAATCGAACGACGGACCAAAAACCGCGAACCAAACGCCTTCGTAGTTGCTTTTGCCATGTTTGTGATTGCAAGCTTAACCATGTTATAGTTTGAGCTCTATAGTTTTGGTCTTGCACTCGGTACTGTATACCACGATAAATTAAGGAAGAGGATATGTCGTCGCAACTAGACGGGTGACAGTGTCAGCGTCGTCAGGGGGTACTAAATATAACGTTTTAAAAACTCTATTTGGTCCCGTTCGATGTAGAGATATCTTATATTGGCTATCTACGTGATATTTTTTCCTAGTTTCGCTCCTGATTGACCTCTTCCTAGTTTGGTTCCTGATTAAACTCCACCTTAAGCCATGAAAACAGCATGGGGGATGCTATCCTGGATTTTATTGTGGGAGCTGTGTATCTACTTTTCTGAGGTACATGCATTAGTATTGAGCAAAAGCTTAGTGGGGTGATGTGTGCACAGTGCACATGAGTCATGCATAAAAAAGGTGTTAGTTTGTAAACTACGAACGTCTTTATAAAATACAAAAGATTGAAAGCCACTGATGAGCTTGTCGAGCAAAAGCTCTACCAATATCGATAATGGCGAGCATGGGCTGGTTTTGTAATATATTTCTTGATTATGGCAGCCTTTTAATCCTTGTCTTTGTTCTTAAACAATGGATTAGTGGGTGGTGTGCGTACTAAAATACGACTAATCATCTTACACAACACTCCCATTAGAACAAACTTTTGTTTCGAAATACAGAACTGCTGGGGTTTAAAAAAAATGAGGTTCGGCAAGATCTTGTTAAGGCAAAACAGATTGTTAAGGAGAGAAAATGTAATGATTACTCTTTTTCTAGAGGAAAATATAATTAATACACACTACGTCCTTAGTCTAGATTTCCAACCTAATTCGTTGGCACTGCCAGCAACCTTGATTTGAAATGCAGGGCAAGATAGTTCAATTGATTGGGTTCTTCCAACGCACCCTTTATCATACGGCACTCCCTCATAAATTGATTGATTAGGCCGAAAATTATGGACAAAATCATTGTGATATGGGCAGCGGTCTCCACCAATAGTCCAATACTGTCCCCTGTCCCCAATCTTAGTCTTGGAGCATCTCTCCAACCAACGGTGGAGGCCAGCTGAATAGCTGATCATTGCTCGCCCTTTTGGTGGATGGCTCATCAACAACGTACGTACCGCTGCAAACTCTGATCCCTACCGCTTAAGATGAAGAGCCAGTTCTACTTCTTCGTTTCTTCTCTCATGCAAAACCGTGCATCAGACTTTCATCATGCACGATTCCTATTTTTTTTAGATAAAAGATGAATTATATTACTTCCGGTCTCTGCATATCAAGATGCACACAGCCAGCACGACTCCTAAATGATTAATGAAAAAAAGAACTCGTCTTCTTTCTCTTATGATTACCTTCCTCCCGTAATTAATATATCCGAAAGAGATCTTCTAACAAATATTCTCTATAAAAGTACTCCTACATATTTGGTGGAAGAACTTAAAATGTAGCTGGTATTTGGTGGAAGAACTTAAAATGTAGCTGGTTGTGTAGGATAATTAGGGCCTCCTTTAACGTGGCGCTCCTACATATCTATTACTATATTATATATTGGAGTTGGTGGTTGTGGTGGTGTTACACCCCCAATGATAGTGTCACACTCTTCTCTCGAATAAAAAAACTAACAAACATAATCCTTATCCTTATCCTTATTCTTAGCAATAGATTTGTTTGTTTGTTGAGATACAAAAAAATTAAGGATAAGGATTCTCTTAGTTTATTTGTTTATTTGAGGGGAGGGTGTGATCAGATAAAAAGAAGCTGAGTTACATCGGCCCTCCACGCCCCTCATCAACTACGACTACATCGGCTTCATCGGCCTCAACACCCGCCTCAAGGGAGTCGACGACCGCTGCCCATATGCACGCCCCACTCGTCGAGCTCAGAGACAAGGTCACGGGTTTCGTTCCCTACATGCCTCTCATGAACCGCGACTATGCCGGATCGGTTTCGTCGGCCTTAGAGCCCGTGTCAAGGGCATCAAGACAACTGCCGTCCGCATGCATGCCCCGCTTGCTGAGCTCAGGGACAAGGTCGCTAGGTTCCACACCATTGCGGACGTTGCACTAGCCGCACTGCTCACGGGGGGTCGAGCGGCATCAAGCAGTGACTGCTGTCCGTGAGCTCCTGGTGGCTCACTTCAAGCGGAGCTCGAGTAGCGCGTAGTTGCCACTGCTGCCCGTGAGGTCTTGGAGCCACCAATGCAGCCACCATTCCGCGCTTGGCTGGAGCAACAATCATTCATAACTGTCACTTGTGAGTTCCTAGAGCTGCAGCTTGATACCGTCTCTAAGGTACGATCTGAGACTGCTCCTGGTTAAATATCACTGTAGCTTATTGTTGACACATATGTTAATAATTTTATCCTTCCATACAGATGATAATTGTCATTGCTAGCTAATTTTTTATCACTTCATATAAGTGATTCAAGTGTTATCTAACTAACTCCTAACTTCTTCCGTTTTTCTCAACTAACTCGCATAAATCTCTCTTCTCTAATCTCTTCTCTAACTAACTCCTAACGTCCCGTATTTTTCTCAACTAACTCGCACAAATATCTCTTCTCTAATCTCTTATCTAACTAACACCTAATGTCCCCCATTTTTCTCAATTAACTCACAAATCTCTCTCCTTTAATCTCTTCTCTAACTAACTCCTAACATCCTAATTTTTGTTAACTAATTCACACAAATCTCTCTTCTCTAACTAATTCCTAATGTCTCGCTTTTTCTCAACTAACTCGCACAAATCTTTCTTATCTAACTAACTCCTAATCCAACTCAATTTTTTTAAAAAACCCACCCAACCCGTGCTCTCTCTCCTTTCATCTCACCGCCTCCCCTCCTAGCCAGGCTGCCCTAGCTGCTGGCCAAGGGGAGGAAGAGGAGCTCGGTTGGGGAAAGGAGAAGAGACGGAAAGGCAAGGAAGAGAAGGAGGAGGAAGAAGGAAGAGAGGAAGAAGCCACTGTCGTGCGCTGCCATCGGTCGCCACCTCCCCTCCTAGCGGGGCTACCCTAGTTGCTAGCTAAGGAGAGGAAGGAGCTCGGTTGGGGGAAGGAGAAGAGAGAGGCAGGAAAGGATGGGAAGGAGGAGGAGGAGGAGAAATGAAGAAAATTAGGGCATGACAGTGGCGGCACCAAAAAGGGTGGTTGCAACTTGGAGGGAGGGTGAGATGAGAGTAGAGATAGCGAAGGTTGGGGTTGGTTTCATTGTTTACTTTTTTCGAAAATTGAGTTGTATTAGAAGATAAGTGAAATCCGATGGCCTATGTTGGTCGGATTCTCCCAAATTTGTTTACATTCAGATCAAGATGAACACAACACGATCATGAATCTTCCATTCAATCCATAGTTTAAAAAAGTCAAATTTATCCCTTCATCTCGGGTTTTTGATCAACCTCGATTTTAATAACTCTATCATTTTTAATTAATTCTGAAGTGTTACAGTTGGAGGCGATGGAAATCGTGGCAGAGATCCACCGAAGTTGGAGAAGGCACGCATATAACAGTAGAGCGATGGAGATAGAATCAGGATGACAGCAGAGCGAAGAGACGACAAAGTCAGAGGCAAAGCTGAGAGGATCACAAAGAGAGAGGAAGGGGAAAAACATAGGTGATCACTAGAGAGAGAAGGAAGTTACAGAAAGACGCCGATGATTATTGTGAAAAACCACACGCGCATCACTTTTGACGCATATGTTCATAAAATAGAGCGACTATTTTATCAATATCTTTAGACATCTCTCCTTTTATCGCGTTGCAACGCACGGGTACCTTACTAGTTCTTTTTTTAAGTGAGAGTTACGTAACAGATGCACATAACAACCTAGGCATACTGGAGCATGGTGGGTGAACCCGGATACATGCTGTTATGCTAAATGCACACGTGTAGAAAACCAGTGAACACCGGCACGGAGCCAGACGATTACTCTCGGTTGCATACTTGAATTCGTCTACTCCATTGTTCATGTATGACATCTATATCCCTCTATCTCTTCATGACCATTCGGATGCCTGTTTAGATGTTTTGGATGCTTTTTTAGAGGTGTTTCTAGATTATACATATATTATATGCCACGTGTAGACGATCGAGGATAGTCTAAATTATCGGTTGAAGATTAAAATTACGTTATCTTGTCTGAGATCGACATGATCGTTTGACTCAAGACATACATAATTTAATTTCTAATTTGTCAAAGAAATACTAGACGTCTATCAAATCCTGGAGGGCAGAGCCAGTCCCTCAACTCCATGTCACTACAACATAAATTGCATGTAGTGACACTTCTCTAGAGGCACTTTACAATTTGCGTCTATTAAACTGCCATATAATCATGTAGAGGCACTTTTCTTAATAAAGAAACACTTTTTTGAGGCACCATATAAAGTGTCTTAAACGTAGAGACATTAGTTGAGATATTTTTTTTATCATAAGTACTGATTAGGTGCTTAGAGGCATTTTATGAGGCACTTAATAAATTGCCACAAAAATTCATGTAGAGGCATTTTATAAGACACTTTATAAATTGACCTTACATTATAGCTAGAGACACGGTTTGAGGCACTATTTACATTTTGTAGAGGCAATTCTCATAAGTTTGAGGCATGTAATATACTACTCATAAGAATTTCATTACGACTATTGGCAAGATGGTGTGTGAGATTGAGTGGTTAGATGAGTACGTAGGTTTCCCGAAGGTCTTGAGTTTGAGGATTGCTTCTAACAAATTATTATAATGTATTTTCCTCTATACTAGTGACAGTAAATAGTGCCTCTATGAAATGTCTTATGATATGTAGAGATATTTTATTAGTGTCTGTCGGTCGTAGCGACACTGTCCGTAGTGGCACTTGACAAAGTATACCTACACTTATGTAGAGACAACTACAGTGTCTTACATGCTATTTCTCTTGTAGTGTGTGTTGCGCTCAACCAGTTCTGCACACGTAAATTGACTTGTCTTGGTATGGTATTACGTACTCTAATGACTGGCTAAATTGTAAACACATACAGGTGCCCCTAGTTCTCTAAAATGATCTAGTCTAGTTTTAACTCCCAAGGCAACCAATCAATGGTGTGCAGATGGCTTTAAACCTAGCCACAAGCTCTGCCTTCTCAGCAGCCCGGGGTAGCTATCTGTTAATGATCAACGACACCTCGAATGCTACCAAAAAAAGCAGTGTCCGGTAGTAGCTAGCTACATCGTCATCCTTCACCAGAGTCCATGATCGTGGCTAGCTAAGCTAGTTAATCCCTGAAGATAACATCAGCAGCTTTGTTAATTACATCTATTCGTTACTTACGTTGGTTAACCGAACAATCACCGTGTCGTTAACGTTTACGCCAATAGAATATTATCATTCCTCGGCACAGACTTTAGCCAACCCATACGGCTCGATCGCTGTCCGGCCATGCCGCCCGGGGCGCATGCTCTTCTTCTACCCACCCAAAGCCTGGCCTCCTGCCGCGTGTCATATCCGGGCCCAGTATTAGTATTTCTGTGGTGTGTGTGTGTACGTGGATTATAATGAATAATTCACGTCCAAATCGGACTGTTAATGCGTCTACGTTTGATGCGTAATCGCATTATCGCCCAAGGTAAACTGAAAAACTAAACGGCTCTGACCGATCTAAATCACCACATGTCGCATGCACAAAACGTTTGGTTTGTTCTCTGGATACGACCGATCGAGTGGCTTCTGGCTCTAATGGAGAAAAAACAAATCTAGTAGTACAAAAATCCTTAATTGATGTATGCGTCATCGTTCTCAGCTTCTTATGAGTAATAGGTACTCTAGCTATCTACGTAGCAGAGATATGTTACATTAGCAAGGACGGTGTTTTAAATAGAGCTACGTAGTTTCAGCTAATTAGTACGGGTTCTGCTTAGAGCAACTTCTTTCCAAATGCAATGGATAACTAGTACGGAGAGCTATTAATAGGATCTACTCCCTATGTATTAGAGTGAGATATTCAGCTGGAACTACTAGTAATTAACGTGCATGTACCGGTTGCTATTGCTTTTTTTTGTTGAAGCAGTATCGAAAGTAAAGCGTTATTGATGGAGAGGGCCGGGTCGTTAACCAGCACCCCATGTCACCCCTGTCCCCACGCACGTCAGAGCAACATGCCTTTGCCTTTAGTTTGCTAGCAGGTGTACAGTTTTCTCCGGTCCATGACACGGGACTTGTATATATAAACCGCCTCCCTCCACTGCCCTTCTCGAAACCAACACGACCTTTAGCTTCTAGCTAGCCTGACTTCTCAGCAACCACCTGACCACTCTCCAACTTCAATCTTTATCTATCGGTCGATCGATACATGGCGAAGGTTCATCCTAACGTGGTGCACCCGGCGCCGCGCGCCGTCGAGGCGGTGCGCGCCCCGGCCAGCGCCGGCGCCGAGCGGTCGGCGGAGGCGACGACGCTGACGGTGTGGCGCAAGTCGCTGCTGTTCGACTGCAAGGGGTTCACGGTGTTCGACGCCAAGGGCAACCTCGCCTACCGCGTCGACAGCTACGCGTCCGAGACCGGGGATGAGGTCGTCCTCATGGACACCGCCGGCCACCCGGCCTTCACCGTCCGCCGCAAGAGGTTCAGCCTGCAGGGGGAACAGTGGCTCGTGTTCGCGGGGGAGGAGACGAGGCGGCCCGTGTACGCTATCAGGCGGACCGGGCGCGGCAAGTCGATGGCGCGCGTGACGCCGTGCGCGGGCGCGGCCGGGGTCGGGCAGTCGTACGAGGTGGAGGGGTCGTACGCGCGGCGGTGCTGCGTGGTGTATGACGGCGAGAAGCACGCGGTGGCGGAGGTCCGTCCCAAGGAGGTGGTCGGCACGGACGTGTTCCGCCTGGTGGTGCAGCCCGGGGTCGGCGTGTCGCTCGCCATGGCCGTGGTGGTGGCGCTCGAGCAGATGTTTGCGAGGCCGTCTCTCTTGAGGAGCTGGTCCTCGTAGATTAGTTTATTTATTTATTTATTATTATTTCATATTAGTCAAGTTAACTTTTTTGCCCCTTACTCGGGGTTGGGGTTGGGGACTTGGGGCTATGAATTGTGATGGTGAAATCGATCGATGTGTGTGGGCATGAGAAGAAGTTCTGTTCATTGTTGCCCCCAAATTGCATATATGGTCAACTGAATTTTTTTGGGCGCATGATGTAAGATCCTCCCGACTGCTGACTCCTTCGTGTAACTTTGTGGTTTCGACAGAAAACCATGGATTTTGTAAAGAGGGATGGGGGTGTAAATATACAAAGAAGGAATAAATAAAAAAGAGTACTGGACAATTATTTTCTGTATACGGTTCTTGGCTTCTGGAGATAACATCTTGTCCTCTATGGCTCTATTCTGTACGTAGGGGTAATACTACCACGGCTTGAGATTTTTGAGCATGTTCACTTGGCGAGCAAAAGGATCAATCAGAGAGATCTAGATAGAGACGTCATTTAATCATACTTGTCGAAACATTTTTGTTTGCTTTTGCAGCTGGACTGGCAAGACCATGACTCGTTGTTTGGCTCGTCGCTAGCTAGCCTGGGACCATGCCGTCCTGGAGAAGCGTACACACCTGGGGTCTGAAATTCAGTTAGAAACTTAGAACCGAGAAAAGGGCTGGCGCTTCGCTACTTTCTGGATATCAGGTGTGTCAGTCCAGACGGCGATGATGCATGTTCGTTCGGCTCTGAACTAATGAAAGATATAGATAGATACCCCATATCTGCAGCTTTCAGAGGTGATACCCCATATCTGCAGCTTTCAGAGGCCGAGCCCCCTTGGTTTCTTCTGTCCTGTGTTACGAGCTGTTGCCTCCTGTTGGCTTGCTGAATGCCGAGTAGCTATTCTTTTTGCCCACGAATCATGAATGGGTGTGTCATGTTCCGATCATTACGTTACATCCAACAGCTTGTTTATGAATCGCTGTTCTTGCAAAGGACTGGAGAGAGTCGTTTGAACACAGAAGGGCTCGAGGAACTTTGGGCAGCCCTGGTCCTCTTGGCATTGTTGGAGATTTGGAATATCCTAGGGCCCTTTTTCTAGGGTCTAGGTCTATTCATGTGCGATTGTATGGCCTAAAAAACAGTGTCCGATGCAGAGCCCAACTTCGTACAAGTTTGGTTGGCTCTTGTACCGTGATCTGGTGGATCTCAGCGTTCCGCATGACACCCTGCCCGGATAGTTTTGCGGCCCAACGAACGATCTCAACTTTTGCTCAGGAAGCATTAGGTAGGAAACCAGGCCGAAGGCGAGGGCCCGCTGCAGCAGCCGCAGAGCACCCAACCCAACTCTGCAGAACATCGTGGTCAGAATACTAGAAGAAAAAAGGGGGAAAGAGACGATGGTGATTGGTCTGTGTTCGTGACAGGTGATCAGAGAAAGCGTACGACTCAAACCAACCTTTGGGCGTATCAACGGGACGTTGCCGGTTTATCAGGCCACAGGACGCCGGGGGCCCAAGGCCGACCCATCGTTTTGGTCTGGCTCTGCCGCCGGGCAGCGGCCGCAGAGCGCACGACGCCACCGTCGGCGGCCGGCCGAGCGACTCAAAATTCAGTCGACGGCCCTATGTTGTAAGGTTGCACGGAGAAAGCTGGCCTACACCTCAGACACGACTTCTTCTTTTTCTTTGCGAGGACAGACAGGTGTTTGGTTAGCAACACATATGGTTTTCTTCCCTGTTGGAAACAAAGAGTGGGGTTTGCATAATTTTGGAATACGGTATCTGAAAAGAATATCCGACATAAGGCATCACGATTCACGCGCCGCCTCTGATCCGACGTCGAGAGGTGAGACTCGAACTCTCGTGAAGTACTTTTCTCTCGCTGTGTATTTTTCAAACACTTCTCTGTTTGCTGGGTGGATGACACGAGGGCCCATCCTGACCGTCCAATACCAGGGGCGTAATATAAAACTGCCGGATCTTGCCGTTTGGATCCATCAAATCAAAGCCACCCGCACTCTGCATAGAAAATTCCCCCTCTGCTAGCTCGACACCTCGGCCGTCGGATGGCTCGGATGGCGCTGATCTAACCGTCCAATGATAACGCGGAGCACCCCAACAATATTCTCAACCCACGTCGCCGTAGGCCCGTGGCCTCCCCTTATTAAGCCGCGGCCGCCTTCTCCAGTTCCTCCTCCACCACTCCGCTCTCGAAAAAAGTTCTTCTTGTTCCGCAAACCACAAGAAGAAAAGCTAGGTAAGAACAACCTCTCCGATCTGATTGATGCCTCTCCATTTGCACGTTGCGGCCTTCGTGATTTTTTTTTGATATTTGGTTATCCCCGATCGATCCTCAGATCGGATCCACCAGATCTGATTCGTTAAATTGAACTGTTAGAAAAATTTACAATATATAGGTTGTTTGTTTAGTTCTAATGTGTTACGGTGTTAGTACAGTTTAATTCTTGCTCGTCGCGCGATTAATCATGCTAATCGACTGAGGTTGATTAAGATTACGCACCCCGATCTAATGATTAGAGCGTGTTAATGATGCCATGTTGCGAATTGTATCGCAGATCTGTTTGGTTCCGTGGATTTGTTGGACCTAGCTTAATTTTGTTTGTGCGTGTGTGGTGCTGGTGGTGTGATTTTGTAGGCGATGGCGAGCTCGGGTGTCTCGTGGACGCTGCCCGACCACCCCAAGCTCCCTAAAGGGAAGATGGTGGCCGTTGTCGTGCTGGACGGATGGGGCGAGGCCCAACCCGGATCAGTATAACTGTATCCATGTCGCTCAGACGCCCGTCATGGATTCCCTCAAGAATGTATGCTCTCTTGGCACCTGTTTACCTTTTATCTTATATTGCAAAGATGGAACCTTTTGCCTTTATCTGGTTAAGTGATTGCAAAGATGCAGAATTTTACTCTACATTAGTTATCGTGGTTTTTTACTGTTGCATAATCTCGTGGTTAGCAAGCTCTTCCTGTGATTCATTCAGAGGTTTAGCCTGTAGATACACGATGTTGCGTGCATTTAACTTGTGCAGGGTTGCCCCTGTGCTGTGAATTTGCAGCACTCTTGTTTGAGTATGATGATGAATGCTTTAGCCTGTAGATACATGATATTGCGTGCATTTATCTTGTGCAGGGTTGCCCCTGTGCTGCGAATTTGCAGCATTCTTGTTTGAGTGTGATGATGAATCTGATGTCATTGTTGGCCCCTTTTCGCTCAAATACAGTCAATATTGCCCAGTGATAGCTAGTGGGCTCTCATGTAATTGTCGTCTCTCACTATGCTTAGTTTGAACATTAGCAATTAATATGTTGCATTTAACCAGGATTTGTTCAGACGTGGTTTTAACAATACTTATGTGTGCTATTATTTTTGCCTGTGTAGCTTCATTTTAGATGTGCAATCACTATGCTTAACTTGCTTTTTTTTTGTATAACAAAAGGGTGCTCCCGAGAAGTGGAGACTAGTGAAGGCTCATGGAACAGCCGTCGGTCTCCCTAGTGATGATGACATGGGTAACAGTGAAGTTGGCCACAATGCTCTTGGCGCTGGTCGGATTTTTGCCCAAGGGTATGTTGTTGGATGTTGATTTATTTTGGAAATATAGTCTCTGTTGTAAGCAGTGCACTTATTGTTTGTTTGGACTTCACATCGGGCACAAGGTTTAAAAAGGCGCTAGGTGCTAGGCGGCGTTTTGTGGTCGCCTAACACCTAGCTGCCTTGAGTAACAGCAGCAGCAGCAGCAGCAGGCTGGGCAGCTCTGGGAGGAAGAAATCAGAGGGGGGAAAAGGGTAAGAAGAAAGGAAAGAAGGGAGGGAAAGGACGGTCCACCAGTCCAAAGTCCCGTTTGGCCCACTAAACTGCTACCTTAGTTAGGGTTTCAGCCGTTTAACTCTGCAACCATCCACCACAAGCAACCAGCTGATATGCAGCTGCCGCCAACCATCCACCACGCGCAGCAGCAACCTGCAGTAGCAGTGCCAGCGACAGCAACCCACACCGGCGACCATGACGACCCGCTGCCGCATCTTCCCATCTCGCCGCAGCAGGCTGCGTTTTCTTCTCTCTCCCCACGCTGCCTCCTTCTCTCCCTCTCCATTGTTGATTCCTCGCCAGAGGACCTTGCCGGCCCGCCTATACCACCGCTAGGGCCAAGGCTACTCATATGGCTGCTGCCTAGCACTTTTGTGCTCCTAGGTGTGTGTGGAGCAGTGCCTTTTCTTTCCATGATCGGGCATGGTATGCCATAGGTATAAGTTTTGATCCAGTAGTGAAATATGTCACTTTCGGGCAAGGAAGCAAAAGGGAAAGGAGTCTTTCCATTGCTTAACATGCGATAAAACATTGATTAATAATCCTGATATCCATGATTCTGAAATACGTGTTGCTTGACTATAGCCAGAGCCTTGAGTGTTGTATGATCTTCTAGTGTTGCATCGTCATTGCTTTGTTCTTGCTTAAATGCTAGCTAGGAACCAGCTCTTGTGATTGCTGCTTTGTGCTTGCTTTGGTTAAGTGGCATACTTTGCTGTTAAATTGTTTGAGTCATATGCATAACTATGGCCGTTTTGCAAAGTGGTCTAGAAAATCTACCTACTACTGTCAACTTTGTTGCATTACTATATCAATAAGTAGGTGCTTTGTATGATTCTTCCACATTTTCACTTGTTGTATGATATAACCATCAAGTCTTTTAGATTATTTACCACAAAACTAACTGAACAATATATTCTTCATTTCTATAGCGCGAAGCTTGTTGATGCTGCTCTTGCTTCTGGGAAAATTTATGAGGGAGAGGGGTTCAATTACATCAAAGAAAGTTTTGATAAAGGTACCCTGCACCTTATTGGTTTGTTGAGTGATGGAGGTGTCCACTCCCGGCTAGATCAAGTGCAGGTTTGCTAAGCTTTCTTTGATTTATCTTGCTAATTACGACATGAATGCTTAGACCTTAGATTGCTATCTTGTGGTGATTTAATCCGGTCAATTTTGAATTGTTCTTTTTTGTTTCACTATATTTTCAGTTGCTTGTGAAAGGTGCCAGTGAGAGGGGAGCAAAAAGAATTCGTGTTCACATTCTTACTGATGGCCGTGATGTTTTGGATGGCAGTAGTGTTGGTTTTGTAGAGACACTAGAGAGTGATCTTTCTCAACTTCGTGAGAAGGGTGTTGATGCACGGATTGCATCTGGTGGTGGAAGGATGTACGTTACCATGGACCGTTATGAGGTACACTCTCATTTCAGTAACCGTCAGCTTTTACTGTTTAGCAGTGTAGTTACAGTTTTGAGTTATTTCGAAATTGAAAGATGCATCTTTTTCCTGCTGAAATCTAAATCATCTTTTTTAATACTTTGCAGAATGACTGGGATGTGGTCAAACGTGGGTGGGATGCCCAGGTGCTTGGAGAAGCACCATACAAATTTCAAAATGCAGTCGAAGCTGTGAAAACACTAAGAGCAGAGCCCAAGGCCAATGATCAGTATTTGCCCCCGTTTGTGATAGTTGATGAGAGTGGCAAAGCAGTTGGTCCTATAGTAGATGGCGATGCAGTTGTGACTTTTAATTTCAGAGCTGATCGCATGGTTATGCTTGCGAAAGCACTGGAGTTTGCAGATTTTGATAAATTTGATCGTGTTCGTGTACCGAAAATTAACTATGCTGGGATGCTTCAATATGATGGTGAGTTGAAGCTTCCAAGCAAGTACCTTGTTTCCCCACCCGAGATAGAGAGGACATCTGGTGAATACCTGGTAAAGAATGGTGTTCGCACCTTTGCGTGCAGGCAAGTACCTGATTTTCCATTCTCTTTCTTCCAATGTAAAAGCACTTGGTTCTTCACATTCATCTCTATACTATAATTACTGGTCATGACTCGGTGGTTGGACATATGGAACATTTATTTCAACCGATCTTGTGTCAGGTTTTAGCATATTCCTAATGAAAACAAATATAGGCCAAGTACTAGGTAAAATGTGCAAGCACAAGCCAGATGTTTTATACCTGTGCAAAAGCTTTACTGCTAGTTGTATTTATCTCGTGCTTCATTTGTATCACTCAATCATGTCTCAATCTCCTAAGTAGGAAAAAGGAAATTTGGTGTTCTTTGTTACTTTCGGGAACCTATTGGTACGTTTATTCCTGGTCTTTGATTTGATGTTCCTGAAGGTTAGTATCCTTTTCTAGAGGCAGAAGCTTAGCTACAGAGGAGGTGGTCGAAATCATCTACACTGAGCTTTTACTTGCTGTCCATTTTCTGTTAGACTGGTACTAAGTTTGGTCATGAAGTATACTTGTTTCAGTTGGCAGTGTGATAAAATGTCTGCATTGTTTTCTGCATGGTTTATCGAAGTATTGTGGTTTAAAAAGTTTGCATGCTGCTGTTTCTATCTATGAACTCATCGATTTGTACATAACAGCGAGACAGTGAAGTTTGGCCATGTCACATTTTTCTGGAATGGAAACCGTTCAGGATACTTTGATGAAACCAAGGAAGAGTATGTGGAGATTCCTAGTGATAGTGGTATCACATTCAATGTTCAACCCAAAATGAAGGCCCTTGAAATTGCTGAGAAAGCCCGGGATGCTATCCTCAGTGGAAAGTTTGACCAGGTAAAGAATTCAGGAAGTTTCAGTAGATGACTTTGTCTGTTTGCCTCCATGAAGTTACTTAGCATATTATTCTTCTAGGTACGTGTTAACCTGCCAAATAGTGATATGGTGGGTCACACTGGGGATATCGAGGCCACGGTTGTTGCTTGCAAGGCTGCTGATGAAGCTGTCAAGGTGAGAACTATAAGACAAATTACCTTATGTCCTGTAAATGTTTTGTTCTCCTTATTTGTATACTCTGAAAGCTGAACAATTACAATAATGGGAAATAGCACATGTTACTATAGTTTGAATTGAAAATTCTCTGAAATTCCTGTTTTCCTGGGGTTTACACTTAGTTGCTACACAGAGTTTCATTATGTTTTGTCTTTGGTGTTTTTATCGAGGTTACCAGAGTATTTTTTTTGTGTCTTTACTTAGTCTAATAATTGGTTTTCGTTTGGAACAGATAATTTTGGATGCAGTGGAGCAAGTTGGTGGTATTTATCTTGTCACTGCTGATCATGGAAACGCAGAGGATATGGTGAAAAGAAACAAATCTGGCCAGCCGATGCTCGACAAGAGTGGTAGCATCCAGATTCTTACCTCGCATACACTGCAGCCAGTAAGTGCAATGCCATGTGCTAGGCTTTGATATTCTTGCTGTAAGAAAGTGTTCATGTTTATCATTTGGTTTTGAACCTGCCTGTAAAACTTGCAGGTCCCGGTTGCTATAGGAGGCCCTGGTCTCCACCCAGGAGTAAAATTCCGGTCCGATATCCAGACCCCTGGACTCGCCAACGTTGCCGCCACTGTAATGAACTTCCATGGCTTTGAGGCTCCTGCTGACTACGAGAAGACGCTCATTGAAGTTGTTGACAACTAAAATACTACTGTCTGAAGTCAAAATTGCTGTAGCCAATTTTGTTGCTATAGTTTTGAGATGGATCGAGGATGATCGCATCATTGAATAATTTGAGATATGCCAGCACGCTGCTCAAACTCATGAACATTAAGTGGATTTGACTTGCAGTTAGCTGTATTTGTAACTTGATGTTGCCGCATGGGCTGGCTTAACAGATTTGTAGTCATTTTTGCTCAGCTATATGTGAGGCATAGTACTGTGCTGTTCATGTCGCTTTAATAGGTTTCTTCATGCAAGTCCGTTTTGAATTTACAGACGCATGGATCCAGCTGGATTACTATCCTAAGACTTGTGCTGCACAGCTGGATTGCCATGACTACAGATGCATGTATTCTGCTGGATTACAACGATGGACGGCCGTGCGCGAGGAGGCTGTCAGGCAGAGGACGCACGTTACCGCCGGTTACCCCGGCCACCGGATCCACATCCCACCTTCTCCCGCGACGGTGTTCTAGCCTCCCCTACACACACATACGCACGGCAAACTTAATCTCGCCGGCCTCAAGGCACCCCGTCGCTCCAAAATCAGAATCAGATAAATAGCTTGCGGGGCATGATGATACACTCGATACACTTGAAACCTTCCGTCTTGTATGAACCCTATGGTAAACATCTTTAGAAGCTACACGGATCCCAAAATACATGACGAATGTCAAGTGCGCTGCAGATGAGAGGTCGATGGATGAATAGTGAACTATACAGAAATAAATAGCATTCCCACCATGAAGGTCTCGATGAAAGATTCCCACTAACTGGTGCCAGATGTTAATGGCAATGATCTATAGATGCGTGATTGTAGCCTGCCTGCCTGAGCAGATGTTAATTTGACCGCACATGTACAAGGCCTTGTTGGTTGCCTGTATAGATCTCTTCGCGCTCTTCATCATAGTATAGAGATGTGATGTCCCCAGGGCCTCTGAGGGTGAATTTTGGAACTTTGATGCCTTCTTCTGTTTGGAGAGGTTCCCTGCCTTTATTTTGGCCAAGCATTTTCCTGTTAATATCTCACTGATATTTATAGAACAAGCTGCATAACAATCGAAGTGCAAATTCGGTTATGCAGGGATAAATAGTGGCATCACCGTCATTTATTTACTACAGCAAGTTGAGTTCGAAACAAGAAGATTAATAAGGCAATAGGCACATCTGTAACTTCAAATACCTTGTGATGCATCCTTTGTTTAATTGACTTAGTAAGTAGAGAACCGCTCCTATTCTGCTGTAGTAGAGAACCGCTCCTATTCTGCTGTGTCTTTGACTCTTTAAAACAAAAAAACTTTTTAGTAATGCACGCTCCATCATAAGGATAATGTACTGACAATTGCATGCATCAATCATCAAACTGAGCCAAAATTAAAAAATAGGGAGCAATACATCCCATCAAAGAGAACATAGATAATGCCAAGAGAACATAGATAATGCCAAACATGAGAAATACTCCCTCCGTCCAACATTGTAAGGCGCGCACGCATTTCAAGATTTATAATTAGACCTATAATATTTTAGTTATGTGACACAAAAATGATATCATTGAAAAGTACTTTTTCAAATATCTAATGATACCATTTTTATGTCATATAACCAAAATACTGTATGTCTAATTATAAATCTTGGGACACGTGCGTGCCTTATATTGTTTGACAGAGCAGGAACAAATAAAATGGAAATGTAATGATAGGACGCAGCAGCTTCTATTCTTCCGATGTCTCTATTCTGGCCTCATATCACGGTTTGCTTCCTTACCCAATCTTGGAGAGGCTCCACATTGGCCAACCCATGCTGAGCTTGCATGATGATGATATTGCCTACTTCATGGCCAAGGTTGACCAAGGGGACCGTAAGGCATGGGTGGTTGCTCTTGACACAAGGAACAAGACACTGCAAGGAGTGGATGAGTTTGGCAGTGCACCAAGTATCATCAACTTCACCTATATGCATAGTAGGATCTTCGAGGAGTAGGATGAGAGCAAGGGCGGAGGCAGCTCTACCTCCAAGCCCGATCTAGTGGCTTCTTCTCCTCCATCCAGCAACTCGTCCACTGTGCTCTCAACAAAGGAGAAGGAGAAGAAGGCGAAGCGCAAGAAGGAGAAGGGGCAGAAGCAGGGGGACGATGGCTCCACCTGCAAGTCACTTTCACAGGAGCAGCAGAAGCATGGCAATGATGGCTCCGCCGCCAAGCCCTCCTCTCTGCATTGCTAGGTGAGGCTTTCGCAGGAGCAACAGAAGCAGGGGAGCGACGGCTCCGCCTCCAAGCCCTCACTTGTCCACTTCTTAGTGGGGCTCTCGCAGGAGTAGCAGAGGCGGGGGTGACGGCTCTGCCTCCAAGTCTCCTCTCCAAGGTGTTCCTCCTGCCATAGGTGGTGCTAGTAACTCCAGCTCAACCTCTGGCTCGTCCATCGGGCTCACAAAGAAGCAATGACGGAAGGTGATCAAGCAGGCATAGAGCGTTCAGGGGGACGCCACATCCGCCTCTAAGCCCACAGTGATGGACGTCGTGCTGGACTCAATCCAGTCCAAACAGGTCTCCTCCTCAGGAGGCCTGCCAAAGGATGGCGATGGCTTATCCTTTAAAGAGAACATTTGCTAATATAATTAGGGATACATCAATGATGCTAATATAATTAGGGATACATCAGTGAGTGACACTTCTATATGTGGTGTGAGTAACTCTGGCTCAATCTCTAGCTGGTCCACCGGTAGCACAAGGAAGCAGCAACAGAGGGTGCTCAAGCAGGAAAAGAGCATATTGGGGGGACCCCGCATTTGCCTCTAAGCTCATAACAATGAACATCTTACTAGACTCGAGCCAACCCACACAAGTCTCTTCCCTAAGAGAGCTGCCAGGGGATGGTGACAGCTTGTCCATGGTCAATCGTCCGTTGGTTGCTGATATAGCCAAAATTGCAGGGATGAAAGACATGTCTAATGAAGCGAAGGCTAAGTTTACTGCTGATTTCACTTCAAACTCGGATCTCTCACAAATTTTCTTATAAGTCCTGAATAAGTAGGATTGTTTTTCATTAGTATTCATTTCTGATATTTTCTTGTTGTAATGTTTGTATGCTAATTTGGTTTACCCACAATTGGCATGAGTATGTGGAGGGAGCAGAGCCTTACGCATATTACAAAGCTAAAATGCGCTTATGAGCAAACAACCTTGCCCGAAATTGGAGGTCGACTTCTAGCACCTCCTGAAAGATGGAGATTCTGGTGTACTTTGTTGACCTGAGTAAAGATTTGCAAGAAGTAACTCTAGATGAATTCAATGATGTTGGGTTTTTGGAGTATATGGAAAAAAATGTCGCCCAGAAGAGACTTTTCGGATTGGGAATGACCAAGATAGGTAACTACAAATCCAAAAACTAAAGCTCGTAGAGCTAGAAATAAGCTAGAATTTATCTAATGTGATCTATGTGGCAGCGGTTGTCATATTTTGTTGCAAGGAGTTGGGCGAGACTTCAATGCAAATGAGTATGATGGGAACCAAAATGAGAACAGAGTTTTATGAAGAAAGCAAGTGTTGATTTCAGCAAAAAACTCGACAGGCACAATTTCGTTGATCTCTTAAGGGATGTAATGCCATGGGTTGTTGTCGGTGTAATAATCCGGTAATAATGAATGTGGGGCAGCGTACGCACAGCAGATCTAGATGGGTGCACACGGGAGACAAAGTTTAGGCATGTTCAGGCCCTCAAGGGGAGGTAATACCCTACGTCCTGTGTTTGGTGGCTGGTATTCCTAATATCTCGAGTGCCGCAAGTCCTCGAGAACAAATCTCAAGGTTGCTAGGGCTACGTGTGTATGAAAGCTTATGAGTCTATGGCTATGGCCTATGAGAGGATACCGATCGGGAGATCCCTACCTGGCCTTATATAGGCGAACGGGGTTGGGTTACAAGAGTCAGGATCGGCTTACAGATTGATTTCCTAATTAGTTACAACAGAATCCGGGATTGCCGAGTAAGTATTTATCCCTGTCTTGTACTCCAAGTCGATGAGGCCCCCTCGTGTAGAAGTCGGACTCCGAGTAGTTGGCCCGGCCCACCCTATGTCCAGAGGGCCGGCTTTATCCTCCTCGATGATACTCGGGTGCCATGCCATCGTCAGTTGTCATAGAAGAAGTGTTGGAAAAACTCGAGGTAACCCTTACTACTCACACTATGAGAATCTACACACTCGCTAGATCAATTAGCCTTTCCTTTTATACTTATGCTTTGCTTTCCGGTGGCTGCGACACTTACGTTAAAACACCGTTGTGATTTCAGGCGATAGAGCTGCTGCTCACGTTGAATCACAACGCAACAAACATTAAGTACTAAAAGTATGTGTTTTACTAGGGAGACCATACTATTACACAAACGAACTCTTTTATTCACAGCTACAAATTTGATACAACACTTCGGTAGCTATCGTAGCACTCTATCAAGAACTCTATGCCACACTATTAACTAAGCATTCTCTCATACTCATGGTGGCTCAACTTGGTTGGTTACATGGTGGAAGAGGAGGCACCCCTATTTATAGTTACACAAGACCATTGGATAATTGACATATGGCACAATCCAAACCCTTCAACATAAAATATCTTTACTCTAGAAAATTCTCTACAAATATCTAAATCTAGATGCTTCTTACTTTTTCACGAAGAGTTTACTCTAGCACCTTCTATGAAAAATATCTATATATGCATGCAATCTCCTAAATTTTTTAGATTATTCCAATTTTACCATGACAAAATACTTCTCATCTTCTAGTATTATCCTTGCAAATATCTTCATAATGCAATTTCTTCACTTCTTTACAATATTTCAACAAGTATGTATTTTATTTCTCAACAACAGGTTTTAGTTGGGGTGGCCAATTCACAGCTGAGGACATCATGGTAGTCGTATTTTCGAATAGAATGAAATGTCGTGTCCTGATTGATAAAAATCGAAATAAGGCTACCTGATCGGACAAGGTGGCGAATCTCAAGATGCTAGATTCTATGATGATGCCATCTTATACTAGTGAAAATGGCGAGATTCTGGTGTACTTTGTTGACCTAAGTAAAGATTGACAAGAAGTAACTCTAGATGAATTCAATGATGTTGGGTTTTTGGAGTATATGGAAAACAATGTCACCCCGGTGTCATGCATGGCAAGGAGGAATTTGACTGGGGATGTGCAAAATGTGCTGAGAGCGTTTGCCAATAATGAAGACTTTAAGAAACAATTGGGTCATCTTCTTACCCAGGAGCTGGTATATTAGAGACTGGATGTCAGTAGTGGTCCAATGGTGGGGTGTATTGTGAAGCGAACCTGCACACCACTGCATGGTGTAGTGTGCTAGTCTTTAACATAATACAACGAAATCTCATCTCATTATATTACATCCATCAGAATGTACAACAGAAGTATTGATGGTCCAACAACTATATTATTACAAAATCCAATATACAGAAGTTCACAATACAATAAGATATGTTCGGTTGAAAGTAACAACTGAAATATAGAACTGAAATTAAAGGCAGAAAACTATATGAACAAGGTTTTATTTTACTATGATTAGTTCTATACTATTCTACTCTTGTTCTATCTCTATCCCTTCTCGTTTCCCATAGTCGATATAGTAGTCGACTCCTTCAATTCCTCCAGTCAGGTCCGGCTCCTCTTTTCTCTACTGGACTTCGACTTCCTCATATTTGACCTCTAACGGTTCAGAGTCTAACAAAGGAGAGTTTATGTAGGGGATGAGTACAGAAGGTACTCAACAAGTTCATGAATAGCAAAAGGTGTTTGAATGAATATTTCTACTAGGACATTAGTCCTCAAGAATATTCTCAGGAAGGATGCTTGTGGGAGAAGAAGAGGTAGGAGTCAGGGTTGATCATCTATTTTTAAAATGTCCTTTTGGCCAGTTATATTTGGAGTGTGGTGAGATGTGCTTTCCTGGAGATTGCTTCGGTTGTGAGGGTGGCAGCAATTTTATGGGTGGTTGGAAAGAAGACAAGGAATGCTTCATGCTTTAGAAATGTACTGATTTGTGATCCTAGTTTTTTGATTTATCGCATGCGTTATTGATCGGATGCCTGTAGAAGAAGGATGATCGAAGACATTTACAGCCAGGAGCCAAGCTACTACTATGAAGGGTCGCAGAGGAAGTCTTTGATCAAGTTAGACGATAATGGAGGATACCATCGATGCTTGGGGCTTTTGAAAAAAAATAACTTTCCAATCATCTGTTTTACAACCCTTCTAGTTGTTCAATGCAATTCGAGGCCTCATCATCGTCGAGGACAAACCAAAGCTCACAGGAACAGACGCGACATCGATTTGAGGTAGCACGCATGATCAAGACAACCTTCAAGCCACTATCTCGGGAAACACCTCCACTGACGGGCGCAAAACGGTATTCTTTGACGGGTACGGAGCCCGTCAGTAAGCTCCTGTCAGTGGTAGTTCCACTTCTACTGACGGGCGGAGGGCCCGTCAGTAGAGATAGATTTTCACTAACTGGTGCAACCGAGCCGTCAGTGAAAATCCTTCCAGCACTGCCCGGGCCGCATCCTGATAGGACTTCCACTGACGGGCGCGGAATGGCCGCCCGTCAGCGGTAACCATTTCCTCTCACGGGTGAATTTCCTGTGCCCGTCAGTGAAAGTGTTATCTTACATTTTTAAAAAAATAGACAATATGAAGCATATGTAGCTATTAATATCACAAATATGAAGCATATATAGTATTTAATATCATAAATATTAAGCATATGTAGGAATTAATATCACAAATATTAAGTCCATACAAGCTAGTTTACAACGAATTAAAACAACACACAAATAAATTTAACAATGTTTATTCCCATTAGCCCTACTCTAAGTCTATAATGCTTGGCTAGTACTTGCAGGGCAGCGGTAAGCGGGTAATTGAACTCCCGCGTAGAAATCACCGCTTGGCCGAATGACTTCGTTGTTGATAATGTACGCGAAGGTCTTCTAGATGCGGGCAAAGTCCTTCCTCCAGTCGTACTTATCGTCTGCCAGGTCGTGTATGAAATTATTGAATTGATCCTGGCTCCATTGCGGGTTGTGGGATATGACGAACGCGTCTATGTGAGCGCAGACGTAGTACCCACATGTCACGCTGCCTTCCGGCTGTTGCCTGCAAGGAAGTTGAATTTATGGATCAGCTTTTTGCTCTTGCATTCTGCTCCTCCCCCTCGCAAGTTGTATTCCCAAAAAGCGGCTTCCAGAACTTTCTTAATTCATGAGTAGTCTCGCTTGGCACTTCTTTGGGAATCAAAATAGTATATCATTCTTAAAGGCTTGTGGATGACAATGAGGATCCAGTGGTCGCTGCGTAAAAGGTAACGAATGAATATTAACAGACGGGGATACGTCCTTTAGAAAAGCAAACTAGGCACGGTAGTAAGTAACTTACGGGGGGTTGTAAGGCATGAGTACGTAGTCCTTGTCCTTATGGTATATCAATGACTCAGTGGCGAAATTTATTAGGACCGGCTTCGCTTCTTGTACATAATAGTCGTTCATGATGACCGGATCCATTATTCCAAAAGCGCAGTTGGGCAGACGCCTACTCTCTTGGGCTTGGTGAAGCGCCCACAGCCTGACGAGCATGGTGTCGAGCCGGAAGAGGTTGAACAACATAAAGATATCTTCAAAATTGATGTCAAATGTGTTATGCTGTCTGTGCAGGAAGAAACCGTAATATTTTGGCACCTCGACCTTAAAGTATAGCTCATAATCATCCCGATTCCGTGACCTCATCATGATTGTGTCATGGAGAAGTTTTATCTGTGCCGGCAACCTCTGCACCTCGTCATCTGGGAGCAAGGGCTCACCTGCCTCGTACACTACTCGTCGAGGCTTCTTAACAGTTTCGGCAGATGTCTGGAAGGATAAGGCTTTTTTCTTGCTTTCCTTGCTTGCCTCCTTCGTAGCGGTGCCACCCCGTTTGTGTGCTCTTTTTCTTTTCCTCTCCGGCTCTAGAGAGGAGGCCCTCTTGCCTCCCGTCAACGCTTCACCCACTGCGGCATTGAGCGTCCTTGGAGACAAGACCTTCTTTCCTGCTGCCTTCGGGTCATGGTGATGCTCAGGGCGTCTTTCACGGGACGGCGAGTCCGTCTTGGGTTGCTCCTCCTCCTGGGACGGAAGGATCGTCGTGTGTTGCTGCTCGGCAAAATCGTCGTCCCAATCATCGAACGAAATGGGCGTACGGCACAGGCCGAGCGGAGATGGGCCGGCTCCGATTGATAGAGAGGGGATGGTTGACGTACTAGGAGAGGACACCCCGGGGATAACTACCTGACTCTTCAGCCACAGGATGTAGTAACCCTTGCAGTCTCCTAGCTTCGTGACATCCTCTTCAGGGCGACAGGGACTGCGATCTCACTAAACTCGGCGACGACGCGGTCCACTTGCACCATCGCCATGTGGGAAGGTATAACAGCGTTGTGGCATGTCGCGCCCTCTACTGTTGGGAAGACTAGGCCGTGTGCAACCGTCTTCTTCACGCTGGGCAAAGGGATAGTGAGGTGGCATTTTGTGAGGTCCTGCATAATAAATAATGTGTCATACCCATTGTTATCCGTAGAATGCTGTGAATTAGAGCCCTCAAACAAGTGATTCAATGTGGCGACGAAGCTTACAGTGATGTCTTCGACGGGACTTGACGACTCGGGGGCGACGTCGGAGGCTGAGACGCAGCTACTCCATCCAGCAGGATAGGAGCCCTGATGTCCATGAGGATGCACAGGTGGACGAAATGCATCGTGAGCATCGTAGCCTCTAGATTTGAAAAATTGTTGCGCCGCCTGCTTGCCAGCCTCCTGGGCTGCCCTTATCATCTCTTGCATAAGAGATGTTTGCCTTCCTCTCCTCCTCTGGAGGGCAGCCTCGCGGTCTTGAGGAAAGACTTCGTCCCATATAGCCCCGCTCCCAATCCCTCGGACACGCCCTGTCTTCTCCCTCATTCCTAGAGCCTTCGAGAGATGGTCTTCCCACCTCTCACTCTGGACGGAGTCCTGGGAGCTCTCAGGCTGCTGGGACAGCTGCCTCTGCAAGGGAAACGGCACAAGGTACGGGCTGTTAGCGTATTGGAAGCACAATAGTATATTTTAAGAAGACATTGGGTTTAGATTATACCAAACATTCGGAAACCGCCTGAAGCTCGGGGTCCGTGATAATTGGTGATCCAGTAGCTGAGTCAGAAATTGTGTGTGCCCTCATCCAAATCTGGGCACGTTCCTGCTCGATATCGGTGAAAGGAATCGGTTTGCCAGCCGCTATCAGCGCGGCGTCCTCTTTGGCCTAGATCGGTCTCTTCCCTGGAACACCTCAGCTGCCAAGGTGGTGGGGGAATTTGTTCTTTGCGCGCAGCTCCTTCCCTCGGTGGCTCTTCTCCTTGAATGCGTCACTCTTCATGTCAGCAACGAACTCCTCCCAGTATTCGAGTTCTATCTTTGGCCATTTAGTTTTAACTGCAGTTTCGAAATCGGCGTCTAGCAGCTTCGTTGCTTCATATCGCCATGTCCTTAGCGCAGCACACATGATGCTGTCGGTTTTCCGCTGCACTCTTTCCTTGTCAGCCTCTGGGATAGCGTACTTATCCCACAGCTTGTCGAACAGGATCTTTTTCTAGGCGTCAGTCATTCGCAAAGGCTATGGAGCTCGTCTCTACTCATAGTGTAACAAGCAGCAGGACAGTTGGTCTTGACTCTGATACCATTCTTCCCCGTCTTGGTCGTTTCTCTGGTTGCCCACAGCTCAGGTCTTATATTTATGTGTTGCATGTCTGCTCGTGCCTTCGGTCCATCTTTTGTCTTGTCCAGAATGTTGAGTAAGAGACCAAGTAAGCTGTCGTAGATATTTTTTTTGACATGCATTACATCAATGCTGTGACGTGTGTCTAGGTGAGGCCAGTACGGCAATTCCCAAAACACAGATTTCCTTTTCCAGACGCCCTTTACCGGCGGTTGTTTCTTTCCTTTTCCTGACTCAACTTCGTCCATTTCATTCAAGAGATCATAGATTCCTTGTCCGGTCTTCTCGCAAGGCTTTGGACAGATTTCTTTTGTTCCATCAAACCTTTCCGTGTCCTCTCTCCATGGGTCATTCATGGTAAGCCACCTTCGGTGGCCCATGAACACGATTTTTTTAGAGCCCTCTAAGAAAACACTTGTGGTTTTTTCCATGCACTTAACACATGCTTCGTATCCTTTGGTGCACTGAGACGCATTGTTTCCATACGCGGGATCATCTTGCACTGTTGTGAACAACAGGCCTTTCAGAGTGAAGAACTCTTCTTTGTCCGCGTCCCAGACATGAGCCCCTTCTTCCTATAGCATAGCTAGTTCGTCCTTCAGTAGCTGTTGATACACGTTAAGATTCATTCCAGATTGTTTTGGCCCTTGAATGAGAATAGATAGGTGCATGTACTTCCGCTTCATTAGGTGCATGTACTTCCGCTTCATGCACAACCATGGATGGAGGTTATAGATCCAAAGAACAACGGGCCATGTGTTGTGTCCGCTGCTCATGTTGCCGAATGGATTTATTCCGTCCGTACTCATACCAAACTGATATTCCTCGGATCACTATCGAAATCTGGGTATTCGGCATCGATTGCTCTCCACTGACAAGCATCAGCTGGGTGTCTCAACATCCTATCCTTTCTTCGCCCCTCTTCGTGCCAACGCATCAGCTTTGCCTCCTTCTTGTTACCGAATAAACACTTCAAATGGGGGAGGACTGGAAGGTACCATACAACCTTTGCAGGGGCACCTCTCGTCACTTCTTCCTCATCATCGTCTTGGTTTCTGCCCCGCTTATATCGAGATGTGTTGCACACTGGACATTTGTGTAGCTCTTTATACTCCTTGCGATAAATAATACAGTCATTCCGACAAGCATGGAATCTCTCTACATCCAATCCAAGGGGGCAGACCACCTTCTTGGCTTCCTCGGTGCTCGTAGGCAACACGTTCTCCTTTAGAAAAACCGTCGCAAGATAAGCCAGGGTCTCATCGAAGCTTGCATCCGGACAGTTGTGGGCTGCCTTGATCCTTAGAAGTTCTAGCGTGACTGATAGACGCGTGTGCTCAGGATCGCAGCTGCGATACAGTGGTTTTGTCGAGTCTTCCATCAGTTTCGCAAACTTTACGACCTCTCTTTCATCCTCGGGGTCTTTGACAACCTGGTCCGCCATGTGACTGTCCCTCAACATTTCAGCCAAATTGTTCCCCGCTTCCCCCGTCAAGTCATCCCTACATTCAGAAATATGGTCTTCATCTTCTTCTACGTCTTCATGTACGTCCTCTTCTTCTAAACATTCAGGACTAGCTAAAATTTCCACCTCCTCACCGTGACTTGTCCAACGTGTATAACCTTCCATGAAACCTCGAGTCAACAAGTGTAGCTGTAACATGCCTCTCTCCTGAACATTATCGTGTTCTTGCATCCACAACACGGACAACACATCTTGTTCGCACCCCTTTTCTCCCTATCTTCCTCGGTCACATCTAGAAACTCATTCAAAGTATCGACGAAACTCTGTGTTGCCCTTTCGCCGTACATCTAACTTCGATCCATCGATCCCTACAACAACAAACTAATTGATTATAATCCAAATTAATAAAATAATCCTAAAATTAATTCTCTTCTTTCATGTATTACATCGTACTAAAGAGAGCTCGCTAGCGCCGTCAAGGAGCAAATTCGAGAGCCTTTGGAATAGGGTAAGGAGAGAGAGGAGGGGAGGAGGAACGAGAGGAGGGGAGGAGAGAGGGTTAAAAGAGATCTAGATTTAGATTGTATATCTAGGAGGAGGAGGGAGGGAGGAGGGGAAGGGGAAAGAGAGGGTGGAGCTAGAGGAGGAGGGAGAGGATTGAGAGAGATCTAGATCTAGGGTTTAAATCTATATGGAGGAGGGAGGGAGGAGGGAGGAGGGGGAGGATGAGGAGGAGGAGGAGCATGGCTGCTGCGCAGTGTTAATTAGGAGGCGCCCGCAGCTGGCCGTGTGAAGCGCGTGAGCTCACTGGCCAGCTGTGGGCGCCTCCACTGTTATATGCGCAGAGTTATCACTGACGGGCGCACTCCGGAGCCCGTCAGTGATAACTCTGCCATCGAAGGCAATCCTAGAGCATTCTTCCACTGACGGGCAACAACAAACCCGTCAGTGGAGATCCGAGATTTACTAACGGGCACGGGAGGTTCACCCGTCAGTGAAAATTGACCGTCAGTGGAGATGCCAGGTTGGGGTACTCGTTCCTCTTTTACTGACTGTCACGCCCAGTTTTTCTAATCCTGATTTCGAGCATATCATCGCATGTAAATTAGATCATTTGCATTAATTAATTTCAATACAATAAACACCCGCACACACGCACTCCAGTCGAAAAACCCTAATCGGGAAACCTACCACCTCTCGGTTTCTCGAAAAACGCTGGAATAAATAGTGGGACCATCCAACAATATAATTAGCACAGGTATGGTGTATAATAATAGTTTCCCAATCGACCCGGTCTAAGGTGTGGTAAAATATTTTCTTTACCATCCCTCCACTTATTCATCTCTTTTATTTCCCGGACAGCTCATGTCTTAACCTCCCTCAGTTAAAACCTACCGACAGCCTCGTGAGAATCCTTTCCAGTAGTACCAGCAAATTAAGCCCTCACGTTTCCTCTGGCCATCGCAATTGCCACACCCGGATTCCTTTGCATGCAGGCACTGATTCTCACGAACGCATAGTGCGCGAAGTACTCGTCGGTGCCTAATTTCCTTGTTCCTTTGGTCACGTCCTCTAGCAGTCTGTGCTGCATGGCAAGCTGGCAAGCCACCAGAGCGCCTCTTTGACGTTCTGATTCTCTTCCATCATCCAGTTGTGTGCAAAGCTTGTGTACCACCTCAGGAATCCTGGCCAAACTTCTCTATTTGCTGGGACATGTCTCCTCCAGTGCCTGTGGCATAGATCGACACTTCGAAACCTGTCATGACCTCATTAGCATGCATGCCTCATTGCCAGCCGGCCACACTACCAGACCACTCATCGCCTTCTCCACGCTACTCTCACCTCAGCTGCCATTCTTCCCCTGTGGCCACAGCCCGAGCTCTGGCCATGTTCCATCACCTTCCCTGTGGCCAGCTCCCTCTACGCCTCAAGCCTCCTTCCACCTCCCATCAACACCCCTGCTCCCGGAGACCTTGGACAGTAGCCATGACCCGACCGGCCAGCGGCGCCTCATCCAAGAGAGCTGGCGAGCTCCAGTATCGGCCATGGCCAGTGCCTCGCCACCGGCCTATAAAATGAGACCACCCGAGCTTCACTCAACACCAGGCCATTACCCGAGCACCACCACTCCCTCAAGCAAGCTCAAATCCCGTATAAACCATCCAAGACAGGAACCTTTTTTCCCCAAATCGAGCAAGGACCGAGCTACCTTACCTCCACCGCCGGGTTCTCTTCCTTAGCTCAGCCTTCCTCCTTCCCCCACTGGTTCAGCAACAAACCGAGCTTCCAAGAACCCGCCCTCACCAGCGCGCATCAAGCTTGGCCAAGTCCCGTCGGAGTTGAGCTTCGGCTCAACCACACCACGCCGGCGGACCTCCCAACAGCATCAGCCAAACCGAAATCCTACCGCCAATCCCTAATCCCCGCTCGCCGGAACCCTACCTACCAGCAGCCCTAACCGCTAACCCCTCAACCAACCGCCGCTGCATTCTCCGCTCCTCTGTCCGAGCCGCCGCCAACTGCTGTCGGATCCTCACTCCCCGCCGAGCTGAGGAAAGGACTAGGTGAGCTCTCGGGCCGAGTGGCCTCTAGCCCATGACCAAGTAAAGCGAACGCACCTCATCCCTTTGCCGTTTCCTTTGTAGAGGAAGCGTAAGCCGTGTTGTAGAAAACGTAAAGAAGAAATCAACCCTAGTAGAGCTGGTCCAGAACCGATTTGACCCATTTCCATTCAGTTCTAAACCAGTTAGTATAAAATTTATTCCAGTTAGGAAGCTAATGTTCTCTACCAGCTGCTGGTTCAACACATTCACAAGTCTGGAATCATTTTAAATCAATCCTGGAAGCATGAAAGTGATTCCAAACCCTAGCATAAAAGCCTTTTCAATTTATCTCCTTAGCATTGAAATAGTTTAATTTAAAAATAGAGCTAGCATTCCTTTTCTTAGGGTTTGCATGTGCATGCTGTTAAGCTGTTTTCTAAAGCCCCAAAGTAGATTCGCCCTCACCGTTAATATACCTGAGGTATTTTAAGCATGTTAACCCGAACGCGAATAAAATTGAAGCTGCATTCTAAAAACCATGCCTGTTCCATTTCATCTTTTCACTATCATTTTATGTGTTTATCTTGCATATACCCACCCCTTGGATTAAATGGGAATCGACGTTCAAAGTCGTAAACCCTAACTCGACTCTTTGACCATGATTTCCTTTCGAGCATGCATGTCATTTGATTTTATTGGAGTTATTTGGATTTTCCCTTATTCGATGTTCTTTCGGCGCGTAGTTGACGGAGCGACGTACGTGCGTCAGGAAGATCCGGCATCACCCCCGCGTTCGGAACAAGAGCAGGAACTGCCAGGCAAGCATTCCCACCTCGATCATGTCGAAATCCCATATGTGCAAAGTTATGAATATCTTGTTTACGAACTCTGCATGCTATGTGTTTAATACCGATATTTTATGTAGAGGTAGTTATACCCATTAGTTGCACGATACCTAGGTCCGAATATCCTTCCTTGTAACCCTAGGTATATTCAGCGATCGACTCTCGACCGTCGAATAATTAAGGTTATAGGTGTTAACCATGCTTAGCCCTGCTATAGTCAAAAACCAAGTTTGAAACATCCCGTTGGGATATGGGAAAACAAACCCTCGGATGGCATATGCTGTCCGAGGTGACTTTCACAAATAAAGGTTTATCACAAATCAAAAGAAAAGAGGAGATGATTTGGATTCGGGTAGGAATGTTAAGTGATGTTCGGGGATGTAGAACATTGGTTGGAGCCATGATCGTCCGGGACGTCATGGGGTCGGGAATGGAGTCCTACTCGAATCAGTTAAGGACCGAGCCTAAGTGCCGCTAAACCGGTTCCCTTACCGTACGTCCACATGTCCTTTATGGGAAGGACTTGGCTTAGTACCCCGGCAAGTATTGGGGTTGGACCCGTGGGAAGTAAGGAGTTAGTGCTAGGTGTTTGAAGTCCTAGAGTTCCACCTACGCCAGGCGGGAGGTGTTGAGACGACACAAAGGTGGAGAGCCCCAATTTGATGTCCAGGACATGCAAACTTGGGTATTCACCTAGCGGGTCCAACTCTGGTATGGAAGCGGGCGAAGGTCTCGTTGTAACCACCCTGCCAATACACCCTGTGCAGTGTATCTGTTAGCGCTCGGCATAAGGGGTGTAATTACATCTTGTGGGTAAAGCCGTACAACCTCTGCAGAGTGTTAAAAACTATTCGAATAGCCGCGTCCTCGGTTATGGACATGAACTGGCAAGGCCACACACTGGTTAGACTAAGTGTTGTTTGCGAAAGCATGGGAAAAGGGATTAAGGACGTGGGCATGATGTGTCCACAGAGGGCAATTTACGCTACAGGCTGGTAGCAAGGAATTGCCGGAGGAGTAGGCTAGCCGTGTGATTCGGGATACACGGGCTGAGCCAGGGGTACTCGCTGAGCTATCCAGGATAGTGTCAGTCGAGTGTGGTACCGAGAAGCTAGACATGTTGCCCAGGGTAATATGGTCTGAGCTGTCTCGAGGATTGTAAGGAGGTAGCCGGGTCTACCTCGGGAGGATTCTGTTCTTTTTACTTTAAACAGTTTTATTAAATTGCTTTTGAATCTACTATTCAAGTATTTCAATTATGCACTTATTTTTCCGCACATTAATCAGCTTAGAGTAGAGCTATTCCTTGTTTATCCTCTGCATGAATTATTTTCCGTATACTCCTTCCTGTGGGAATAGCTTGCGAGTACATTCAATGTACTCACCTGGCTTGTTGATTTGGCCAGAAGAAGAAGAGGAATACCGCTCCGACGAGGAAGATTCCGACTTTGAGGTCTAGGGCGTTTCCCCAGTCAGTTGCCTGTGAGGTTGGCATATTGATGGGTTTATCTACGTATTTCTTATATTTCCACTGCAAGACTCTTTGAATTCGGCCAATAGGCCATATTGTGTAATGACTCTAAAACAGTATTGTATTGTAATAATCGGTAATGTATGACGACATTATCAAGTTCTTGTGCGTACCGGCTACTGTTCCAGGGACCGGTACAGTAAACACAGGAGCGTTTCCGGCCTTAAAACCGGGGGCGCCACACTGACGGGCGGTTTCTGTGCCCGTCAGTAGAAGTTTGGTGCCTCGCCTAGTGTATCACTTTTACTGACGGGTACGAGCTCGCTTGTCAGCGTTTCCTCTAATCAGTGACAGGCCTCCTCATGCCCATCAGTGATGATATTGTAGCAGAAGTGTTTTCTGAGGTAGTGAGCGAACGGCGGTCCAAGCATGAAGAGTAGATTGACACACCACAGAGAAGGTGATCGGTTTCTAGGAGAGCAGAAGAATGTTACTCCGGCCGAAGAAGGAGGCGTACATTGGTGGTAGCGGATTTGAGCGTGGGATTGAGACAGGCTCCTTATATGGAAGCCAAGGTTCACAAATCAGCAAGAATGGATAGCAAAGAACTATTTTTTTGTGGAATTGTTTGTGGTTTTTGTATACTGGATTATAAAGAAAGAATTGATCATATATCCCATTGACACCAGGGGTGTCAGCGGAATGGGGCCCAGGGTCCCCCGAACCGCCGGTGGAGACCAACCAGAGGCCGCAGGGCGTGGCACGTGGCGGCCGGAACGGCGAGGGCCCCACTGACGTGGCAAGTGGGCCCGGTGGTCTAAGCCTGGGTGCTCAGGCCATGCAAGCCCTCTAAAGAGGGCCCCGGGCTCCCGAGGGTCCGAGGCCCAAGAATCGAGGAAAGGCTTGGGGCTCCTTCCCCGAGCGTCCGGCGTCCCGCAGGGCGTGGGGCCCAGGGGAGTGCTCGGGGGAGTCCCCAAGCGAACCTCCTGGCGTTTTCCCCGAAGAGAAGTCCCAAGCGACTCTCCAGCGAGCGCTCCCCGAGCGCTCGGGGCCGCCCGGGAATAGCCCGGGACAGCTGGCGCCCCTCGGGCGCCGAGGGGGTCACTCGGGATCAGAGCGCTCGGGGGACGTAGGATCCCCCTGTGGGGCCCTCCTCCGGGCCCACCGCTGCAGTATGTTGGCTTCTCCCGCAAGCCTCAACCCCTGCAGAAGCATTTAATGCCTGTCATTCGGACATTAAATGCTAAGCCCTATGAGGGCATGAATTCGGTCAGGCCGGGTCCCATCCGATGCAGGGCAAATCCCTTTTTGCCATAGCCCCTGCCAGGGGATGGGTCCGTCTGACAGGTTTGTTGACCGACCAGGCGCGCCGCCCCGCGCGCCCGCGTCGCTGTCACCCCTTTTTGCCCCTTTGGGTCAAATCACCGCGCGCCCCGTGGCCCGCGTTTGGTCGCTGGCACCGGGGCCCAGGAGCAGATGTTTCGCCAACTCGGTCAGAAGAGCACCGGTAAGTCCTCTCTCGCGGGGCCCGCTGGACATAAAGATGTCAGGGCCCCTGTTCGAAGGCATGGCAGGGAGGCGTATGGCTCGAGGATCGGCGCAGCGCATTAAATAGAGGAATGGGCGTTTCCTTAGCACCCAAGTCACCCTTGGCCGCTGTGGTGAACCCTCGGCTATATAAGGGGAGTTCCCAGGCCATTCAAAGGGTTGGCTGATGGATAAGCATACAACTCTAGGTGAGATCGGTTGGTTGGATTCCTGAATCCAGATCCACAGATAGTACTTTTCATAGAACATCTTCAGTGGGCTCTAAGCCAGCCTCTTGTAAGGAAGAACACCCTTGTAACCTCCATAGAATCAATACAAACACACACAAAAAGCAGGACGTAGGGTATTACACCTCCGGGTGGCCTGAACCTGGATAAATCCCTGTGTCTCTTGCGCCAAATATTATCTATCCCACGATCCGTCACCGGCTCATAAGAAGAACTCTATATCGCCCCCGGCCGAATCCCAAAGGGGGTCCAACCGGACCACCGCTAGAGGCGTCTACACGCCGACAAGGGGCGAAGCCAAATAAAGTTTTTACCTGATGCACAATAACAAGCTAGCTACACAAATGACTTGAATTATATGGTAGAATTTTGAACCTGGTGCACTCTTTTTTAAGCTAACCTGGTGCACATAGCAGTTTTACGGCCTAATTACTTGTAAAAAAAGTTTAGACCCTGGTGCCTGTGCACCAGGGAAAGCTTGCTTGGCTCCGCCCCTGATTGACACTGGACGTATCTAACACATCAGAAGATTTTAAATTCAAATTTGACTTACACTTCGAGAAACAAAAAGGATAAATCATGCTATAAATAATAGTTCCATTTGCTATTGATTCACAACAAATTTGGAATTAGCTACTATTTACGGTGGAATCTGTCTATTTGGTTGTTAGATGTGTTATTAAATTTCAATTTGATATGTTTTGACATGATATATGCATATTGTGCAGATGTCGTCCTTTTGTTACATAATATTTCGTGACATTTTGGTAACCCTACCGTTCTTTGAGATCTCAATAGCACTTACGGGGGTGGGAGCACTAAATACAGCCCCGTCTACATTCAGTTATCACTTTTTTTTTGATTAGAACATTCAGTTATCACTTTTGATAACTTATTGTTCACACATGTTTATCACTTTACACTTTTCAATGTAATATCTCACGTCGTCGTCTTTTCTTTTACTCATGAGCCTATGGCCAATGAACATGAAATCTCTGGAACGTTGCTATCTGTGTAGTACTAATTTGTTATGTAGTCGAGAGCATTTTGGTCATATTATGAGATTATTTTTGTATTTATACTATGTTGAAAATGACATGTATTGGAAAACGGAGAGGATGATGACAATTCTAGGTATACATATCTGGTGAAGGAAGTGAAGTTGTTGCTCTATGGAGAGAGAGAGAGAGAGAGAGAGAGAGAGAGAGAGAGAGTTTTTAGTTGCGAAGGTTCATCATAATGAGAATAGAGTTAGCCACGAGTTAGCAAATTACGAGATTAATATCCCGGTTTGATTGCCGGTTGAGACAGTACCCCTTTGCTCTGCTCCGTCTCCGACTCAACTCCCGAGCTCTCCTTTGTCGGACTCCAACTACCGAGCCTGCCTCAGATACAGTGGAGTAGGGGTAGTTAGACCCACCCGAAAAAAATATCCAAAAGAGATCGATCCATGTCCCGCAGCGTCTATGGCGACTCCACCCTGCATCCGCCTGCTCATCCCAACACCCCCGGCGCTGGCGATGCTTGTCCTCCCTGGGTCTTCTTGGGACAGGTGTGCCTATCTCGCGTACCACAGCAACCGTACCATCGCCTTCTCCAAGTTGACAGACAGCGGCACAAGGAGGAATGACAGCAAGGACATCCAGATCCAGGTCACATTCTTCGTCGCCCACCCGCCGCGCGTCTCTTGTTACTGTGCCTACCTCCCCGGCCGAGTTCGTCATGGAGGCCAACCTCGCCCTCCTCCGTGTCATGCTCGGCCTTGGGTACAACATAGCCGTCCGCGACGTGCACGACTACTATATCTACCAGACCGATGGGGCCCCTGATGGAGGGCCGTCTCTCACGCTGCTTCCGCACCTCGACGACAAGCTGCTTCCGTACCAAAGATACCCATGCTACTACTTTCGTGATTATGAGGTTGGCCTCCTGAGCTACTGCACAACACCAGCCACGACGACCTTCACTCTTCGTCGCCACCACACCAACCCCTACGACGCGTACATCCTCGCGGCACTCATTCCCCACGGAATCCGACCAAAGCAGTTCGACGTCTGCACCTTCGACTCCGAGACCAAAGCCTGGAGCAGCAGGACCGCCTCCTTATTGGAGGACCTGCAGCAGCACAGCGAATTTCAGCACGTGGGCAGAAAGATGATTACCATCGGAGGAGACACTGGTACCATAAGTTGGGCCGACCTCTGGTGGGGTATCCTCTTCCGCAAAGTGCGCGATAGAGCCCCAGCCCTATGCTTCGCTACCTCCCACTGCCAGAGCCCCTGGCAGACAAGGAGAAGCTTGGCAGCATTGCAATGGATTATCGGGACCTCGCCATCATCCATGATCGCATCAAGTACGTCGAGCTGCAAATTCACATCAGGCCTGGCTCATACAACCGTGGCTTCTACATCTCGGATGGTTGGACGACTACCACATGGAGCACCACGATTACCAATCCCTGGGAGGTGGGATGGCGCCAGGACTGCAAGCTCCATTCTTCCGAGGTCTCTGTTTCCGGCCGCCCATCACGGTTTGCTTCCTCAGCCAACCTTGGAGAGGCTCCACATTGGCCAACCCACGCTCAGCTTGCGTGATGATGATATTGTGTACTCCATGGCCAAGGTCGACAACGGGAGCACAAGGCATGGGTGATTGCTCTTGACATGAGGACCCAAGACACTGCAAGGAGTGGCTGAGTTTGGCAGTGCACCATGGACCCTCGGCATAAACTTCACCTATATGCATAGTAGGATCTCCGATTAATGTGGCTGATCCGGGTAATTTATTCTATATTTCGCCAGCGCATGCATGCCTAGTTGTCTTATTTCCGTTGCTTGACCTACTTTCAGTACTCATGGCAAACCTCTTAATGATAAGGTAACAGAGTAAATTGGTATATAGGCAACATGTATTCTGTAGCGGAAGACCACCATATATTTATGGAGGGCGACGATCCACCATATCAAGCAAATAAAACTTTCAAGTCTTTTATCGAGTTAAGAAAAGGCAAACGTAGACTCATTTCAGATTGCTCTCTGCACTGATGTCGCTATATTGCTAGGTGAGGATGCAATTAATCTAAACTCGTCCTCTGGAAGGCACCGTTATAAAGCTGATAAACATAGTATATGTATGGATACAACCTGGATACGGACAAAGAAATCCAGAAATGGAAGGGGATATACGACCAACACCCAGTTAAATGCCAGCCTCTGTAGATGAGAATTTCCTGTGGTGCTGATGGAAATGAATAGAGAAAGAACATGCCTTGCGCTTTCACAGAAACAGCATGTGCAACGGTTGTTATTACATTCTAAAACTATTAATTGTTGATACTCTAGCTAACAGGCTGAATTTTCAGCAGTTATTTCGGCACTGGCTTATTACTTTTCTCACTATAACACGAGGCGATATTTTGGTGTGCTCAGGTACCGAGGGTCACCAGAAACTGCCAGGGATGCTATCGTTGGGATCCTCTCACAAGAAGCTGCGTAAAATCCTTAGCATGGATTATGTGGTTAGAATCCCTATGATTGATTATGTGGCAATGTCAATGCAACACGGCCATGGTGAAGAAAAGCACCAAAATGCTGCTACTGCAGGTATACGGGTAGGCTACACTACTATAGAGATACGGGTATGCTACATTAACGTAAAATAAAATTTCCCTACCGCGTAAATCAGGAATTGCTGTAGTAATAGATCACGAGTTTACCAGTTGATGCACAAAAACCATAGAGGAAATAAAGTCGATGCAGTGGAAGCAGTTGTAGTCGTACTACCTTCTCCTCCTCACGGTTCCCTCGAACAGTTCATCTCCTCCTCGCGGATGGATCGTCTAAGCGTCACAGCTGTAACGCCTCCAAGGTATCCACACGTTCGGGAAGGAACGTCGCTCGTTTGGATTGCTAGATTCGAGCGGGCAACTTTAGGTGTGGGAGGGGTGACGGCTAGGGTTTCAGGAACTTTGAGTTTTCTTGACCCTAACACGTCCGTCCTCCTCCTTATATAGACGTCCCTATAATGGGTTTCTATGTTAGAGGCCCATTAGGACTCAATGCTAATCCGAATTAGGCTCATGCCCCTTAAGTGTGCGACCCTATAGGTTTACGCACGTTTAGACATGAACCAAGTACTCCTGCTCGGTCACTAATTGGTAGCGGCTCCTAACAGGACGTGCCAACTCCCAAACATACGTAAAGATCGTATATGACGAACCATCACAATGTTATGTATACAACTTCCTTTGCCTCACGATATTTGTTAAGCTCAAACTCAAGCTTGTCAGCTCTTTCTCAATCATGTATCTCGAAATTTTTTACTAGGTTAACTCTTTAACCTTAAGTAGCACGGCCATGCATTTTTAGATCTGATCACTCGAGGGGTCCTGAGATATCTCTCTCATCACAGAGAGGGGCAAATCCCATCTCGATTGATCATGACTCGCATCATGCTTCATGGCAAACAAGAAGACAACCTTTATGACTACCCAGTTACGGAGTAGCGTTCGACAACCCCTAAGTAAGTCATTTACACATATCAAGCACATACGATAATCTCAGGTCAAAGGACATAGCATACACATTGTGTCTTAAGTTGGGTAACATGTGCTCATACAATTGGTTCGACATCTCTATATCCATGATCCGTGAAACATGATCATCAACCAATACATATGCTTGTCTATTATTCATATGTGTCCTCACATGAGTTCCGACTAGGGACCAATTTAGAATAATCATTCAAGGTTAGTATGAGTTCCACAAACAAGTCACATATTTGCCAATCAATACAAATGATATTATTCAAGGAATATTTAATAAATCATGGATACAATGAAATATGATCATCTCTATAATTGCCACTAGGACATATTTCTAATAGCTACTACTGCAGGGGTGGAAGGAGCAAGTGTGGAGTTGAAGATGGGGATACTATGGACTTGTAATAAGCAGCTAGGGTACGAGTGAGTGATGGTAGTGTTTCCATGCCTCAATACTACCTATGATGGTAGGTTTGTTTTGGAAGAGTTGTCTTAATTTACTAAGGTTATGACAGATTCAGTAGCTAGCCAGGCCCAGGATGGATGTTATGGCAGGCAGACCATGTGTAAAGAAACTTTTTTTTAGGTGACGCTTGATCTTATTTTGATTATCTTAGAAGTCTGTTACGTCAGTTGTATAAGCGAATGTACTGTCATCTGCCCGCTCGCTGTTTGTGACTGTTCACTTGTATTTTTGGATGGTGATCAGCACCCGAAGCTTCGGGAAGGTTTGCCGTTGCTGGAGAAGAAGGGGATCGAGGCAGAGGACGTGCAGGCGCTTTCCAGAAATAGGTAAGGAAGCAGAGGGACGTGGCACGGCGGGTCGTCATCTTCCCCGATTTATGTCGTGCGCCTATTCCCTTCATCATCCCGCGCACTGGCGCTTTCAAGCTTTTGCCTTTTTACAATAATTAAGTTACAAAAAATGCTGGATTAGCATATTGCAACTTCACTGTGGTAATTTGTGTAGTGGTGTCCCCACGACCCGACAGAAGCGAGCTGACGCCGCAGTTCAACCCAGTCCCCAACACAAATTACCTGGTTTCATCTGAAAAAATCACGAATATAACAGAGAAGGTTAAAACGCTACCCAAGAACCTACTTACTTTGCACACTGTTTTCCAATGATAACAGAAATGCCATACACCTCAGGCCTCAAAGGCACACCGTCGCTCCAAAATAAGAATCAGATAAATGGCTTGGCGGGGCATGACGATACACTCCATACACTTGAAACCTTCCCTCTTGGATGAACCCTATGGTAAACATCTTTAGAAGCTACACGGATCCCAAAATACATGACGAATGTCAACTGTGCTGCAGATGAGAGGTCGATGGATGAATGGTGAACTATACAGAAATAAATAGAATTCCCACCATGAAGGTCTCGATGAAAGATTCCCACAGCTAGGTCAGGTTGGCGACTAACTGGTGCAAGATGTTAATGGCAATGATCTGTAGATGCCTGATTGTAGCATGCCTGCCTGAACAGCTGTTAATTTGACCACACATGGACAAGGCCTTGTTGGTTGCCGGTATATATCTCTTCGCGCTCTTCATCATAGTACAGAGATGTGATGTCCCCCAGGGCCTCTGAAGGTGAATTTTGGAACTTCGATGCCTTCTTTTGTTTGGAGAGGTTAGCTGCCTTTATTTTGGCCAAGCATTTTCCAGTTAATATCTCACTGATATTTATAGAACAAGCTGCATAACAATCAAAGTGCAAATTCGATTATGTAGGGATAAATAGTGGCATCATCGTCATTTATTTACTGCAGCAAGTTAGAGGAGACATTTTCAAGCATACGATTAGAAAAGGTGAGTTCGAAACAAGAAGATTAATAAGGCAATAGGCACATCTGTAACTTAACATACCTTGTGATGCATCTTTTGTTTAATTGACTTAGTAAGTAGAGAATTTGATAAACATTACAGAAATAATCTCAGTGGTCACAAGTACTCAAAATAAAGAATAGAACACTCCTATTCTCATGTGTCTTTGACTCTTTGTACAAAACAAACAGAAAAACTTTAGTAACACACGCTCGATCATAAGGATAATGTACTAGCAATTGCATGCATCAATCATCATACTGAGCCAAAATTAAAAAATGGGGAGCAATACATCCCATCAAAGAGAACATAGCTAGTGCTGCAAGCAAAATCTAACATGACAAATAGCAGGAATGGATAAAGGAAAATGTAGTGACAGGAAGCAGCAGCAATCAGTAACAAGTCAAATGCACTAAGCAGTAGAGTTGGCACTCCAGTACGAACTAAATACATCAGTAATACATGTCAAAGAATCAGAAAGTTTAAATGTTACCATTGTCCTCGGAAGATGAATCTTCCGGATCAGCCTTGCAGTAAGAAATAATGAGGTCTTGATTGCTAGTTATGTAAATACTGTTCGTATTGCAATCAGGATGCCACAACAGATGATCCTCAAAGGATGTCACCAGTTCACCACGAAAATTCCAAACTGATACTGATCGATTACGGAAGGTCAGGAACAGCTGCATCTCATACAGAAAAATAAAAGCTGATGGAGTCACAAACTCACTCCTGCTCACTTCTGTTATCTTGAAGTTTCTTACCTGCAGTAGTGCACAGAAATTCATTACAAACAAGGCACAGAAAATTATTTTGCTTTATTTCCTGCCATCTATAATATAGGCAAATGCTTACATCAAGAATTTGAAGGTTCTCCCCTTCCTGCTTGACCAGAAGTTTTTCATTGAATTGCTCAATGAAATCGACCTTCTTATTGCGATGAAGAAGATGTTTGAATAACTTCAAGCGCTTACCATCTTCAATGGAGAGAATCTCAAGAGGAATATAACCCCTTTTTCTAGAGTAGATCAATAGCATTATACCAGGGCTGTCAGAAGGAAACAATAGGCAGTAAGATAAAAATCTAAAATATGAAACTCATGAACAAAAATTGTGCACGAGAAAGAAATTTCAATCAATCCAACCATATTTCTCTTGAAAGAAAAGCAATAAATCAATCTCATCTGGCAAGTGGCCAAGAATATATCCATGCTAACATGCTTGGCAGTAGTATATCTAACCTGAGTAAGCTCTCCCCAAAACTAAATTACACAAATATTAAAGTAGTATATGCAGTAATAGAGTTGTGGTTGGCTGCGAATCAGGCCCAAGGGTTTACTTTCAAAATTGTGCCATCCACTTATTGGGAGATCATGGAAGCACTTTCCGAAGTGCATTTTGCAACAACAATTCTCTTCTTCCCAACTGCTCACCATTAACTTCTCCATGAAACAAACATAATGTGCATGTGCTGGTCCTTAGATCGTTACACGGTAAATAACGCCGGGAGGACGGCTGGGCAGAATGACCTTTAGGAAAGAAAGGAGAGTAGAGATGAGAATGACTTGTTTATTTTTTTTCTTGCTTCTCGTTAAGAGATAATACAGGCCAGCCCCTAACAATGGATAACTAATAGATATTTAAATGCAACTGAGATAACAACTAACAACTAAATCTAACTTAATGTGGAACATAAGAAACTAATCATGCATCTAACTTATCCGCTGGCCCTAGCAACCGCAAACTGAGTCTTAGTAGTTACTTGGTGGATTAAAGGGGTGCCTTGGACTTCTAAATTATGAGAAAAATATATCAAACAAACAACATTATGTCACCATTGCCCGAGAACAGCTATGTAATGGGAAAACAATTATTGTTGTACAATATAATTTAAGTTGGAAAACAGATCACTTTACAGTGTAGTCAGTATGTGGATTGAAGGGGTGACTTGTACTTCTAGTTATGAGAGAAAAAGATATCAAATAAAACCTTCCGTCAGTATTACAAGAGAATAACAAAGTAATGTAGAGAAAAAAGGGGGGATTGTTGTACAATGGAACTGAGGAAAACAAATCAAAATGGATTTCCTTACCTGATCTTTATTTCTTGAACATTTTTATCAGATATGGTATACAGCAGTGTGTAGTTTTTCAAGTCAAACACCTTGTAAGTACTGTTTGAAATGAGAAATTAGTGTCATAATTTGGACAAAGTAAATTTTCTAGCCCTTAATAAAGTTTGGAGTTCAGTTACCTGTCTTGGGCAGAGTAAGTCAGCACTTTTCCGTTTACATCATCAAATTCCACGAAACCTGGCCACCTCAAGGATTCTGTCTCGAAAAGAGGAAAACCAGCATCTGGGTTTCCACGCCGTATATACCTTAAAAGAGCAAAATATAATGTAAGTAATATGACAAGGTAGAATCTTAGTACTGTAACAGGAATAAAGAAAGTCAAACTCACTCTATTCGAGTTGTTCTGCATCTTAAGGCACTGAAATTTTCAGAACCATGAACTGATACAGTTATGAGTGAGTCGTTGTTCTTGTTATAAAACAAACTACGGATGACTTCATCTGGACTTCCATTCAGAAAGCAAATCCGCTGGTTTGTCACTGGAAATAAAGAGAATCTCAGAATGACTGCTTAAACCAGGACAAGTCATTATCAAGATAGGTGTACCTCTACTGAACGCAGCACAGACTCCCGACTGTGATAAAGCAAAGATGATATCACAGGCTCCAACTATCTCGATAATTTCAGACCGTTTCCTCAAGTATGGTAGTAGCAAACCATTCTCCTTCGGATCATGAGTATCGAATTCTTCCTAAAATTAAGAATAAGAAAATTCAAAGATGTGTTGTTAAAAAACCCAGATAGAATGGGTACGTTACTAACAGATAGAAAGGAAACAAAATGCATAGGAAACAAAGGGAGAAGGTAACTATGGGGAGGGCTGTTCTAATAAGGAATACTATTCTCACCACCAAGCAACTGAACACTCAATTGTTGAGCACTAAGTGCCAACGATAGCAAACTTAACTGGCCAAGGTTGAATCTCCAAATAGAGTGAGCGATGGATTAGCTGAGTCAATCATTGAAACGCAGCTTATGAAATATATTCATAGTTCATTTCTCAGAGCTAACCGAGGTATCATCCTTTTCAAAGGCTGGGAAATTGAAATTTGAAAGGGAGACCTCATGCCCCAACACACCAAGTTAATATTAGCCATTCATCCGATCATAAGTTATGCTCTAGAGATTTTTCAGAACATTTTTCCTCTAATAAAACAAATTATCACAGCGATGACCATCCAAAGCAAAAAAAGAAAAAGAAAAGAAAAGGGAATACATCACCAAGAACACATCTTTTCTCCTCTTAGCATCATCCAATACACTACTGCTAATGCAATACTACTAACCCACACACTCCAAGTCTCCAACACCCAGTTACTTAACCAAAACGAAGCTAGTCAAGGAGTAAAAAAAATTCTACAAACAAGTTGTTATTGCCAACCTTACTTTCTCCTCAAATTCTTTGACCAAAGGCGACAGTTCCTCCAGGCATAGCCCTCACACCCTCACACATCACCTGAGCCCTCTTGTTCCAACTCTTCCCACAATTCGCACAAAGAAATTTTTTTAAACAATTATCTCCTAAACCCTAAATCACCAACCCATGCCAACCACCACCAATGGCACCCACAATTCACAGCAAAACACTCGGGGGAGGGGGCGCGTGGGGGACCTGGAGCTGGATGTTGCGGAATCTTTCCCGTGTGGAGCTCGCGGCGAAGGTGCGTCCGTGGAACGTGGCAATCTCCCGTTGCTGCAGCTTCCGCGCGCTGTTCGCCGACACCTCCGGCCTCGGCCGCTTCTTCGCGATCACCCTCCGCACGCCGGGCGGCCTCCCCCAGATCCGCCTCGCCTCCATCTCGCACCACCGTCCCTCCCCCTCCTCGCCGCCGACGAGAGGTTGTGTCACGCCGGAGCTAGCTCCGTGGAGGGGGTTAGGCCTTTAGGGTTGAGGCCCGAGCTGAGTCTGGTATCGCTATATGGGTATTCTGAAATACAAGGTAATGTAAGGGCTTTCCTAGAAATTTACCTGTATCAGGTATCAGCGCCTCCGCTCCTTAGGGTGTTTGGTTGGTCTTTTCAGCAGTTTTTCACAACCTGAAAAACTGTTGAAAAGCCCAACCAAACGGCCAGCTTTTTAGCAGTTTTTGCCAACAATAGCTGTGGGCTTTGCAGTATAAATTCAGCTGTTTAGAAAAGCTGCCTTCTACCAGCTTTTTGCAATGTGTTAAAACTTCTGTGCTCATTTTCTAAAATGTCATAAATGGTTTGGACAAACCAAAAGCCATATATTCACCTTTCCACAGCTACAGCAGCTTTTCCAGACAGCCAGCCAACAGCAGTTTTGTCAACAGCCACAGCCCAACCAAACATGCCCTTAGTCCAGTCCGTATCCAAACGGTGTAAACCGCACATGATCGCGGTACCGATCCGCATCTATGGAACTTTTTTTTATAAATATTATTTTTAATTTTTCTTTTTCAGAATTTATAGGTTTCTCTGAAAAAATCACAAAACTAACATCCTGCCGTCCAACCGTTGGACGACGAGAGGCCTGTCGTCCAACCTTTAGACAACAAGGGGACTGTCGGCCAAGGGTGAAACGACAGGTCCTATCGTCACAATACTTATATCTCTAACACTTCTCCTTCCTCCAAATCATCTCGTGCATTAAATCTTAGTAGAAAAATGGATCATTTACGGGCCCATGTATCCACTGGTGCAATCGGACACTTCTCCTTCCTCCAAATCATCTCGTGCATTAAATTTTCTACTAAGATTTAATGCACGCGGATTTGAAATCCGATTGCACCCGTGGATACATGGGCCTGTAAATGATCTATTTTTCTACTAAGATTTAATGCACAAGATGATTTGGAGGAAGGAGAAGTGTTAGAGATATAAGTCATAAGCATGTACTGTTGCTGGAGGATGGATCCTAGGACATGTGGTTCATGGTTGGACGATAGGTGCCTGTTATTTCCCGGTTGGCCGACAGGCTGCTTGTCGTCTAACGGGTAAACGACAGGCCTCTTGTCGTCCAACGGTTGGACGACAGGGTGCTAGTTTTGTGATTTTTTTTTAAAGAAACCTATAAATTCTGAATTTTTTTTAAAAATAATATTTATAAAAAATCCTCCAAATTAGAGTGGTTGTAAAGGATAATGCAAACATAGTATAAGAGTTTTCTTATAAATCTGTATCTGTCATATAATCTGGATCATAAGGTGATCATCTGACGTCTCCCATAATCTGTGTGTTAGGTGATCATCTGACGTCTCCCATAATCTGTAATAACACACGGTATATCATTTTGCTTACAGTATTTGGAGAGATTATCAAACTGTTGGGGATGGAAAGAGGAGGGGCTACCCCAGTTTAAAGACCCTCAAGAGCTTGACATTGTATCACTCTTCAGCATTCATCATCGACCAACGTTAATTGGTCTATTTTCATATTAAAAGAAGACCTTAGAGTTGGCAGCCTCCATTAGTACGAGGCAACTCGGGTGTTCTCGAGTCTCAATAATAACTAAGACGGGCAACTAAGACCTAGGTTACTTCAACCCTCGCATGTTACTTGGATTTTAACTTGTAAATAAAAGTGTGAAATCGGAGGAAGACTTCTCTCCAGATTTTTATTCCTAAAGTTAGTAAGGCTTGAACCCTAGCCAACAGTGGAACCTTGTCTTACTAACCGGATATTCTAGAGAGAGTTTATCAATAAATAGACCTCTGTGAGGAAGAGAGGTGACTGTAACACATGTGCGAGAAGACTGTAACACATGTTGTTACTTATGAAACCATCTTTTGAAAGGCTAGTTGAGTTGTGTGTTGGGTATAAATCTACCCTTAGGGTTCGGGTCCTAATACCTATCTCCATGCATATGCAAGTGCGTCGCAATTTGAACTTTGTGATATCAACGCATTGAGAAGGATTTACTGTACTCGTTCGTCTCGCTTCATCACATCAAATGGAGAAGCTCTAGAGGCTTCGTTAGTGTCAATAACAATGACGCCACAATAACGCTGTCCTACAATGGCTTGGCCTAGAGACGGAGCTACAATGTTGGGGTGGTGTCAGTTCACACCCACGTCCTCTCGTCCTGACCATATAAGTTTCAGCCCACCAAGTAATTAACCTCAGTGAAAAATCTGATTTGGGCCTAACCCAGATACACGTTACTATTACTAATTTGTACTGACCCGAGAGATCTTTTATCCTGGATTCACCTGTGGCCTGGCTGCGTCAACCATTCGCCGCATGGAGAACTCAATCCCAGCTTCCGCAGCCGTTTGGGCCGTTTTGTTTGGAAAACAGAACATTTCTGCGTTTTAGCACGTCCTTCTTGCAGTCTTGCTGCAGGCCTGCTGTGCAGTGACGTCCGTTTCTACGGCGGCTCAGTCGCCCGGCCTTGCCGGCCGGCCGATCAGCCACGAAGGCACGCGAGAAACGTTCAAGTGCTCATGTATGATTTTCGTTTTTCTTGACCAAGTGCTCATGTATAATTCTCTTTTTTTAGGGCAAGTGCTCATGTATAATTCTTTTTTTTTCTTGACAGCTTAAATTGAGTTTGTTCTTCCCGACATGCATGTCAATGATACATGTGTTTTACTAGAAATAACTAGACGTGCATGACGTTAATTGCACTACATAGAGCTAACTTTTACCCTTTGTACTTTAAACGTTATTTAGACTTTAGAATATCATTACAAAAACTTTTGTACGGTAAGAGCAGTATATCAATAATCACAAAAAATAAATTCGTACCTAACACGTAAATTAATGGTGTGTAAAACTCGATCTCTACGTGCCATGCCCCTCGAACTAGCCAACATTTCGCCATTGATCTGATCATATAGAACCGATTGCGCATCATGCCATACGTTGCCACTTTCCACGTCGCGTGAAACATGATTACAAAATGAAACGTAATGATCTAGGTTTTAAATTGGTCTAGACTTAATCCTATACTAAGTTAGATAAGCATCGTATAGCAACCCATTTATATTTTTATTTTCACTTTATACAAAACGAGTAACTGAAAGTTACTCTCATTGAAATCTTTGACCTTGTATGTTGGTGTTGTTTTCAATTAGTAAGCCGAGACTAAACTTCAACCTCCCACACACACACATGGGCCACCATGAGCCCATTTCCAAATGATTTAATGCTCCTAAGTTCTGAACTAGTTTAGACCTAGCCTCATATTGAGTTAGACACATGTGCGTAGTAACTTGCTTGCACTTTCGTTCTTATTTCGGTGCAAAACGATTAACTCGGAGTTACTACCATTGAAATATTTGATCTTATATATTGGTGTTGCTTCTTTTTAATTAACAAGATAGAACTAAACTTCTAACCTCTTATACACATATATGAAAAACTATGGACACATTTTCAAATAAGCCGAGATGTCACATGAAAATTCCTTCGAAAGGCCACCAAAATTAGTGTGTCCCCTTGGACGGCCCAAGTGCTAAAACTAGAAGCTGCTATACTGAAATAGTAGCTGCACTCTCCGCGTGCAGACTAACCTAACCACTGGATTCTTCCTGGGAAAGATTAAAGCCATGTCCTTTTCCTTCCTCTCCTAATTAATCTCCTTTGTACTATGACTAATACATATCAAATCAGTATTAGAAAGCGGGCACGTGCATTGCATAGGCACGCGGGCGGTGTTAGCTGAGCGTGAGAGTTAGTTGCGCGTAAATTCAGAACTCGTTAGATAGAACCTAACCAAACCTGAGAATTTCCTGTGACACACATCTTTTTTCAGATCTTTTCCAGTGCTTCATGGTATACAGGTGCTAAGAATACCACATAGGCGAAAAATTGACATGGCAAAGTAATTAAAGAGGAGAGATAGCACTTTGATGATCCCAAGAAGAAACGATGCTAAACGTGTGAACTTATGCAAAACGCCTATGTGACATCTATGTATTGAGGAATTTAGTTGCTAAACAATTAAATGAAAGAAACTTAGCTACAAAAAGTTAAGCACCTATATATTAGAGAGTTTAGTTGCTAAGACTTTTCATACACTTAACACCTCATTTAAACAGATGCCTCGTATCATATGGAGAAATATCTCAACTTTCTTTTTACGCGAGACGTGCTGATTCGCTAACTACCTGTCCGCCTTCGCGAATTTGCCTTTGCTGACTTATCTGCTGCATGCATTAGGATATAGGAAACCGTACGAAGTCAGCAGCTGAAATCGTTTATTAGCAGATCGCTTTAGGAAATCGCGTGAATATTTTACCACACTGGGAAAACATCGTTCCAAGGGGCACGCGTCGTTACCGTCCCCTCGTAGCAACCGCCGTGAATCCTCCCTTTTCCGGGCTCTCTCGTCCGGCGACGGCGACGTCGCGTCTTGGACGCTTGCCTCTCGCCCAGCCATCTATCTCAGGGAAAGCTCAACAAAATATTTCGTATTTTTTCAAGCCGTGTTAGTGGCGTCTCGTAGCAGCGTTTCCCTATGAACTGTGCCACTTAGTTGGAGGCAAGGTGTCATTTTGGTTGGAGTAAATGGGTGTTTGGAACAGCTTCACTTTATAGATTCACAAAAAAAATATTTCAATCACACGAAATTTACTATATGAAAACATCGTGTTGTGTTGGTTCAAATTTTTTGCTGCATTAATAACTTATTTGTATCACATAGCAGAAATATTTTCTCGGATGTCCAATCTAATGTTAGGATCAGGCGTCCGATCCCTAGTCTTCCCATTTTTGTTTTGCTCATACGTGTGGCGGCCCCAAGCATAAATAATGCTATGTTTATGACTAACCACTCCATGTATTTACCAGGACTAGTTATGAAGTTCTAACAGAAATATTTTCACAGACATCTAATCCAATGTTAGAATTGAACATCTAATCCCTAGTCTTTCCATTTTTATTTTGCCCATACATGTAGGGACGCCAAGTATATATAGCACCATATTTATGTCTAACTGCTCCACATACTTGCGAGGACTAGGTATGAAGTTCTATACTGGTCGTCAGCACGTAGAAGAACGACTCCGTTGTTAACTAGCTGGAGTTTCATGCACCGGTGCAGAAATGCGAAGAAATTAGTTAGCGCACAGGGAAAGACAATCTTTGCAGACAAAATAGGGTCTCGTTTGGGACGACGGAAATGTTTTCTTGTTCCTGCGGAAAATGAATCGACTCTTGTGAGGTTCCTATGAAATTCACTCTTCCAAGCAGGCCCAGGTGTACCACACACACGTACGTTATGCAATAAATGTAGGGAGTAACATCTGTTAGAAGAGAAATTAGCTGTATGACACACTAATCTATCGAGATTGTTGGATCACGACACAAATACGTATGCCATCTCGTATCCTACCGCGTTTTCCTGGTATTGTACATGTACTCGGGAAAGAGGAGATAGAGAGTACGCAAGCATGGTTTCTTTCAACTATCTCGATCAGATGTTAATGACTTAATGGGAATCTGAATTACTCCGATGGTTTCAAATTATGATGGCTCCGTCCGTGAAAAAAGGATAAAATAATTGCGAGTTATCGCGGCAGATCCGATGGGGACAGAGACGCCTACTATTATGTTACGTAAACAAGGATCACACTGAAAGCAGCAGGAAGAAAACTTGGGCTAGCTTTTGCTAGATGAAAGCTATTGCTAACAGCTATACCGCCTGTGTGCGCAGGATAACAGCTGCTACCACACTTTAATCATCGATTTATTTAAACATATATTACTTTAAATAAAAATAATTATATATTATAAAAACATATATTATGATGGATCTAGTAATATCAATTTGTTATTATTAATGTTAATAATTTTTTTATTAATAGTCAAACTAAAAAGTACTCCCTCCAACTACAAATGTAGGTTGTTGTGGAATGCGTGCAGTCACTTTTTAAAATTTTGACCACTAATAGGTGCAAAAATACATTGATACACTTTAAAAAATAATTACATTAGATTTGTTTTGTAAAATTCTTTTATTCTATGTATTTTTTATTAACTTTTATAACATATTATGGCTGAAAATTATAGTTAAAGTCTTGTATTAAAACCATGAAAAATTCAAAACGACATTCATGGTCGGAGGGTTTAATTATCTAAAATTCTAAGATTATTTATATTTTAGATCAGAGGTAAATCAAGAATCCCTTCGTTGTCGAAAGGAATTTCAGGGCCCATGAACGATGGCAGCACCGCGGTCGGGAAGCATCATGGGAAACTTCGCGTTTTTTATTCTGTGCTTGACCTTCTCGAGATGAAACAAAAGGAGATCACTACCTGAAAATGGCTTCCACTATTATCTGCAATTAACTAGATTGCTTTTCAATTTTTACCTAATTTTCACGGCCTACTTTTGTTTTGAAATCAGATTCATGAATGTCTTCAACTAATGTAGATAGAAACGAAAATAGGACGTACTAGTTCGTTGAACGGTGCCAAATGATGCACTAGTACTAGTTCGTTGTAAATCAGCACAACTGCTCAAGTACATTCAAGCCACAAGACATCTTAACTAGCACTCCAGGTTTTGGAATAGTAGGATGGTATAACAGGGGTATAATTTAGCGTCGTGTTTGTACTGAAATTGAACTATGAACTTTGACTATATTATTCCCGTGAAGCGAAAAGAGAGAAAACCATTTGTTTTGGATCTATAGCCTATTGAAACCAACATGGGAAATTTTCTTAAAAGAAAAAACTAACGTGGAAAATATGCTCGATATATTGGCTGTTACGATTAGAGCAAGTGCACATACCAAGCGCAAACTAGCAGCTAACCAACAGTACCCGCAGTTCAAATCTTAACAGTAACCCACGGTACCCGCAGTATAAATCTTAACATTCAAGAGTCTATTGTTGTCCTACAGCTTTGTGCTCTCCTCGCTATTTTACTCCCTCGAAGTATAAATTTTGACATATATAAACCATGAGACTATTGACTTTGTAATAGTTTTGTAGCTGTGTATATCAATTGATGTAGATGCTGAGAGATAATAGAACTCTTTCTTTATCTAATAAAAAAACCACGAGACAAGAATATATTTTAAAGTAGTAGACATTTTTTTAGGATATATGTGCCACCAATTTATCCCCTTAGGCTGGAAACCAATCCTTCTTCATTTTTAATTAGAGCTTACCAACGTAGAATTTGTTGTTTCTAATACTCTCTTGACTTAGCCACTTAGGAACCAGGACCCATTTCAAACGCATGATAGAAAAAAAGCATGAACAAAAAGATAATAGAAATTAGATGCAATTATACAACGTAGATATTTGAATTTTATGAAAAAATATTTCTTGATTAGAAAGAGAAGATCAATAAAGAGACATGTACATCGAAATTCCTAAACGAAATGAAAAGACAAGGTGTGAGTTTATAATCCTCCAAAAGGTGGAAGAAGGGACAAACTCCTATGGGAATTTTGAAAGCTATCGGACAATCGAAAGGGCTTCGCAGGCGAATTCTCTATAAGATTCCAAGGATATGAAATCATATAAAATCATTTGTTCCAAACAAGCCGTAGTATTAATCATAGATTCCGACCGAGAGTACTATCCGTCGAATCCACTCTGTTTTCACATCCCTAAAGCCAGACCAAATGGCCTGAGAAAGGAAGCTGAGCTACTGTGGGTTAGGAGAGAAGATTAACAGAACTAGAGGCAGGAAGGAGCTCACCAGTCGCTTGAGGTCATTTACGCAGCCGGCAACAGCCACCTTTAGGCGATAGTGCCATGATCACATAATTGTTCCACCATTACCTCTCAACCTCCCTCAGGTGTCACCGCCTGTAACCAAAGGTACAAAACACTTCACCGTTTTCTTTTTACCGTATCTACCTCCCTCAAGTGTCACCTCCTGCAACCAAAACTACAAAACTCAAATTCTCTCTGCGCAAAGTTCTAGTTCAGCGCACGCGTGAATAGCCTAGAAAAGAACCCTCAAGTGTCACCTCCACGCAACCAAAAATACAAAACTCGAATTTTCTCTGCGCCCGGAATTCTATTTCTGGGCACAAGTGAATAACATATGGAAAGGAAAGTACAAAAACCCAACTAGTAGCAAAAGAAACCGAACAAGCGACGGCGGCCACCTGGGCCCGATGATCATCCACCACAACACTCACAACCAAGTGGAGCGGCAGTACCAGTAGATCACCACGTTGGGAGCGTCACGCCGTCGCAATTTTTCCCCCTGACCCCTCCGTTACGGGCTCCAAAAGGGATTATATAAAAGCGCGTGCATCCGCGACCGGCCCATCCCGAACAGCAGCATTACACCACCTACGCCCTGTCGCGACCCATCTCGTCGTTTCCCCCTGGGAGGCCACGGCCGCCAGATTCATCCCACCCGCCCCACACAGCAACCCCCCCGCCCCTCCCCCGCGCCACTCCCAACTCCGGCTTATCGCGCTCTTAATCCGCTGCCGCTCCTGCCTTAATCGCGAGGGGCTCCAACCCTGAAGGGAGGGGCTCTGTTCCCAGGATCCCCCCCACCCGCGGGCTCGGCTCCCTCCCCGGGCAAATCACTGAATCCATTCCCTGGTCGTGGTGGGTTCTCTCACTAATCTCCGTCTCATTTGGATTTTTCGCGCATTGGATTATCCGTGTCTTTTGCTACCAGATTTGTGTGGTGATTTTGTGGTTTTAGTGCGGGAGTTGCGTCTGAACTCTTTATCTTCCCGCGGAAGCCGTTGAGTTGGACGAGGCGTGACGAATCGAGTAGAGTCGGCGGATGCTTACGTAGCTCCAGGGAATCGGATCCCCCTAGCTGTGTGCGAATTTGGTGCTAGCAAACTCCGACGCGCTCAGAAGTTGGTGCCGTCATTTGTAGCGATCGAGCTGTTTGGAATCTAGTTACTTTTCTTCTCTCCAATTTTTTTTCCGAATTCGATTTGACTGCCTTCTCCTCGCGCATCAACCTCCGTGTGGTTTCGAGCAAACTGGAAGTTAATCAGCGCTCAGGCTTCGTCGTGGCTTGTTCGGTCAATTCGGCACGCTAGTTGTACGCGATGCGCGTTCCAGTTGGGCTATCTTAGAACAACGGACACCAAAAGCAGTCCTCGAATTTTCCTGCTGTTGCTTCTATATTTTTGCCTTCTAAGTCATTCTTAAATGGCAGAATTGTGCGTGGGTCCTGGCTGTGAGGGCTGCAAGGGAAGGAGAGGGCAGGCTGAAGTGAGTTCTGGGTCAAGCCATGATGGAGAGATCGCTGCTGGAGACGCTTGCCACGGCGGCGCAGGGAGGTTCCACGGGGACGTCGGTGCTGTCCATGCTCAAGTACGCCGTGCTTCCCATCGCCAAGGTGTTCACCGTCTGCTTCATGGGGTTCCTCATGGCCACCAAGTACGTCAACATCCTCCAGCCCAACGGCAGGAAGCTTCTCAATGGGGTGAGCTTTGTTTATTCTCTTTGTGATAAAAGCCTAGCTAATGAGATGTATGAATCACACTGTGAGCATGAAGATAAATGGTAGTTGGGTGTTGTCAGAGTAGGAAGATATAGGGTACTTGACTGTCCTCACGTGCACTGTTGATATACTGGTAAGGGCTTACATTTTGATCGTTTGGTGCAGCTTGTGTTCTCACTTCTACTTCCTTGCCTTATATTTTCCCAACTGGGTAGTGCAATCACAATCGAGAAGTTGCTGCAATGGTAAGGATTGCTTTTGGATGGATATGTTACTTTCATTGTCCAATTATTTAGTAACTTAATTTTGGGTTATGCCTTGTTAAATGTGCTGTATATTTCTCAAAATTTCGTTGTATGAACTACTACCGAGATGTTACTATATTCGATTACTCAAAATATCATCATATGGTTTATTATTGCTGAATTCTCTGACAAATTTAAGTCATGAGCTTTCCAATTAGAACAAATTAGCTCCCACACCTCCCAAGTTTCACACAAAACGGGAAAAAAAAGGTACCATCCAAAAGTGAAGGAAATCTATGTTGGGAGATTAATTAATGGTTGAAATGGAATTGAACCACGAGCTCCTCGATTATTTTAATAATATCTCCTTTTATTAATATACTGAAATATCGCAATGCATTCATTTACGTAGAGTATTGTTTGTTACCGGCAATATCCATCTTGTTAGAATTGGTTAAGCTTTATCTCTGTGAACATTCAGTCCTGTTTTAGTTGTTTGTCTATGATGACATGATGCCTTTTTCTTTGTCAATAACTTTGCTGTGATTGTATTCTTCTTTCCTATTTTTAACATTCCCTAATTTTTTTTAAAAAACTTTGTAGGTGGTATATTCCAGTAAATATTGTTGTAGGTGCTGTGTCTGGCTCTTTGATTGGCTTTGTGGTTGCGTCTATCATCCGACCTCCTTATCCTTACTTCAAGTTCACTGTTATCCACATTGGAATAGGTAATTGCTTTTTTTTTGGGAAAAAAATTGCATTTTCATTTACCGTTCTTTTATCTGATATTCATCTGACCCCTTAATTTTGACACAGGGAATATTGGAAATATACCTCTGGTGCTCATCGCAGCATTATGTCGGGATCCTTCCAATCCTTTTGGTGACTCTGATAAATGCAGCCAAGATGGAAATGCATATATCTCATTTGGTCAATGGGTATGCAATACAAACATAACAGCCTGGCATTTATATTAGGAATATGCATAACCATTGAGATCATTTGCTGAATGAATCCTTGACATGAGGCAGGTTGGTGCAATTATTGTTTACACATATGTGTTCAAGATGCTCTCTCCACCGCCAGGAGAGACTTTTGATGGTGAAGAGGAGAAACTTCCGGTTATTGCATCCGGAGAGAATGCGATGCCTGAAGTAGGCAAATATCCAACAAGCACTCGCACTAGCACTGTACCTGAGGATGAGCCTTTGTTATCTGTTGAGGGGGATGAAAAAGGTGCCACTTCTCTAGGATCAAAGGTAAGAAATATTAGCATGGATTCATGCACTTAAACTTTTCTTATACCAATTTGATGCACTTAAGTTCCATTGGGTAATAATCTTGTTCAATTGATGCAGATAATGAACCATGTTAGGTGTGTGATTAAATTCCTGAAAGACAAGCAGCTTCTTCAGCCACCAATTGTTGCCTCTGTATGTATTAATGCAATATTATTCTACTAGCAATTATTACAAGATATTTCTGCATTCTGTGCCCTGAAAACTATTTTACACTATTGAGCAGGTTTTTGCAATTGGAATTGGTGTTGTTCCATTCTTGAAGAATTTGGTATTCACGGATGATGCACCTCTATTCTTCTTCACAGACAGCTGTCTAATTCTTGGGTATTTGCATGTCTTCTCTCAGTTTCCTTTTCAAAATACACACCTCATACCAGTAAAATTACAGAAGTAAAATTAGGCATGATGATTTCCAGATTCTAAATCTGTCATGCATCTTCAGGGAAGCTATGATCCCATGCATTTTGCTTGCTGTTGGGGGCAATCTTGTTGATGGTAAGCATCTAATTCCTTTGAAACTGTTGCAAAATTGTATGATATCACCCCTGCCATTGCCATTTTATGGTGTTGAGATGCATTTATCCAGATATCATCCTAGCCCTTGTTTGTTGCATCAGGTCCTGGTGAAGGAAGTAATAGACTTGGTATGCGAACCACCGTTGCTATTATTTTTGCACGGTTAATCTTGGTTCCTCTTGCTGGGGTTGGCATCGTCTTACTAGTTGATAAACTCGGTTTCATTCCCAAAGATGACAAAATGTTCAAGTTTGTCCTGCTGCTGCAGCATTCTATGCCCACATCAGTGTTGTCAGGTACAGAAAATAAGGCCACGCTTATCACTTACCATCATGTGCTCATGTTTAAAGATTCCTCTAATAATTTTGTGTTAGTTCAGATCTGTAAGCCAGTGGGCGTGGGGCTGCATGTGCTGCATGTTTGCAAACCATATCATGGAATCTGATAATAAGGTCGTTCTGTTTGCAGGTGCTGTTGCAAACCTGAGAGGGTGTGGAAAAGAATCAGCTGCTATCTTGTTCTGGGTGCACATTTTTGCTGTGTTTTCCATGGCAGGATGGATTATTTTCTATTTGACCTTGCTTTTCTAAGTAAGTCGCTCCCTTGTTTGGCAGTTCTCCTTTTTTGTGCTTGCATTTGCAGCAGTGCAGATTAACTGTGATTTAACTGTGATTTCTTGATACTTAAATTACTCTGATTTGATTTACAGATACTGTACTGCACTGTAATATCTGCAAGAACTAGATACTGTCAAAACATCGAAGATAGTGCGATGACTTGTACAGTAGCCACTAAATCATGGTGACAGCTCCATAGGTTCGAGTTGTATCGGTACAGATATGGTTCCTCGTGCCTGCCTGTGTAAATGGCACTGTTACTTGGCCTCGTCTCGCTGCTGCAAGCAGAGCGATGAGAATCACAGCGGCTAGTGCCCTGCCCATATCATCAGGTCACCCTGAACCTCTTAAATCGGGTTCGGTGAGCTTAATATCATCACTCCTAGCTTCTCTGTTTTTTAAATAATGAAGCACACATCTTCATTCAATCAAGTGTATTTTGTATGTTGTGTTGTACCTTTGTGATGTCCCAGTGCTTAGTGCTTGAGTTCAGATAGCACATACAATCATACAAATGCAATCTCTCGTGCATGCTGCACGCAGCAAGCTGGTGTGCAGCACATCAAATGGTATGATGAACGGGCGCAACCCATCATATAGGACGTGTGCCCGCTGTCCACCAATGCATGGATCTGATTATCACAAGCAATGATCCGCAAGCTCATGCCAGCGGTTTCAAGGCTTGCGTGCATGTCGCAGATGTCCCCAAACCGACAGCAAAACATTATGGAGATGAACTGTCGTGTGATCTCTCCATGTGCTTATAGATAGATCTGGGACCCTACAGATCTGAACCAGCAATTTTCCTTCCCATGATCTTTTGAATTTGCATATGCCATCTCGAAACTCACCTCGCGCTTGGTGGACGTTCACCAGATATTAATTTCGGCCTCAAAAATATTCCGAGAACAAAAACTTGAGTACTTACTCCGTGTAGCGGAATATACCAAGAAGATTCGTGACACGTCAGGAGAAGCACATACGCTAGTTTAGGACGAAACAGATATTCCCAATCATCCGATCCATCGCCGTCTCTCGAACTGCTGTACCGGAGCCGGAAATACTACGGATGGGCCAGGTCGGGTGATCACGCAGGGCCAACATTACGCGGACACGAGTCGCCCAAGGTCACGCACGCGCTGATCAGCAGAACCAGATGTCCACGCGGACAAGGTTGGTGTGTCTTCTTTGGCGTCGCGATGTGCGCCAGCAAAAGGTCAGACTGGTGTAATCCCTCAGTACGCAACAAGTCAACAACCAGCAGCCGTTTGAGGGGGTGGGGGTTGTTGCTCTTGATGTTCATCAAGCACAAAACACATCGAAAACAGAAGCTTTTTGTTACTGAACCAGCATCTAGCTACTGTCACAAAATTACTGCCAATTTACTTAGCAAACAGGTCAGCAGTGAAAGCCCAAATTAATAGTCTGCGCACCTACTGTCAAACAACAAATGGTTCACTGATTCTTCCTCACAAGTCACAACAGAGAAGACAAGGTCTTTCACTGTCTGCCCCTTAACTTAAAATCAGACAAGAGCCAAAGAAAGATATGAGTTAAGGCACTTTACTATACCAGATTGGAGGAGTATAAATGGGGAACAAACCGTCATAATTGATCACACTATACAAAGATCAAGATGAGCAAACTCTATAATAGAACTACCACACCAAACAGTGCTCCTCTTTGGGCAATCTGAAGCACCTCTAGCCACTGAAGCATAGGCCTTTCACTTGCACATTTACTAAAGGTGCATCTCACGTTTACCCATCCCAAAGATTAGCGATACTAGGAATTTTCAATGACAATCATGTAAAGGTCCCACTGCAGAATAGCAAGACTAGCAGAACCAAACCATAAGTCATCCCAACATTTCACCTTGGCCCTATTAACTACAGACCATCTATAGCCCATTTTAATAAACTACTAGCCCAAACAACACCTTTACAGAATTGTGAAACATATTCCATTGGACAGGAGAACAGAAAAATGCTCCCATTACCACCGTCCTTCAACTATGCTTTTCCCTCTCCTAGTGCTACAACTTTAGAATTGATTCCATTACCAGATGGAAGCAACAAAATAAACACGAAACAGGTCCCTATTATCATCTTGGAATAACTTTCCAGCAAGGTAAAGGATGCCTATGCGATGATGAACTTCGCTTCGTTTCCCCTGGCCTGCATCACCTACCTTCTCATATTCCCTCCTCATAGAGATGACAAAAATATTTGACGCGTCAGGAAACTCCGATGCAAGTTGGGGCACCAAGTTCTCTTTCTCGGTTGACAAACATGATCTGGGCCTGCAGCGGATGGAACTGACAGTTGAAGTCTAGAGGAGAGAGCCCATCTTCCTAAGGGAGCATCTCCAGGGTGCTGCAGTTGTCCAGATGAAAGAGTACATTGACAAATTTGCACACAGGGAGGAGCATTCTGGAGTTGTTGAGGAGACTGCAAGTTTCCAGCTTAGGAGGAAGAAGTCTGACAAAGCTCATGGATTTGTGGATATATCCATTCTAATCTGCAAGAAGATGCATATGGTCAGTTTTCAGGTAAATAGAAATTTCTGTATTCTGTATCCCAAGAATGAAATGGTCTGATTTGGTATCTGCCATCTGAGATGCTTGTCAGAACACTTGTACAGTCATACTGTAGGTAAACTAGATCAAGATCATTTTACAAAACTTTTGCACATAATGCTGGAATGGTAGTTATATCTCAAAATAATAATAATGGAGAATCCAGTAATGTTTTTGGTTACTAGAATATTGCAGTAAGTTTCGTATCATCCATTTTCCAGACAATAGCCTAACGTCATAGCAATAACAAAAGTATATGGTGTATCTATTCAGACATGCCTTCAATTTGTAAGGAAATGGCCACAATTTTCCAGGTGCCTTAGAGTGCTATGAATTACAATAACTGACATAAGTAATAGCACTAGTTTTTTTTTAATAATAACAGTGTTAGAAAAAGAACAAAAAAACATAATTTAGTCGGAGTGGTAGAGTATGGTAGCATACTATAGATCATAGGATCTATGATCTGGTTCTTACTATCAAAAGGGTAACAGGGTATATTTAACCAAAAGAGCAAGTGAAATAAGACGAACTTCCAAATTATATACCACATTGATTTTAATACGATCCACATACAATTAAATTTAATTTACATCCTCTTCTGTCGATTTGCAGGACCACATGAAGGATTGAAGTACCCAGATCAGGTCGGCATCACATTAGCTATAGAAGATGGCCCAGTTTATAGTTATCCACCACTGTCTTCCGACCATTATAGGGGCCACAGTGAAGCTGCTGATCACTATGGTAATTCCATGCCGGTGATCCCTTGGACTCGCACAGATCCGTCACCATCAGGAAGTAGCTACAGCTACCAACCCCCAATGGCTCCGTCAACCCTGCCACCACCAACTTCAAACCTCAGCTTCATACCACCCCAGTATCCCAGTAAGGGGCAAGTGCCACAGAACTACACAAGTCTGCCACCAAGAAAACCTGCAGGTCAGAACAGCGCACCAAACTTTGGAATGGGGCTTGGAGCTGGAGCACTGGCTGCTGGAACTATGATATTTGGTAAAAACCTTTTGACAGGTCCAAGTTTCAATGGTAGTCTTGATGGTGCGAGCGTAACTGTATCCAATGATACACCATTCTGATAGCTGGGCAACAGTATGTCGACACTAGCTTGTGACAATTGTTATAACAACATATGAACAGTCATGAGCATTCTATTGGATATAATGGAGTAATGATAGTCAAATTGCCACAATCCCTCATCCAACTTATCAACGTATGCAACATTTCATAGATTATGTCAGCCTCAGGGTGTGCCATATCCCCACTCACAAAAGCATGCATCACTGTTCCACTCCTGCCGTTCTCTCCCCCCACCTCAACCCAGCTGCATCCTGGTGCAGCCTTCTGCACTCCTCGGCGTCTCATCTCCCCTCTTACCTCCTCCAGCTCCTCAAAGTTTCCCTCCCAACCATATGTATTCGCTAGCAGCACCCATCCGCCACTCCCAGACTCCTCTGTCATCATCAGCATCCGAGCAGCCTCTTGAGCCCTTTCTTTATCACCATGCATCCGGCATGCTGCAAGGTAAGTCCTCCATGCACCAGCCCCCACATCCCCTGCCTCTTCTACAACCTTTCTCGCCTCATCCAGCCTCCCTGCTCGCCCAAGCATGTCGGTCACACATGCATAGTGCTCCAGCTGCGGCTCCAAACCAAACTCCTCTTTCATCCTCTTAAGAAAACCCCTCCCTTCCTCGACAAGTCCAGAGTGGCTGCAAGCTGACATCACCCCCAGCAGCGTTACCTCATCCGGCACCAGCCCTTCCACTTCTGTCATCTGGTGGAACAACTCCAGTGCCTCGAGCCCATGCCCATGGGCTGCATAACCATCAATCATAATATTCCATGATGCCACGTCCTGTTGGTGCATCCAATCAAACACACGGCAAGCCTCATCCAGCGCCCCACTCTTGGCATACATGTCCACCAGTGCGTTACAAGCGAACACATCCAGTGCACCATTGCAAGCCAGTCCGCTCGTCACAATGTACCCATGCACCTCCCTCCCAACCTTCAGTGCTGCAGTCTGTGCACATGCAGGGAGAACAGCCGCAAAAGTCACTGCATCCGGCCATACTGCAGCATGCCTCATCCTTGCAAACAACCTCATTGTTCCCACATGGTCAGCCGAGTACTGCAGAGCTGACAGCATCGAGTTCCAGCTGAACAGGTCCTTGTCCATCTCTGTCATCCCCTCAAACACCATTGCTGCGTCGCCAACCTTATGGCATTTCCCATATAGATCCACCAACGCGTTGCACACTGAAACCTCGTTGTCAAATCCAGACTTAACCACCAGCCCGTGAACTGCAGTTCCGCGATGCAAATCCGCTGTGGCGGTACAGACCGACAGGATTCCAGTAATGGTGAAACTGCTAATCTCCACCGCGCCCTCCTCCCTCATTCGCCAGAAGCACTCGACGGCGCGGTCGAAGCAGCCGAGCTTCGCGAACCCGTTAACCATCGCGTTCCACACCACGACGTCCCGGAGGGGCAATTCGTCGAACAGGCGGTGGGCGTGGTCGGCGAGGCCGAACCTGAGGCAGGCGCGGAGCAGGGCGCTGGCGCAGAAGAGGTCGTGGGCGAGGCCGCAGCGGAGGGAGAGTGCGTGGATCTCGAGGAGGTGGTGAGGGGAGGGGGCGGAGGAGACGAGGGGAGGGAAGGAGAACGAGTCGGGGGAGTGGACGAGGCGGAGGCGGCGGAAGACGAGGAGCGCGAGCGGATGGGGCAGGGAGAGCGCGGCGTTGAAGCAGGGGAGCGGGGAGGTAGGGGAGAGGAGGAACGGGAGGAGGGGGTGGAGGGCGGGGACGCGCGCGTAGAGGGAGACGAGGGAGGTGAGGGCGGCGGGGGAGGAGGCGAGGCGGCCGGAGACGAGGAGGTGGGCGTGGAGCGGCAGGAGGAGGCGCGGGGCAGGGGGACGCGGGTGGGAGAGGATGGCACGAAGCGGGAAGCGCAGGGCCGCCATTTTTGTTTTGGGCGGCGGCGGCGGCGGCGGCGCGCGGGCGCGGACTCGTGGCTCTTCTTGACGTGGAGCTGTCAAAGTTTTGAAGCTCGGGGTGTAAGGGTGGAAACGGATTGGATACGAATTACATAGTTTTTTTTAATTTATATTTTTATATTTTTAAAACGAATATGGATACGAATACAGATGCTCTCAAAACTCTATTTCTGTATGTTACTCGAATACGAACACGGAACGCATATATACTCAATTCGGTCGGATGCGAATATCCTACAGTTTTGATGATAGATTATGATAAAACACATAACTAGATAAGTACATGAACATGATGATGAGCTAACTACATGGATAACTGATAATTAAAAAATATGTTTCACATACAGAATTAAAGTTTTGCTCTGCTTATTGAGGTTATTGGGCTACATAATTGGCCTGAAGGGTTAGAAACTTAGAGAGTCGCTGAAATGGACTAATATAACTTTATCTGGATCCGGATACAGATATATCCACATCCGTATCCATATTTGTTTTATAATCCAGTGTCATATTCGCATCCATATCCGGGAAATAAATCCGGATAATATCCATATCCACATCTATTTTTAATTTGGATACGGATATTGCTTGTCGTTTTAGTGTTTTCTCGAATACGAATACCGGATAATACGGATTATCCGCTGTCAGTTTCCACTCTTACTGGGGTGAGCCGCTCCATCCACCACCGCGGTTGGTTGGTTTGCGGGCGTCGCGAGTGCAACCGCTGACTCGGTGAGTGGTGAACAAGTTTTTCTTTTTGTAGAGGAAGGTAGAGCTTTTATTCATCATCAACAGCATCAACCATTGTTACACGGCAGTTGGTCATCCAAATGAGCAAATTTTGCTAAACTGTAAGCTACCACATTTGACTCCCTACCTTCGTGCACAGCCTGCACATCTGAACCTACAACCTTCGGCTAAATTAAAAGCCTCAATACAAGCCATGGCCTCGAGAGTTTCAGATTCCTTCACATCCAGAGTAATTACCTTCATTGTCACGACAAATAGCAGCGCTGCTGCCTTGGACAAGTCACGATCGATAGTAGCATCAGTGTTCAGCTTCACCATCCCTGGCCCAGGCAGGATTGATCCCTACACCTTGCGTTTTGGAGTTGCTCCGCAACTAGAACCTAGCCTTGATTCATTGACAAATTGCAGATCAGCAAGCATATGCCTACAAGACCAACAGTAGCACAATGGCTAGTGAACACACCCTCATATACGGCCTTGCGACGCGCCGCCCAAACAGCCCAGCACATGACAATTACCTCGTCCGCGTCCGCTTGTGAGAAATTGCTACATATAGTAGTACCACTGTCTTGGATCGTTAATTCTCAAATTCACAAGCGCCTTAGTGAGATCTTCATCCATTAGAACCCATAAGCACTTTCACATTGTGCAGTTTAGGAGAGCATGCTCCTAGATATCTTCATCTTCACCACATACATAGCAATAACTATTATTTGTAAGATGATTCTTTTCCTTACCCACTGGGATGGGATGGAGTTAAGTGCCAGCCTCCATGCGAAGTTTCTGATTTTCGAAGGGAGCTTCAAGGAACCAGCCTCCATGCGAAGTTTCTGATTTTCGAAGGGAGCTTCAAGGACCAAAGAGATTTCCATTCCTTCCTGCTCAGAGCCGAATCTGAACCACTTGGTCTGCCATTGAAGAAATCTTCTCGGCTCCTCTTCGTGGAAACCAACATACGGTAGGCTGAGCGTACAGAAAACATCCCATGCTTTTCATGGTGCCAAGCCCAGCAGTCCACTTGCCGACGTAAACTAAGGAATTTGACATATCATATCACTATCACAAGCAACAAAATACCTCTGAACTTTTACCTTCCTCTAGGACATGGTAGTTTCATCTAACAGCTCACGCACCCGGACCGGAGGATCGCTCTCCTTTGCGCATATTGGTCTCAGAGGCCCAGATCGAGGTAGCCAATTTCTTCCCATATCAACGTGTCTCTGCCATCACCAATCCGTCTCAAGATGCCATGCTTAAGAACCTGCACACCAACATAGATTGCAGGCCATGTTTTTGAGGGATTACCTCCAAGCTGCGACTTGAGGAAATTACATCCTGAGAAGTACACAGCTTTTAGTAGTCGTGTCGCCAAGGACTCCGAATTGATCAAGATGCGCCAAGCTGGCGTGCAAGGAGAGCCAAGTTAAATAACTCAAAAGTCGCGGAAGCCCAATCCTCCCATGTACTTAGGTTATATCAGCTTTCTCCATGACACCTAGTGGGTTTTCCTTTTAACCTTCTCGCTGCCCCACCAGAAGCTCCTAATGAGCAAACTTAAGTGATCGCAAAGCCCCCTCGGCGGTCGGAAGCAACCCATAGTGTAAGTTGGGATTGCTAAGGCAACAATTTTAATATGAACCTCGTTGTCTCCAGTTGATAGAGTCTGCTCTATCCATCCGTGAACCTTTTTCCAAGAAAGTCTTTTACGATACATGTAACTAATATGGACCATCTATTTATGGAGACTTAATGGTGGAGATAAATTTATACTGCAGCCTGTTGTGAGCAGTATAAATCATCTAACTCAAACAATATATACATTAAGAGGCATAATTGGAACCACTCGAATAAATCCCGCATGGCAAATTCGTAATATCGGACCAGATCCATTCCTCATTCCCGTACGTCCGCGTAACATCACATTTCAGCGATGGTGCTAAGGGCCGCGGACGAGGGCGAGGGAGACGCAGCGGCGGCGGCAGCCGCGGGCGAGAGCAGCGCAGTGGTGGCTGCGAGCTATGGGCTAGGGGTTTTGCGGTGCTCTTCCTCACGTACGCGCTGCTCGTGCTGTTCCTCGAGTCGCCGCCCCTCGTGTACACGTCCCTGCCCGGCTCGGGAGCGGCCAACGCGGCATCGCGACAGCTCCACTTCGACGGCGCGGGCGAGCGGGGCGCGCTGGCGCGTTCCTCGAAGCACGCCGCGCCTCCGGCCGTCGGGGATCGTCTCCAGGCTCGACCTTCGGCGCCTCAACTCCTCCCGCTCCGGCTCACTCCGCAAGGTCGCCGCGGCCGCCAAGGCCCGCATCTTCTCCGACCTGGCCGACATGGACTGCAGCGTCGTGGAGGCCAGGGCGTGGACGCACAGTGGCCGCCTCGCCTACCTCGTCTAGCTCCGCGACGAGGACGCCGACGCCGCCAAGGTGGCGCGCATCGAGGCCCGCCTCGGCCCCCTCCTCCACGGTGACCCTGATGCTAGCGGCGGCGGCGTGGCCGCCGTCCCCGCCACCGCCGTCGCGCATGCTGACCGCCGCCTCCACCAGCTCATGCCTGTGAGCTGCGACCACGATCACGCGTCCCCAACCCCGGCCGTGTCCGTCGAGAGCTAGGCGGAGCGCGGGTACTCGATGGTCAACATGCAGTGCCCCGACCGCCCCAAGCTGCTCTACAACGTCGTGTGCACGCTCACCGACCTGGACTACCTCGTCTTCCACGGCACCATTGACACCAGCGGCGGGCGAAGCTCGCCCAGGAATTCTACATCCGGCATGCCAACGGGAGCCCCATCAGCTCCGAGGCAGAGATGCAGAGAGTGAGCCAATGCCTTCAAGACGCCATAGTATGGAGATCATTCAAGATAATTTAGACGCAAATTTTTGTAGTAGAAAACAAAAATCTTCTGTGTTAATCGATGCTGATGTGTTTATTTCTACAGTTCCAGAGAGTGAGATTGGAGCTGTGCACGCCGGACCGGCCTGGATTGCTGCTGGATGTCACCAGGACATTCCGGGAGAATGGAATGCTCATCGCGCAGGCCGAGGTGCCGACAAAGTGCGACAGGCTGTCCACCACAGCACCATTGAGGCCGTGAGGGAGAGGGTTGGCATGGACTGCCTTGTTGTCGAGGAGCACCGGCCGCAGCTCTACCAGGATGGTGAAAGCTAGCAGTAGACAAGTGCAGTCATGTACATAGGGGATTTGAAGCTGTTAGTTCGTACTAGTGTCAGCGTGTAGTGAGTGCATTCCTGATGATTTGTTATCTATACCCTTATGTTGTTGCCTCCATCTTTGGCTAAAAATTCTTTGAGATTGTTGGCTTTGCTTCTTTCTGTCTGCCTTCTGCTATGTGTGTCTGTGTGTTAGTAATTGTTTTTCTACTTTGCTGATCATGTGCTGCATCTGCATCTCACTCTACCCTAGTATTCTAACCAAATTTGGCTTGTACTTCTGTTTACTTATGATTAAGTTGCTGGAATGCTGCTTTGATCATTTGGTGTTGCTTGCAAGGGAAACAAGGTGCTCCACTTGTGCCTGGGGAGGGTAAGTAGTAGTCACAACAGGGGGACTATGGAGGGCAGCCTTATGTTGCACTGTCTTTTTCTTTTGTGGTATGTGTATGAGGTCGTAATGGCAATGATGCACACCAATGAAGTTGCACTGACAAGTGATGGCACAATTACTTGCCATATGCAAGTGAGAAATGAGGAGGAAATGTAGGAAACATAAGAGAGGAGGTATGGTCACGGTACATAATTTGTTACAAGGAAGTTGAAACCAAGCATTTAGGAGCACATAAATTTTACAAGAAGCCGAACAATTTTCTTGAAACTTCCTTCTGAAGAGCATGTGCAACTGAATTTGGTTGTTGCTACTGACTCCCTTTTCAGAATGCCCAACACTAACTATTGCAGGATTGATTTGTGAAGACACAGAAAAGCTAGTTTGTGATCTAACTGCTGCCTTTTCCAAGGCAGTGTTCCTGTGGAGAATTCAAGCAAGTGTTTCTTCAAATGCAGGTTACTGCAGTGGCATAATGTCACGATTCAGCAAAGACCAAAGTTCTGTTCTCGCAGCATATATCTAAGCAATACATACATCCAGAAGTATGCAGCCAACAGTTAAAAAAACGGAAAACCCTAGTTCAATTTGTCCAGCGAGGCAAACCGTCGAGCACATGGCACGCAGGGTGCAGTACCAATGTGCGATAGCTCGCAAGTTAAATTCTAGCAAAGAAAGCCAGAGAAGAAAGAAGGGAAAAACCCAATAATCAACTTAAAAAATCTTAGGAAATACCCGTACATGATAGATACATACACACACAGCAGGGAGCTTCTTCACATGTTCCACGGCAACAATAACAACAACAGTGTCTCTCTTAAAAACAAAAACAGAGGAATTCCCATGAATATATTTCAGACCACTGCAAGGCACGGCACCAGTAGCAGATCAATCTACATGCAGTCGCTTGGAGAAGTTGCTAGCAGTAGCTTCTACTTGGTGATTGCGTAGATAGCGTAGATGATGCCGGGGACGTACCCCAGGAATGTGAGCAAGAGGCAGATTCAGAACTCATGCTGCAGAATTAAACAAAAGCAAGCAAGTTGGAATTTGAACAAGCCTTCTACTCCCATCACAACATACTCCGAAAGGGAAGAAAGAATCAGAAGAAAGAAGGGAAAAACCAAAAGGGAAGGGTGTAGTACCAAGCCATTGAGCGGCAGCTGGGCAAGACAGGGCGATGACGATTCATTTGCGAGGAGATCGATCGGGACGGCGGAGACTCACGTGCGAGGAGAAGATCGGCCGCAACCCAACCAGAGGCAGTCTACCAGCGGCGGCTGGGCAAGACGGGCGGTGGGGATTCAATTGCGAGGAGATCGATCGGGACTAAACTTACCCCTTACGTGAAAAAACATCCTTAAGCACCAAATGTCTAAATTAACCCTACTAATGAATGGTAGATTTGAGTTTATACTGCTCTTCTAGATAGGCAGTAGGATGTACCGTAAAATGCCTCTTTTCGAAACTCGGTATTTAAGGTATTTGAAGGTTCCTTCACTAGTACGCCCACCCGCCGTCGGAAGGCCCAAATATTTTCATTGAGGGATTCATTAGCAACATGAGTTATTTGTTTCACTACGTTCTTGCGATCTTGAGAGCATCCCTTGCTGAAGAACATAGAAGACTTTGCAAGGTTGACGGACTGCCCAGAGGCATCAGGAAAGTACCTACCCTTTAGCACCTTAGCACATAAAGTTTCTAGTTTTGCTAATGTTGAGATTGTGTCGAATATGTGTACGAGTAGGTTACAAGTTGGACTAGAGAATGCATAGTATTGTAATAGGGTACTACGGGGAGTCCTAGTAGGATACAGGTAGAGTTAGAATCAAACTCATGTATCCCAGGCCTCCTATATAAGGAGAAGAACACCACACAATGTAACCAAGCTAACATAATGTAACTTGAAAGAAAGTTAATAGATAGGAAGGAGCGCCCACAGTCGGCTCCTGGGGATGTAGGCTTCGGCTGAACGTCGTCGACAAATATCGGTGTCATCTTCTTCTTGCATGCAACCTCGGTAGATCCTACGCTGCGCGACCTCGGTATTGCGACTAGTGGAACCAAGTGGCCACGGTATTAGTCGTGGAAGTTAGCGATGGCTCGACGCCATGGAGGCTAATTTCGCAACAAGTGGTATCAGAACGTGAGGTTTGGATTGGATCTAGAGGCAGTGCAAAAGATCTCGACGGAGACCGAGGAAGCTCGTCGACGTGTATGGGCACGGTCAGCGAGGACGGCGGCATATCTGTCCCGCGCGTGCATCTACAAGGCGCTAAGCAATGCATGGTATGTGCGGGGAGGACATGGTGCAAAGTGGAGCACGGCGATCAGGTGATCCAGGTAGGCGGCCCGGACAGCTTGGTCTGGATTGGACACTTTGGGCAGGCGGCCCGGGGCAGTCCGGTCAAGGTGGAGACGACGGCTTCAAGGACACCACAATCTATCGACAAATCGATGGTTTTGGAGCATCGGCATCAAGCAACGGCGTGATCACGGGCGTGGAGACACAGGGCGATCGGCGGTCGGACCCGTCGTTGGAGGACCAGCCACAGGCGATGGCTGGAGGCATGCGGCGATCACACGGGCAGTCAGACATGCTAGGAGGGCCGGTCAGACCGGACGAAGACGTGATGGGCTCGGACTTGGGCCAGAGTCTAGGCCGGATGTGACAGGCATGGCGCGACTTCAGGTGAGGCCGGTCAGACCGGCAGGACAAGCAGAGACGGTTTTTCGGCGGGGGCAAGCCTACCAAGGAGGATCGAGTCCTCTGGTGCACGAAAATGTGCAGGTTCGGGCCTAGGATATGTAGGTGTCAGACAAAGCTCAGCGGCTACAGCAGAGACGACATTCGACCAGGGTGAGCCAATGGTGATTTGCGGAGGGGTCGTGGTGCTCACGGATCTCTGGTGCGCAGTGATGCATAGGCGTGAGTCCAGGGTGTGGTATTTGCAGCGGAGGTGGTTTGTGGTGTTCAATATGGCGAGGGCACAGATCGGCTCAGTTTGTGTGCGCACACAGAGGCCGAATCGAAGGGTGCGAGGTGGTGGCCATAACTACCAGGAGTCATGTTGAAGGTGGAGCGGAATCGATGCAGGTATTCTACTCTAGATCGGGATGGACCATAATCCCGGTTGGTCGGAGTCAGTTTCAGTTCAAGCTAGTGAATTGGAGGAGAGGACTTCGATGATGTCGAAAGGCATGGGCTGAGGGAGAGGCTACGATGTAAATGCATGGAGAATCACAACCTAGTTCAGCCAAGGCGAGAAGCACGTGATCCGGAGGAGACGAGTACTCGGTGGTCCGAAGGTGAGGCGTGGGACTCGACATTCATTTTGGGAAATTGGTGGAAAGGCAATAGGGTTGGAAGAAGTGTGGGCTGGCTACCCAGGAGATCTTCGATCGGGGCTGTGGAGGCTCGACACAAGAATTGTGGCGAGGCGTGCAACTGAAGGCGCATGATAGGTAGAGATAGTCTGGAAAGACTATCCAAGGAAAGGATGAGACAATTGTGAATTTGATTCAGTGAGATGACTCAGCATATGGCTGTAAAGTTTCTTCAGTTTCAAGTGATGAATGAAGAAGGAAGTATAGTTACAGGTGGAGTCATGATGGAGTCAGGGAGTAGCAATGGATTCTCATTGGCGGTTCAAGTCATTGAGCTACAAAGGTGAATCTCAAAGTCCAAGGTGCACGGAGGTTCACACAAGACTGCTTCAAAGTGGCAAAGGACATATTCGCCAGGGCGGACTTTGTTGAGATTGTGTCGAATTTGTGTACGAGTATGTTACAAGTTGGACTAGAGAAGGTATAGTGTTGTAATAGGGTACTACGGGGAGTCCTAGTAGGATACAGGTAGAGTTAGAGTCGGACTCATATATCCTAGGCCTCCTATATAAGGAGGAGGACACCACACAATGTAATCAAGCCAACACAATGTAACTTGAAAGAGAGTTAATAGATTGGGAGGAGCGCCCGTAGTCAGCTCTCGGTGATGTAGGCTTCCGCTGAACCTCATCAATAAACATCAGTGTCATCTTCTTCTTGCATGCAACCTCGGTAGATCCTACGTTGCGCAACCTTGGTATTGCGATTAGTGGAACCAAGTGGCCATGGTATTAGTTGTGCAAGTTAGTGATGGCTCGACGCTATATAGGCTAATTTCGCAACAGCTTATAATCTCCAGCATTGCTTCACTAACAAAGCATGATTAAATATCTGCATATCTCTGGATCCCATGCGTCCTAATCCCTTCGGCGTCAATAACCAATCCCAAGATCGCCAATGCAACTTATTTCTTCTATCTTCGAAGCTCCACCAATGGTTGGAGACAATAGATTTCATTCTATCACATATCCCAACCGGCACCTGGAAGCAACTCATCACATAAGTAGGAATAGCTTGGGCCACTGCTTTAAGCATTACCTCCTTCCCAGCTCTAGATAGTGGTCTATTATTCTAACCCTGGAATCTTCTCCCCATTCTCTCCACCAGAAAATTAGAAGTACTTAAAGTTGCATGAGGCCTCTTCTTCAGGATATAATCTCACCGACACAAACTGCTTTTATCCCAGGACGAATGATTAAGGGTAATGCTTTGATAGCTTTTATCCAATGGGTCATGGCTTGCTTTACCACGGTTCGTTATCCGTTGCGGTTCAATAGGAGATTATTGCATTTTACTCCAACTCAAGGGCTACGACAAGGTGATTCGTTGTCGCCTTATATTTTTATTTTGTTGCGATGGTCTGTCTTCTATTCTTAGTAATGAGATTGAGCAAGAAAGGCTGCATGAGCTTCATATTTGTCTAAGGGTGCTAGTTGTTTCGCATTTATTATTCACGGATGGCAGTTTGTTTGTTTTTTAAATCGGTGAGCCAAAGACAAATTGTGAAGGAAGCATTTGTTAAATATGAAAGGTCTATTGGATAGATGATCAGTCTTGGCAAATGCTCCATGATGTTCAGGAATAATTGTGTTGATACGGATCAGCAAGCTATTGTTTCTTTGCTACAAGTTGAAACGGTGGGTTTTGAGGAAAAATATCTTGGCTTACCAACTCCTGAAGGTCGCATGAAAGCAGGGAAATTTCAGCCTATTAAATATAAGTTTCATAAGCGCTTGTCCGATTGGTCCGAGAAGTACTTATCTAGTGGTGGTTGTTAAGAGTAGCTTGTATATAGCTTAGGCTTTTAGTATAGAAAAGTCCATGAGGCCCATGTAACCTAGGGTCCCTCTTACTACAATTGAGAAAACTGATTTGGGCATTTTTCATCTCAGCAAACATGGTATCAGAGCTGCCCCCAAATCCATTCTAACCCTAGCGACCACGTACCTCACTGTCGGCGAGTCACCGGCCATCGTCTTCCATCATCGCCACCGCAGGTTTTGGGGTGCCTTCTCGTCGAGCTCGAGGCCGATCTGATCGTGTCTCTCTTCCTCGTTGTGGGGCTGCTTGAACCCAGGTTGGATTCAAGCATCGCCGCCTCCTGTTTCCTATAGCCATGCTGATGTTGTTCCTCCATGCTCCACGGATATCCTGCCGCTGATGCCTTCCTAGCTTCTCACTCCTCAATTGTTGCTGCTGTGAGCCCCCTCGTGCTCCCCATTTCCACTCACCTCCTCCCTCAAATGTTGCTGTTGTTGCTGCTGTGAGCTCCCTTGTGCTCCTCATCTCCACTCACCTCCTCTACCCCAATTTGCATAACCTTCAATAGCAAGACATGTCCATAGAGGAGTATTATGGAATTTTTATTCACATCACTAGCCAACTTGTTTCCATGACCCCAAGAAATCACACTGGGTGTGAGTCTTGTGCGACTAAGGAGAAGCATGAGCATAAGACCTTCATGTTTCAGTTTGTGATAGGCCTCAGGCAAGAGTTTGAGAACATCCCACCCAGTTATTTGGTGGTCCGACTCCTACCTTGGATAAGGCCCTTGCACATTTGATTGCTGAGGAGACACGTTTTCGTTCTCTTGTCACGCCTACTGCACTGACGCTCACACAAGTGTCCTTGCCTCACAACAACGAGGTCCTTCCAAGGCCCCTTTAGGAGATGTTATTTGCTCCCACTGTAAGAAATCTGGACATACATCTGATCGTTGCTTTGTCCTTCACCCCGAGCTATTGATTGAGTCCTACAGGGCAGTGAAGGATGGTCCCTCAGTTCAGATAGCTGATGGTACATCTTGTTCTGTCACATATCGGGGTTCTCTTTCCACATCCAAGTTTACTGTTCTTACCATTTTCTTTGTTCCACAATTGTCTATGAATCTTATGTCTATTGGTCAGCTAACTGATATGAACTATTTTATTGGTTTTGATGACACCTCTTGCTATGTGCAGGATCGTCGGAGCAAGAGGATAATTGGAACTGGCAATCATCGTAGAGGATCTACATGTCTCTATGTTTTTGACACTTTACATCTTCCTTCAGCTTTCGCATCAACGGTTGCTTCCTCTGTTGCCTCGACATCGAGGCCCACTTCAGTATTCTCCTTTGCATAGTGGCATCATTGTTTAGGTCATTTATGTGGTTCTTGCCTATCTACTTTAGCTCAGCAGGGTGTTTTGGGTCGTGTTCATGTAGATGTTGGTTTCCACGGTAAGGGTTGTAAGCTAGGAAAGCAGATACAACTTCTATACTCTTCTAGTACTACTCGTTCCACCAATCCTTTTGATTTAGTGCACTCTGATATATGGGGTCCCTCTCCTTTTATTTCCAAGGGTGGTCACAAACATTATGTTATATTTATTGATGATCACTGCAAATATATTTGGATCTATTTCATGAAGCATCGGTCTCAGTTGATCTACATGAGGAAGTTTATATGGAGCCTCCTTCAAGTGTTGAGGTTCCCTCAAGTCATGTATGTCACCTTCGAAAGGCTCTCTATGGGCTCAAGCAAACCCCTCGTGCTTGGTTTGAGCGATTCAGTTCTGTGGTTCGAGCTGCTGGCTTTTCATCTAGTGAGCATGACTCTGCACTATTCATCCATACCTTGAAAGCATGGTCATACACTGCTTTTGCTCTATGTGGATGATATGTTGATCACTGGAGATGATCTAGAGTACATTGCTTTTGTTAGAAAAAATTGAGTGAGCAATTCAAGTTGTCAGATTTGGGGTCTCTCAGTTACTTTCTTGGAATTGAGGTTGATCACACTGATGATGGTTACTACTCTCTCAGCATTGGTGCACTCAGGATTTGACCTCACACTCATGCCTTACTGATACACGCGCAACTGCTACACCCATGAAGCTCCATTTGCAGTTGCACCCTACTGATGGCACTCCTCTTGAGGATTCTTCTCACTATCGTCATCTAGTAGGAAGGCTTGTGTACCTCACTATGACCAGGCCTGACATTGCTCATTCAGTTCATATTCTCAGTCAGTTTGTTAGTGCTCATACCTTAGTTCACTACAGTCACTTACTTTGTGTGCTTGGGTACCTGAGAGAGACAGCATCTCATCTTTTGTTTTATTCTCGCTCTAATCAGCTTCAGCTTCACGCTTACTCTAACTCTACTTGGGCGAGTGTTCCTATTGATCGTCGCTCTGTCACTAGCTATTGTCTCTTTCTTGGCACCTCTCTCATTGCATGGAAGTCCTTGAAACAAACTGCAGTGTCACATTCCAGTGCTAAGGTCGAGCTTCGAGCTCTTGCCACTGCCACTTCAGAAATTGTATGGCTTTCAATGGCTCTTGGTTGATCTTGGTGTTTCATGTGATATAGCCACATCTCTCCTTTGTGACAGTACTGTTGCTATTCAGATTGCCAATGATCCAGTCAAGCATAAGCTAACTAACTAAGCATATTGGTGTGGATGCATCATTCACACGCTCTCACTGCCAACACTCAATTATCATCTTCAATATGTTCCATCGGAGCTTCAAGTGGCGTATTTCTTCACCAAGACTCAAACTAGAGAACAACACAGGCTCCATATTCTCAAACTCAATGTCTCAGATCCACCTTGAGTTGGAAGGGAGATGTTAAGAATAGCTTGTATATAGCTTAGGCTTTTAGTATAGCAAAGCCCATAAGGCCCATGTAACCTAGGGTATATCCCTCTTACTACAATTGAGAAAACTGATTTGGGTATTTTTCATCTCAGCAAACAGTGGTAAGGAGGTAATGATCAAATCAAATATGCAGGCTTTATCAACCTATGCCCTGAGTGTTTTCGAATTCTCTGCAGCTCTACTTGAAGAGCTAACACAATTAATTCGCTATTTTTGGTGAGGAGATGACAAGGAGAGGAGGAAAATTCATTGATTGTCTTGGGATAAAGTCACGAAGCCAAAATCTCATGGTGGAGTTGGTTTCACAGATCTCCGTCTTCTTAATCAAGCTTTACTTACACGGCAAGGTTGGCGCCTCATATACTATCCTTTGTGCCCGTCTGCTCAAAGCGAAGTATTATCCAAATGACGATTTAATGAAACTGCTTTTGATAAAAATGCTCCTCCGACCTGACATGGCATCGAACATGGGTTGGAAACTCTTGAAAAATGGTGTTATCTAGCGTATAATGATGGGAGTAAGATTCGCATTTGGCGAGATAATTAGATCCCTCGTGATAATTCCTTGAAGATTTCTGGAAGGTAGGTCGGTGCAGGTTAAAATGGGTCAAGGATCTCACTGATCCGATGACAAGACAGTGGGATGAAGCTACTTTTTGGTGTATTTTTCTTCCTCATGATACTGATATGGTGTTGAGATCACGGATTCCATCTCGAGCAGATAATGACTTCCTTGCCTGGCATCCTGAAAAATCAGGTATATTCTCAGTAAAAAGTGCATACCACATGGCTATTCAAGAACGAATGTTGCAGGCTAATCGAGGGCAACGAAGTGGTGCAAGTTTGGGTGGCAGAATGCTTTGGAATAATATTTGGAATGCTAAGGTTCCACAGAAAGTTAAGGTGTTTAGTTGGCGCCTCGCGATGGATTCTCTGGCAGTTCAAAAAAATAGATGGAGACAAACTTTAATTACTCGACCGACTTGCAATATCTGTGGTATGGAAGACGAAGATAGTTTTCACGCTGTGATCCGTTACACTAAGCACTAAAGCTTGGGATCTCAGGATGGCAATGCGTGACATCTGGGAGTTTCCTAACGAGCTTGAGTTCTATCATACAAGACCTGATTGGTTGCTAATGTTGCTGGAGAGTAGGCGAGGATGTAAAGTCTTGTTTGCTGTTTCTCTTTTGGCGTTCGTGGCACCATATGAATGATATCATCTGTGGGAAGGGAGATGCCTCTATCGATGGTTCAGTTCATTTTCTGCAGAATTGTATTGGCTTATCTACTCTCAAGCACCAAAACAAACATCCAGACGTGAAGAAAAAGGTTAGGTAGAAGAGGTGTTTGCTATCCTTGGTGTCTCGAGTGTTGATGGCTCAAGAAGCATTAGCAAATGGCAGCCACCACCTATCGGGTGGGTGAAATTAATGTGGATGCTAGGTATGATATTGCCTCGGGCAAGGCTGGTCTAGGAGCTATCATGCGTGATCCTCAGGGTGTTGCTCTTTAATCTTTTAGAGATTTGTGCTAGCTTGCTCGTTAGCGGAGGCAGAAATGCTTGCATGCATTGAAGGGTAGAAGTGCATGATACATAAATTTCATAGCCCAACTATCTTAGAATCTGATTGTCTCGCGGTGGTTCAAGCGTTATCTGCTCAACATGATGACCATTCCATGCTTCGGGGCTTGAGAGACGAAGTTTACTCGGCTATAAGGTTGCTTCCAGAGGTAAAAGTCCAACAAGTCAGAAGAGAGAGCAATCAGGTTGTTCATAATCTTGCTCAATTTGGTAGGAGAGAATTGAATAGTGGTGTGTTGCAAGGTAGTGCGCCGGTCTGTGTGTCGGACCTACTTGCCCATGATTGTAAAAACTATGATCCTTAATTAATAAAACTCTCCACTTTAAAAATAAATAAATTAGAAGTGCTCATTTTTATCTCCCCAACCCAGGTCGGCATTCCTAGATATGTAGAATGCAGAGCTTCATTGTAGACATTTAAACCCATTCATGAATTTCTCCTTGATCAGGAGAGGCATTTGGTCCTAAAGAAAATAGAAGATTTCTGTAGATCAATAATTTTCCCTAAGTCTTTAGTATACAATTGTAATTTAGCTTTAAGAGATTTAAGGTTCCTGTCATCTCCTCTTGTGAAAAATATGCTATCATCAGCAAGAGATCCTGGATTTGTGCTCAGAGCGAGCTACTACTACTTCATTACGGAGTAACTGCCGAGCGGAAAGCATCAAAATGTTAAACAATGGAGTATGAGTCAGATCAGACGGTCTCTGTTATAGGCTGGGGACCTCTTAGGCCCCGTTTAGAATGTAGGATAAAAAAGATATAAATAAAAAATTACAGAAATATTTTCTAAATTTTTATAAAAATTAAAAACATATAAATTATACAAATTAGCCATTTTGATGTTTTATAGAAACTCTACAGTAAAAAGTCTCTTGATTAGAGAGAAGAGAATAGACAAATAAACATGTTGCTCAAAGAAAAATAAAAATATGAGGTTCGATTAGATGTTTTGAATCCTCCGAACAGTGAAGGAAAAGAAAGATTTCTATGGAAATGTTCATAGTCAAATTATACAATCTAGATGGCTTCATAGGAAGTTTTCTATAGGATCTCATTCCAAATAAGGTATAATTTTATGTGTTGCATCTTTTTTTTAGCTATAAATTAATTTTAGTGATAAAATAAAGACAACATAACGTATCGAAGAAATTAAAATAAACACGAGTAGTAAAATCTCCAAAACTATATTAGAATTCTTTCCTCAGCTCCACCTTCGTATCTCGCCATGTCCTCCAGTGCATGGAAAAAAATTTCGACGAAATTTCAACGAAATTTCCGAAATTTCGCAAATTTCGGTGGGTCCTGAAATTTGCCCAATTCGGTCAAAATTTCGGTTTGACTAAAATTTGAACAAATTTGGTCAAAATTTAGTCAAAAATTCAAATTTGGTCAAATTTGATCAAATTTGACCAAATTTTGATTAAAATTTAAACTGATTTTCGGTAGTGCTTTCCGAAATGATTTTCGAAATTTCCGAAATTTCCGAAATTTCGGTAATTTCGGTGGGTTCCGAAACTGATTTTCCGCATGCTGCCACGTGTGGCGTCGGCGTCGTGTCGAACGCCCTCCCCTCAGCGGGCGCACCCCAGCCTACCAAAGCAGCGCGGGCGACGGTTGCCTGCGATATCGTACTCGTAACCCGCGACCCGTCTTAGGCCGTATCTTCGCATGCCGCTCGCCGTTCGTGCGGCCCGTCTCGTGATTTCCGTGCCCACGTCGCTTAACAGGCCGAAACGCCTGCCGCGGCGCCCGGCCTAACTAGGCTGCTGCCAAGAAAGAACGTACCGGCCCAAAATGAACAGAGCAGACCGCTCTCCTCTCAGTCTGGCCAACACGGGGGCAAACGCAAATACCGAGACGCGCCACCGCCACGGCGAAACGCCGACGAAGATGGTGGTCGCTGTAGCGTTGGTAGGGTCTCGACTCTCGGGCTCTTAGGCCTCGCGTTGGTCAGTCTCTGGTCCTGTCATGACCAGGGACAGGAACCTCTTGCTTCCTGGCACCGTGGCACATTGGCACATTCCAGAGCATGCGGAGACTATCTGGCCGCTTACAAATGACTTTTTTTCTGAAGAAAACACTCCAAAGGCATTTTCATTTCCATTTTTGATAAAAGTTAAGAAAACAAGCAGAAAAGACCCTGAGCAAACAGAAAATAACAAATAAGCCCCTAGGGCTGTCTTCTTCGCCGCTTCGGTGGACGCCACTGGAGACGAGGCCGAGCTGCTGCTGCTGAAACGACTGGAGGAAACGACGCACCGACCCTCCAGCGTTGGCTTCCCCCGCACAATCAATAGGACACACGGTCCGTTGAAGAGCCGCAATAGCCGTCCGCCCCGGGAGGCGGATCTTGAAGGTCGATGAAGGAACAACGGCCGGGGCAACGCCCCCAGAAAGGCAGGGAAGGAAAGCCGCAACGCCAAACTGGCCAGCTCGCCGCGACGCTCCAGAAGGAAAGCAGACCGCCACCGGAGCCACCCGAACACCATCGACGATCTCCCGACAGCACCGAAGAAGAAGCAAAACATCCACCAGCTCCCGAGGAGCAGCGGCGGAAAAGAACCTCCACGAGCTTCCCGCCGGAGCCGAAACCAGCGCCTTCGGAGCATGGACGAAGCCGGAGAGGACAAAAGCCCGACGAAAACGACGCCACCGCCTCGCTGTCTTCGACAAGGGCACAAACCTTAAGCTAGGAGGACCAAAACCCCACCCGCCAGCGAGGAGCCGCCGGCCGCCGCACCTCCAAAGTAGCCAAAAAGGCCATCGGAGCCGGGGCGGACCGGCGAACACGCCGACGGGAGGGCACCCCTCGAAATCGCCTCTGGGACGCCTCTTTTGCACTGTAGCAAGGGGAAACGAAAAGATGATTCAGCATGACTTTTTTTTTAGGCTGCTTATGAATGACTCGCAGAATAAATCATAAGTCATTAGAAAGCCTTTGGAGCTTCTTCCTACTCCCACCTCTTTAGTTCTATATAATATTTTTAAAGTTGATTTTAATTATAGAAAAACTGTCACTGAGTATATAAATAAAAAACATATCCTAACACCCGACCACCACCCACCTGAGGCATTCGGCGCACCGCCATCCTAACACACCCGCACCCGAGCACCCCCATCCACCATCACCGCCCTTCCTTCCCTCGTTGGCCGACTCGACCAGACCCACCATCCCTCCACCTCACCCAAGTGGCGCCCTCCATCCCCGCTCCATGCCAGATCGCACGTGTGCCATCAACAATGGACCACCCCGACCTCCCTTGGCACGGGCTCCACAGTTGCACACGCGCTCAACCGTCTCGGGGACCTCCTCATCAGCGAAACATTGCATGGGGTCGCCGGGGTGCCCACCTCCCTCAAGACAGAGGCGCATGTTGGGATCCCGATGCTCCTGCTCGGAAGGCCACGGAGATCCACCTCTCTATCGACGGCGCCGATGAGGTCAACACAGAGCTCAACCTTGTCGAGGGTCACGACAGCTCGCTCCTTTGTGAGAAGATGATTGAGGGTGCAGGCGGCCGCTTCGTCGTCATCGTTGATGAGTCCAAGTTTACCCCCCCCACCTCGGTTGCACCTGCGTCGTGCCCGTCGAGGTCATCCCCTTCGGCAGCACCCAGACTAGGCTCAGGACGGTCAAGTCCAAGGCTAGCGGTGAGCAGGAGGAGCTGTTTGTCATGGACAACGGCAACTACATCGTGGAGATGTTCTTCGAGGACGGCCTATACAGCAACCTGAGCGAGATCAGCAACTGCCTGCTCCGTATCACCGGCATTGTCGAGCACGGCATGTTCCTCCGCATGGGCACCACGATGATCATAGCCAAGAAGGACGGCAGCCTCTCCGTACTCAACAAGAAGTAGGCGTCGATCGAGGAATCGGCGGTAGATATGACAACAAGCCAAGATTGATAGGACATGGAGGCTATGGTCATGTATGGTCCAAATTAAGTATCTGATTTGGGCATGGATAGAATGCCCATGGAGAAAATTTTTATTTAGTTTCATGGATGTGTAATCTATGTCTTGAATGCACATCCTCGGCTCTCTTCTCTCACATCCGGCCTCTTCTTTCTCCGCTAATGCTATGCTTGTATGTAGTATGAAAATGTAGTGAATTAGTGAATTATGCAACTCTTTAAATTATCATGATATGTATATGTGTATGTGTACGTGATAGCACTGAGTTATCTATTGGTGTATGTGTTAGACATTGAACCATAGCAAATTTTCTTGAGTTATTAGTTATGTTATACATCACATAGCTATTTTCCTTGACTACAGTATGTTTATAGATGGAAAAGGGAAAGTCTAGCGGCCAAGTAATTTGGGAAATTATCTAGCCCTTGGTATTTTATTGACAAGAAAACTTGTAAAATTTGCAACCTATTTGATGGCAAGAGAACTTATAAACTTGCCCTCATTTGCAACCTATTTTAATTACAAGAGAACTTATAAACTTGCTCTTCGTTAACATGAACCTATAAATTTTTATAATATTTATTGTTTTTATATTTGACACTGAATTATGTGGCCACTTGTTTGAATTAATAGTCCAAAATATCAATTACATCAATTGAACAACAAACAAACGAGTCCAAGGTATCTTAGGTTTTTCACCATTCACCATATGCAATAAGCTCAGCATCTATAGTCATTCCTAATAGATAACTATAAATAAACTAGTTTATCTCTACTGTGACTTATCAAAAATTTATCTGAAAAACTGACTTATATACAAATCTAAACCATATCTAAAGCGTCTCTGTCGTCTCTCTCTCTTACCAAACTTCGAAGAACGGTAGCCGATTCTACAGAGCTATGCAATCTTTGTGCTAGAAAAAAACTGCATAAAGGACAAAAACAGGTACGAAGAGAGAGGACTCTTGGGAGTGAAGTAGTTAGAACTTAGAAAATTTGTATTATCGACGCGGATGATGCCAAAGTTTGGTGTCATGCTTCTAGAGGGAAGAGATTAGCGATACCATGTGCGTGCCAAGACCGGTTCCAAGCTAAGCTAGGTTGTCCAGAATTTTTTTTAAAGCTGTTGATCATCAAGCAATACGACATGGTTGCATCTCTGCATGTAATGAAGCGTGCCTTTAGCTTGCAGTTAATTAAGAATGCTGGAACTCCACTGCTCCGCAGCAAGCAACAGGTTGCAAGTGATGCACTCCATGATTTCTGGCGCAGACGCAGACAGAGCGACGCGCGGGCGCGCGGCCGAATTTCTGGTGAAGGAGAATTGAAGTGCAGTGCAGCGCATGCTACAATTTGGTCCAAAAGTAGCATCACGTCGGCCTCTTATCAGAAGTCTTTCAGCTCATGCCGGCCGGGGTCAAATGGCACTGTCTTTTTTCTCTCCCTCTTTCTTCACACGCCTTTCACATTTCCGACTTGTTAGTGGGGTTGGTTTTGTACGTAGCCATCGATTACCTATCACGCACGCACTTTAGAATCTGTCCATGCTCCTTTACTGTTAGGTGTTGGTGTTGGGCAGGTACGTTGCGAGGGAGCTAGTCAAGTGCTACTCCATGCATGATGGGTGGATGCTGGGTACAGCTTCTTTTGCACTGATGTAGTAGGGATGGATGGTGCACATACTTGAGTTGAATTGAATTGGAATGAAATATTTGTGCGCCAATAGTAGCGTATCCCACTATACCCTTTTTCTTTTGAAATTATATGTCCTTTTTCAAAAAAATCGCATCCCCACCGTATGTTCTTTTGCTAAATGGTATCGCTCTGTGTATCAATCTCCATGGAGCTATCTCGTGTGCGTGGTACAACCTGTACCCAATAGCTGATCTAGCTACAAAATATAAATATGAAATAGCAAACTATAATTATAAACAACTAGTGAGATTTTAAGGCATATATTTTGGTCCGCGAGCTAGAAGTTCCTATACTAATACGGTAAACACAAAAATCCTAGAAATCCTCTCATTAATCAGGTGAGTAATCCGCATCGCGTGACCATGCTACGACGGTGCACACAACCATTGGCACTAACAAATACAGTGTTTTGTATTATATCTTGCCTAAGTAATTGTGCAGGCAATTAGGCTTAGCCGCTAACCAACAGACGCCCGGTGCTATAATTAGTACTAGTATACGTCTATTGATCGTTCCGGCCGGTGCGTGTAATCAAACTAGATTGGCGCGACAAGCAACATCACCCCAGTCGAGTTGTCCTCAGCTCTTCATCCCATCGCGTGCCCACGCCATCATCATTCTTCCCCTCACTTTACGCACTCCACACTTGCTTTGCACACTTTTTTTTTATAGAACACTTGCGTTCTACTCATCCACTCCCCTCACCTCCTTATCTCCAATCAGTTCCATCATAGTTCAGATTTGAAATTTCCCTCCCCCTGTATTTTGCTTTGACAAAAAACTGCAAAATGGACAGGACATAGGTGGCTCTGCATGGTATTACAATCAGCATTAGCACGGCGTGTTCTTCCGGGAGGTGAGCAAGGATACTCCCAATGCATTGTATTTTAGGTTGTATCTTATTGCATTAAATAACTATTTAGATACAACTTTCTCAATGGATTGTATCTTAGTGTTATATCTAAAACATTCTCATTTATTATATTTTATGATTATACTACCATTTTTAACATTGTAATCTAATTGTGGTATAGTTTTAGTACATAGTAGTACATGTATGAGCCACATAGGATCACTCAAGAATTAATTTACATCGATTACACCGCTAAGAGTTGGTTCTAAATTAAGAGATAGTTTTCTTCTTTTTTCTTCATAATTATCCTGACATATAAATTTTTTATCTAGATGACGTGACTTAAGAGACAGCTGAATTGGAACATTAGGACTGCCCTAATTCCCACTCAGGATGAGCCAGCCAACCAGGCATTCCGAACTTTCCGATCCAAAGCTGCGATCTTGGCACGAGTTGTCAGTTTTTTTTTCTTTCCTCTGTTGCGAGCACCAAAAGGGTTTCTTCTTTATGCTCTTCCTTCCTTTCCTTTGCAGTTCTTGCAGCAGACTTGTTCCAATCACCATTAAAGCTTGCACATTTTCTGATCCCAAGTACACAACCGAACAAGGAATTGAAAAACTTGCCATCTTTTCCCTGCTCTTTCCATCCAGGCCGCAGCCGCTAATCTCCACTATCCCGCGTCCGCCGGGAATCGGGATCTGCCAGACAGATTCCCTTCCATTTTTACAACACCAAGAACGCAACTTTCCAAATTCCGTTCTTTTGGCTGTTCCAAGATTTTTGTGCCTCCTGTAGCGGCCGGCCGGGAGTCATGGAGTGGGACAAGGACAAGGCCTCCGCCGCGGCGGCCGACGAGCCGGCGGACGAGAGGGGCGGAGGGGAAGCCCTGGGATACGTCAAGGTCATGACGGACGAGCAGATGGAGGTGCTCCGGAAGCAGATCTCCATCTACGCCACCATCTGCGAGCAGCTCGTCGAGATGCACCGCGCCCTCACCGCGCACCAGGACTCCATTGCAGGTCTGCATACTTGTAACAATTACACTTGGTTGAAAGCTTGTTTACTCTTTTCTGCATAAAGGAAAAAGGCTCTCTCTCTCTCTCTCTCTCTCTCTCTCAGGACGCACCTTTGTTTGGTTATGAACAAAATTCAGATGCTGTCGGTTATTGTCAGATCTGTAGGAGTACTATGCTTAGAGTTACAGGTAACATAAATGGGATATGTTTTTAGTTCTTAGTGTAACTATTTTACGGAATTCTTAGTGAGAACAGCGTTTTTAGTTCTTTGCCACAAGTGAGAACAGCGTTTTTAGTTCTTTGCCACTTCATGCATGAGCAGATCCCACACATGATACATTTCTATTGCTCTCCTGTTTAATGCTCATATATTGTTCAGTCCGTTGTTTTCGACTGGTGATGACAGTACCATTTGACTTTGTTCATGCCTTCATGCTAGTGCTTAGTTGTGGCTTTGCTTCGTCCGTTGAGATTGCAATTATTGCAGTGGTGATGCGCAGGGGACGGGTAGTAAGATTGTGGTTCAGGACGTGTCATTTTGCGTCATTAGTTGTGCGGAGTTCTCTTAACGTTTCTCGTTTGCTTGATTAACTTCTCTTGATAATAGTAATGGACATTCTTTCTCTTGATAATAGTAATGGACATCCTCTTGATTAGTGTAACGGTTCATTTGAGAAACTGCTGTTAGGCGTAAAAACACTTCATTACTTACATAAATTTGAACTTGCAGCCTGTTAGCAAAACCCCATTGGTCCAGCTTGTTGAACCCAAGCTTAACTAAGACGTAACATTCCTAAAGTGCAGAATCAATTTATTTTCTGAGGTCTTACTAACTGGCCTTGCCAGCTTTCTCCACTGCATGATTTACCTTACTGGGTCTGCTCGTCGTAGAGCATATGTTATTACCACGTACTGGTAAACTGAAAACCATAGGAAACACAAGAAAATGCTGACTCATCGGTTTGATGACTTGTTAGAAAGTTGACCATAGGTTGCATCCACACTAAACATTGGAGGTCCTTCATTTGTTGTTTTGAGGTTAATATACTTATGTTCAAATTTATTTGCTCTAGGCCATATTTTATGGACATGGCTTTGTTATTTATGTTATGCTGTACTTTTTTCTGTATGATCAGTCACCATAGGAAGTTTATATGTTTAAAATTTTAATAGTGGAAGCTCTATATTAAGATCCAGAGAGCAGATGAGAATAAATTAACTAGAGCTAATTCTTAGCTAGTGACAAAAAACATGTGGGACCAATTGCCATTTTGTGCCATGTTACCATGTGCACCCTGCTTGTTCCGCAATCTTCTGCTATTCTGCAGAATCTAAAGTTTGACAGGAATCTTGTAACATGTTATTTGTCTTTCTTTGGGTCAAACACTAATGACAGGAATCTTGTAACATGTTATTTGTCTTTCTTTGGGTCAAACACTAATTCTTATAAGCTCTCAAAACACAGTTTGCTTCTCAGTTTTATCTTTCCTTGATCTATTCTACTGTACGCGTTGTTGATAGAACAGATCGTTTTCTGATCAACTGAGGTTTGATTTCTTCAGGAATGAGGATTGGTAATCTGTACTGTGATCCTGTAATCGTTCATGGGGGTCACAAGATAACAGCGAGGCAGCGATGGACACCGACACAGATGCAGCTGCAGATCCTTGAAAGCATCTTTGACCAAGGCAATGGAACACCAAGCAAGCAAAAGATAAAAGATATTACAGCAGAACTCTCACAGCATGGACAGATCTCAGAGACTAATGTCTACAATTGGTTCCAGAACAGACGGGCACGGTCGAAGCGGAAGCAGGCTGCTTCTTTACCAAATAACGCTGAATCTGAAGCGGATGAGGAGTCCCCAACTGACAAGAAGCCTAAATCAGATGGGCCACTCCACCAGAACATGGCCGTGAGATCTCACAGTTCTGAAAGGATCTCAGAGATGCATCGCTTCAACACGGAGCATGAGCAAATCCGTGGTACAATGTTTGGATCCAACGACAACAGCTCGAGATCGTCAGGCAGTTTGGGCCAGATGTCCTTCTACGAGAACATCATGTCGAATCCAAGTATATTCAACAAACGCCATCTCTTCATTATACAAGATAAATTTGCAAAGCAAATTACTGAGGTTGATATATTGGTTGATTCTTGCAGGGATCGATCAGTTCTTGGGGAAGGTGGAGAGCTCCGGGAGCTTCTCCCAATTCCGACCGGGCGAAAGCTTTGACATGTTTGGATGACACCGCGATTCTGGATGCTGTGGTTACCAGCTTCCTGTTGGTTGCGTTTGACAAAGTACCCTTAAGCCCCCTGTAAAAAGTGAAGGTTTGCAGCGTTTGTTCGTTTTGCTGACATGAACAGAGGTCTGAGAAGTTTGCCTTGGTGTCTACGTGTTGGTTATCACTCTCTCGTTGACTTGCTCCGGAGAGTAGCTAGCGTTAGTGACATTTCGTTTTCTTGTGGAAATAGCTGTGAGAAGCTGATATATGGTGTTTGCCCTTAGCCTTTATACTCTCAAAGGTATTGGTCTGTAGTCTGCACTGTTAGCAGTTGTAGTCTGGAACGGTTTTATGCGGAAGCTGCTTGTGGCTGACACGTTAGAAAGTGTGGAAACCATATCGCGTTGCGCCTAGTCTGAATATAAGTAGGCGTAAGTTGAAAACAAACGTACATAGTACAAACTACAATGGACCTAGAACCAGATCTGTGATTGTATGATCATTGTATGCCGTCAACATTTCAGAAGTGACAAGAGTCGGAGCCTTGAAGGCAAACGTATCGCCGGCCGGGAATTGCCGCGGGTGCTGCCTGGTGAATAGTGAATACAGCCGCTTGCGCGGGCGGGACCCGCGCCTCCGCATGGCCGCGCCGCTCCCGTCCGTTCGCCGTTCGTTTTTGTGGCGGCCCCGCCCCTCCGCGCGTGGCCTCCATGCGTCCGCAACGGCAACGCGGCCGCCGCCTGCTCATCTGCCGCGGCGGCTCTGGTGCCTCTTGGCGCGCTTGGCAGTATGAATAGAGCGGGCGCTCTCGCTCGCTGACAGACACCACCAACCACCGGAAACGCGCCGCCTTCCCCCGCATTCCCAATACCTCACGCCTCCTGGGGCCTTCGCTCTAGCTCTGCCACACGTCAGCCGCGGCGCCCGCCCGCGCAAACCGACGAGGCCTTCGCCGGCGTGCGTACGAATTCGCTCGCTCAAGGTTGATTGTTTAGTTCAACTACATATTCATCCCCGCGGGACATGCGCTCACGGCGTTCGACTAAATGCTGCAGGCTGCAGAGAGAAAATATGCCTAGGAGTCTCCAGCCAATCTGACTGTAACTAAGGCCCTGTTTGGTTCGGCGGTGGCTTCGGCTTTTCCCTTCCAACAGCCACCGCCGAACCAAACGAGGGGCTTTTGCTCCGGCTGTTGGCTGTTGCTCGGGCTGTGGTTGTGTGTTAAATCCGAAGCTCCTCTGGACCAGCTTCCCGCAATCTTCTTCTACTGTGCACTTAACGGACGGGGAGGGAGTTGCTGCTCGGGCGGAGGGAGAAGGGGATCTGGAGGAGGGACCGGCGAGAAGCGGCCGGAGCGGAGGGAGAAGCGGCCGAGGTCGAGGACGAGGAGGTGGGCAGGGGCACCTTCCCCGCCGTCCCCGCCGTCCACGCTGTTCGCCGTCGATGCCGTCCCCGGCTACCCCACCGGATCCGCCTCCGCCTCCACGGTCGACCGGCTCCACCTCCGCCGCGCCCACCACCCCACCTGGATCTGTGGCGTCCACGTCCACCTCCGGCCGCGGCGTCCTCGCACCGCCTCCGGCCCCGCTGTCCCCGCACCGCCTCCGGCCGCGGCGTCTCCGCACCAGATCCGCGCCCCCGCCGGTCGACCGAATCCCCGCCACCGTCTGACCTTCCACCGCCGCACGGGTCAACCGTCGGCGCGCCTCCACCGCCGGGCCCTCCACAAAAGGCGCACGGGTCAACCGATGGCGGCGCGTGGAGCATGGGGAGGAGCCGGAGCGGGAGGCGAGGAGGCCGAGGGGAGCGCGAGGCGAGGAGGCCGATGGCGGCGCGTGGAGCATGGGGAGGAGCCGGAGCGGGAGGCGAGGAGGCGGGAGGCGAGGAGGCCGAGGAGGCGAGGAGGCCAACGGGAGGGAGGAGCCGGAGCCGGCCGCGGTTGCCGGAGCGGGAGGCGAGGAGGCCGAGGGGAGCGCGAGGCGAGGAGGCCGATGGCGGCGCGTGGAGCATGGGGAGGAGGCAGAGCATATGAGAGAGAGAGAGACAGATTTTCTTTTTTTTATATACAACAGCTAAAAGCCACAGCTGAACCAAACACGCACAATTTTTATACGACAGCTAACAGTCACAGCCGCTTTTCTAGCCAGCCAGCCAACAGCTGCTTTTCCAACAGCCACAGCCCAACCAAACAGGGCCTAAAGAGATTTCGTTAGCATTCCTCATTTGTATTCGTCAACAATGTCTTGTCACTATAAATTTACATCCTACAGTAGTTAACAACAACGCCCTGATCTCTCTCTCACACACACACTCAGCAACAAAAGCAACAAACACACCACACATTCATGTACAGAACAAGAAATCACCTGGACGGACGACGGTCAGACCAGCGTGGCAGCGCGCTACCAATCATTACTTACATGCCTACATTCTACAACCATTTACAACAGGGAAAACGCCAGCCAGCGATGCTAACGAGGAGTCATCGCTATCCCGGAAGGGACGCCACTGTTCGTGTGGCCGCTGCCGGAGGCGTGGGATGAGTCGAAGAGCTCCCCGGTGGTCGTCGTCAAGGAATCCGACGTGGATTTAGTCAGTGTGGCGGAAGATCCAGTCTCCGTGGTCATGGACAGGAGATCCTCTCCTTCGGGCAACGTGCTCCGGATGGCATCGAGCTCCCTGACGATCTCGGCCATGTAAGGCCTCGCGTCGGTCTCGTCCCGGCAGCACTTCAAGGCCAGCGAGAGGAACCTCGTGACGCACTCCGGAGGGTAGGAGGACATTCGGCTGTCGATGATTCCAGAAATGTCTCCGGATTGATAAGCCGTGTTTACCTACAGTAAGAACAGATTATATAGTTCCTTGATAAAATCCTACTGAGTTATACTCTTACTGAATGGTCAAAAAAGTTTCAACACCTAACAACAATAATATGCACCCTATTTGTCGTCTACAAACAGTTAATTAAAATGTATATAGTAAGGATCAGGGTGGGAGCCTCAGTACCTCTCTAACGATGTTTTTAACCGTGTTGGATTGGCTTCATCCCGGTTAATAGTTCAAGAAGCACAACACCAAGGCTATAGACATCACTTTTGTCCGTCAATTTATGAGTTAGGAAGTATTCTGGATCAAGATAGCCCTGTCAAACGGAAAAAAGGAAAAAAGATAGATATTGGTCAACTGAACTTGCAAACCAAAAGTTAATAAGTAGTCTCAAAAGTTTCCTGTTGTCTGAAATGGAACAGCAAAAATGAGATCACAGTGAGTGCAATGTCATGGTCGTTGGGCTTCTCAACGACATGTATCCAATTGATGTAATACCACCGTTTTGGCTTCATTAATTCAATGCCGGGCTGAAAAAGCCTTCCATCTAAAAAAAACATTACTAGGTGTAATGGGGACTTACCGGGGTGCCCTTAACAACAGTGGAGATATGAGCTGGCAATGTTCCTTCAACATCCGGGACCGGAGCAAGTCTTGAAAGACCAAAGTCAGCCACCTTCGCTACGAACTTGGAGTCTAATAGAATGTTGGTGGCCTTAACATCACGGTGAAATATAGGAGGATCTGCCTCAGTATGTAGATAGAGGATTCCCTTTGCAGCACCCAGAGCAATATGCAACCTCTGACTAAAGTTCAGAGGTCTTTTAGAATTGGCTGCAAAAAGTGTTAAAACTAGATTAGGTGCTCGACACTCAACACAAGTTCAAGAATTATGCACTTTGATTTTGTCGATGCTAAAACAAAGCACAAAATGTACCACAATGAATTACTGATAAAGCACACCAAATATAAATTCCAACAGATGGGCTGGGATCATGGGTGATCTTAATGTAAAATTCCATGGTTATATGGGGTAAAAAAGAAGCCATGGATATTTGAACGTGCTACTTGCTTTTCTTACCGGAAAGGTGATCTCGTAGGGTGCCATTTGGCATGAATTCATACACCAGCATCTGCCAAAAGAAAAAGGAAAGTAAAAACTTTATGAGCAACAGTTACTGCAAATACTCTTGTATATATGATAAACTCAGCAGATTTGAAGTGACCACGGAACCACTAACGGTAAGCACATTTAGCACAACATTACTTAGATAATTGTCTAACTCTTACATAATGTGTATGGGGTTGTGGGGGAGTTTCAACAATATACTTCATTTTACGTAAATGATTTGGAAATGGAGAGATGTACCTGTTCATCTTCTTCATCACAATAGCCAACCAGAGAAACCAAATTGCGATGATGCAATCTTGACAGCAATTCTATTTCTGTGCAAAACTCCTTTGAACCTTGCAGAGAATCTTCATGTGCTCGTTTGATTGCAACAGCTGTTCCATCAGCTATATTTCCTGTATAGACTTTTCCATAACCTCCTTGACCAACTTGAGCTGAATCATCAAAATCATTTGTTGCTGCAGCCATTTCTTCAAATGTGAAGCATCTCACACCTTCAACCTTGACAGAAAAACGAGACAGTACTGCAAAATAATATACTTCTTTAGATGCTGCGGCTTGAATTTAATGTCTACTGCAATACAAAAAGTTTACTTGATGTAGAGTTGAAACATATTAGATGTTGTCTCTTTAGAAGTCCTATCTAATCATTCAGATGAGGTCATGGAAGTAAGAAATGATATGACAGATTCACAGCTTAGGTCCAACTTCAAATATTATAGAAGCTGTAAAAAGAATACTAGCTTCCTACTAAAGAAATATGCTCCTATATATCACTGCTTGCCAGATAAAGCAGCAAGGCATTTCTAATTTGTCAGATAGCAAGGTTTTGCTATGTAGCAGATGGAAAGCTATGTTCATTCGATAATATGATGACTTACATGACCGCCTTGAAATTGTTCGATGTTTTGAGCGTCTTCTCATTATAAAAATTGTAGAAACCACAGACACTGAAATAGCAGCAATAATTGTTCCTGCCAAAATCCCAGCTAGTACACCATTGTTTAAACCTGATGACACCACAGTTGGAAAGTCTGCAAAATAAAAGGAGACAAAACAATAAGCTTGTGAATAATAATACTGGATGGAGTATTTTTGTGCAGCAGTATGAAACATGTAGTGCTAACTGGTGAATTGTAAACTGAGAATAAAAATATTCTAAATTCCTTGTTAAGTTGGCGTGCGTATTGATAAAATCTCAGTAATTTTTCAAGATGTCCATCCACCCTGTAATGGGTTCCCCATGAACCCTAGGAAATGTATATTAGAGCAGGATCCTCGATTCATCGCTCTCCACTCACTTACCTCTTGGCCTCCTGAGCCCCTCATGAGGGACCCCTCTTCGAGGTATTCTGTGGATCTGAATAAGGGTAGTCACCTACCCACTTTCAAAATTTCATATTATGACAATTACATCCTAAAAAATCACCATAAAAACTCACGGCATATAGGTTGGAAGAAGTCAAAGAAATAAGTTGATAATATTATTATGTTGCATGAAATAATTATCTATTGATGACCACACTTAACACTAAACACTTCTATGAACTCCATTGAGCATATAGAATCAAATTAAAAATTCATGGATTTCTGATTCTTATAGCATATGAAACGGTCACAGCGTTCATATCCCATCATCTGTCTTGGCAAAATAAATACATATTCTGATGACACATTTTACTATTCGGTGTGGTAAAATTATGAGTGACATCCTTAGGTGCAAAGTAAATTCTACATACCGTCTGCATAGGAACCAAGCGTGAAATTGAGAAGCTCGTACGGACCAAAAATATCTGATAGAGTAATCTTCCATCCAGCAAGTAATTGTCTGAGCCGCACAACCTCAGACATATTGAATAAACTAGTATTACTTGGGAATAACTTCAAATGCATGTTCAGCCTTGGACCAGCCTCCCATATGTACTGCTCAATGTATAGCTGATAAATATGCAAGTCCAATACAGAGGTTGAGTCTATCTCAAAGGCGTCTTTATACGAGCGGAAGTCTGAGATCCCTGGGCTCTTCAGCCGAAATCCAACTCCCAGAGGCACAGCACAGAAGCAAGATATAGGAGACGATGGATTGTATTCATAATTTTTATCCGTCGGGCAAGGAGAACAGTTTATACTAACTTGTGGTCCCTGTCCAGATGGTGCTTTTGCAGATGTGGGTTGACAAAGCCCAGCTGCTCGAGCTGCATTAGAGTTCACACATACAGGGTTTCCAAAAAGCCTGCAGAAAATGACAATGATGTTAATGATTACTTGTCACATCAGAACGAGAAAAGATTTGGTTGAAAAGTTCAGGGTGATTTATTTTATATTTGTCCACATTCATGGATCTGTATTAACCTTAACATCTCTTATACAGGTCTGCGCTAGCTGTAACTTGACAGCCGATCCTACTAAACACCTAATTGTTCAGATCCTCAAGAATGAAATTTCCATATTCCCAAACTATATAGCTGAACATGGGCTATATGTATACCAATACGAGTATGCAGGAAGTGTAAACTGATAAAGAAAATTTCAATGGCAAAGCAACATACAGAACAGTGACAGCTTTTGGAGGCTCAAATGCAGCTGGAATAGTGTCAAGGGAGTTGTTTTTGGAAGTCCCTGCATTATTTAAAACATACATCACATATGCATATCTCAAATAGACTGCAGAAAGTACACATGCAAAGAGTATCATACAGAACAAGGCTTCTATTTCCTGTAAAAGTGATGTTACTCCAGATTGCCGATGAAACAACACCGTCTAGGAGATTCCCTTCAATTGACCTGTAAAACAACATTTTCACCTCTAACAAAATAAGTAACAGAATAGTGCTGACCAACATACTTTTACTTGAAAAATATGATCACTTTTGGTGAACCTATATTCTCACTTCCAGTGATTCTTTTGGAAAAAAGGAAATAATCTTTTTTTAAACAGGAAAAGCATTCATCTTCAATGGAATGATAGTCGCCATATAAAAGCATAGTTATCAGGGATTGGAGCTGTATTTTGTAAGTTAAGTGTTACTTACAAGAACTGAAGATTAGGCAGCACCGAGAAGTTTGACGGAATAGTTCCATTAAGAAAGTTATGCGACAAATCACTGCCAGAAACTATAAGTTAGCTTGGTAGTTTTATAAAAATTTAAAAGAGTATCAAAAGCAACATACATCGTAGTGATATTTGAAGCAAGCCTATTAGTTGGTATAGATCCTCTCAGTTGGTTCCAGCTAAGATCCCTGAAAGTGCATGCCATAATTAGTAATGCAGAATAATCTCCTGGACTTCATAAACTGAATGGATGATCTTCTCACTGAAAGATAATTACTATATGGCATTTCAAGCATATTCTGGACAAAACAACTGATCCAAAATAGCTGCTACAAACTAACAATAGTGTGATAATCTCCTATAGTAGGTGTAAAAAATAGTAAGACCAAAAGAAAAAAAGAGACAAATTGCATCATTTATTTTGATCTGCACTTACAAATAGCCAAGTTCAGGTATGCCACTTAGATCAGGAATAGCTCCTTGCAAACTGCAATTCCTAAGACTCCTGGTAACATGACAAAGGATTATCAACTTGAACACATATCTTGATTTGAGTTTAAGCATGATAGTCAATGGATGCTACTCTTATTAACTGAAGTTAACTAACTAAATTGTTACTTTTTGGGCCAGAAAGTCCCAAGTACTGAGGGCCTGTTTGGATAGGATTTTTTTAATACTTACAATTTAGTTGAGATTTGAACTAAATCTGAAAAATTCCCAAAGAAATCCCCCTAATCCAAACGCCCCCTTGGGGGAAAAAAGAACCTATATAAGTAGAAATGTAGACACTTCTGATGATCTGGACTGGGTGCATCCTGACCTGGCTGTTATATAACCTTATAAATGAGAGGAATCCAGGGGAAAATGAATCGTCCTTGAATACCAACTATCTTAAAGTTAAGTTTTTTTTGTTGTTGTGAGGCCTTTTTACTCACATCTCAAGTTGCGATACATATTTCAGACAAAGTCTGTTGTAACTAACCAATTATGTTATGGTAGGACACATGGTTGTGCTACCAAGTAACCCGCTTCAAATCCCACCTTCCTCTTAATAGTGTGTCGGGGGTGCTAGTACCCTTCATCTCATTATCTTTTTCACTAACCAATTATATTATGTACCATGTTGAAATTCTCCACTCAACTTGTGATAGCCTCAGTGTTTCTTAAAATGATTCAGCATGCCATGCAGTTCCCTGCATCCAAATACAAAGAAAGGACAATATAACAAAAGGGGTTGCACTCACAGCTTTAAAAGTGTCCGTATGTTGTTGTATGCAGCAGGGATGGAACTTCCACTGAAGTTATTATTATCAGCCTGACTAGAAGTAGAAAGATATAGATATAAGAAATGAGTGCCATTAGCTAACAAAAGTGTCAATTTGTGCCTTGGGAAACAAGAGAGGAGCAGATTTGCTATTCATTTAATAAACTGTAAACATAAGAAATGTGAAACCACATTAGTTTTTTCGTGACGCTTAATACACCAGCAAAGTTATATTAGAAAGTATACTCGAGAAACATGCAGTATTACTTAATCTTCCCAGACGTTCAAAATCATTAATCAGCTTCAAGCAACCAGAGACAGAGAGATATTCTCTGAAAGAACCAGAACACATTCTGATATGTTCTATGTCAAGGTAGTCTCACTGGGGGACATAAAAAATGTACTTACAGTATTTTCAAATGAGGCGTCTCCCCCAATGTTGGAGGAAGAGGTCCAGATAAATTATTGTTATCCACAAGGCTGCACAGTTTACAGTATAAGACAGATTTATTTACAACTCATGCTACAAATTGCATAGCAGAAAAAGAATCAGAACACAAGCAGAGGTACACTTACAGATGAAGTAGTGCAGGCATTCTGGACAACTCAGATGGGATTTGCCCACTTAATGAATTATTGTTCATGTGACTAAAGGTAAAAGGAGAGTCAAGATTAAACAAAGCTTAAAATAAGAAGCAACATAGGGGTGTGTGTAAGAATAATTATACTTGATACTTACAGATGCCTCATGCTTGTTAAGTTAGCAAACGATTTAGGTATGGGGCCAGATATTTGGTTTTGGTCGATTTGTAATCTGTCTAATTCCTGGAGATAGCCAATCTCATCTGGTAAAGAACCAGATAGATGATTACCATTCAAAGTTCTGCAGAAAATGAGGCAGTAACAGTTAACATTTTCTTGCATACAAGCGCATGAATATTGAATTTTACTCATATCTAAAGAAACGACACAGATTTTCTATGAAGGTTGAAGAAAAATACTAGACATTAACATGTTTAACATTTGAACAAAAGTGAATGGACAAGGGTAAGAAGTTTTGAGTAGTTCTTTTTGTAGTTCTTCTTATGCTTTTTCCTTCGCTAGTTTCCTAGGCTTGCTCTGCTTTGAGTTTCTTTGGTCACCCCTGGTGGTGTTATACTGCCGCCATTTTGGCGTTCTTCTTCTAATACACAAAGACACACATTTTGATACGTGTTCGAGAAAAAAAAAGTAACCTGCAGAACAAATATCGCCACAAGAGGGGGAAATCTTATAAGATGTGCTACATTAACTAAGACGAGGTGAACAGCAGACTGGCTTCATGGCAGCTTGCACACAGAACTATACAGTATGCATACAAAAATGCCTAGGAACCTAGGTGCCTTATGTACATATATAATTGCAGCTTCAAAAGAAATAAGCATTTGGACATTGTTGCAAGGACCCGCTATGTCCAAAGTTTAGTTGTTTTAGACCATGTACTGCATTAGGTAAAAAATAGAAGATGGGCCACTGTCCCTGTGTTAACTAACATTAAAACGATGGGATCGAAACACAAATACTAACAAGTGAACATGCTCCTTATCACCATGACATCAGCTGCAGAATCATATAGCTCTGGGAGATCAGTCCCCCCTCCCCAAACTAAATTAGATAGATAGTCCTTTATTTTGTTTGCTGGACAAAATGGAGAATAGGATGACATAAAATGTGCCATTCTTGTATCATGCAGGGCTTAGGTGCTTAAATTCTGTGGCTTTGCAACATAAACAGTAAGACACTGTGTGTTCATGTGCACACTGAAAAGAGAGTACAGAAGTTAGGTTGGATAAGATGAACTTACATAAGCTTTAGTGTTGCGATATTGCCTATCTCTTTCGGGATGTGACCAGTCAAATTGTTCCACATAAAATCCCTTAGAAAACAATAAAATATAGCAGTTAGCATACATGCAGAACAAAGAGCTAATCATAATTTTTGTAATAAAAAAAATTCAATCAGAAAAGCCCTTGCTCAGAAGTCACTTAACCATGTGAAACATGAAGTGGGGCCCATGAGGTATAATATTGAAGAAACACTTGAAAGGGCTCAAAAAAAATTAGTACTTACAATGTTTTCAGCTGGGATAGAAGACCAACCTCTGGTGCCAAAGTTCCAGAAAGCTTCATCTTAATCAACTGTCTGCGTGGGGCAAAAGTATGCATTATTAAGAGGAACTGAACATGATATATTGATACCCAATCAATATATTATGCATTATACAGAAATGACAGATAAATAAATAGCGAACAGACTTTAGGACGCAAAATAGAGTCAAGCTACAAAAGAATCAGATAATGACCCTTTCGACTAGGCATTGCAAACTTAATCTGCAATAGTAACTACGAGGGCCTATAATACTGACAATGCTAAAAACAATGGTAAATATGGGGAAAACTTTAAGCTTTCAATGTAAAGCTGGACTATATCTGTCTTTGGTCCCAAAAAAAGGGGGAAAACTTACACCAAAGCTATGGATATATCCTTTGAGAGAAACAGTGGAGATGGGAACAAACTCTAGCTAACAAAATGAATTGCTATTTCAGTTGAAATTCAACTTCAGAACTGCTTTTATGGCTGTTGCTATTATTTATGAGCAGTAGTTTGTTGCAAGGTTAATTAATTGCCTGAGCAGATGGCTCACGGAACAAGTACATCGAAAATAACAAACTGCAGTTAACCAAAAACATGACGGAGAAAAGGAAAGAGCGGATATGATAAATGAGGATGACGTGTTAATCATACAATTCTGTTACATGAAGATATGTATCATTGGGTATCTTGTCGCAGAGGACTCCTGTCCAGCGTGATGTGCATGGATCTCCCCTATTCCAATTCTTGAGGCTATTCATAGGATCAATTAAACTGCCTTTGATAGCCCTGAGAGCATTTGCTGCATGTAAGAGGGACAAAAATTCAATTCACAGCGACGGTTTTAAATATTTAATGGAGTATCTGAATTCTGAAGACAATATAAATATTTCATCTCAATGAAAACCATCCTCTAGTTATATACCGACTAACTAATAGAATGTTTTCTTTGCTTCGATTACTTCACGAGCATAACTGGTTACTGGTGATAAAACAACTGGTGGCATATACTACATCGGATAGGTGGACTCTTCACCAGATGAAAAAAATGAGCGCTTCAAGATACTTTCAAGACGTCCAAAAATACAAACAAAACATGACCAAATCTACACTAATGGGACGTGCGTAAGTGAACGGCAATTCGGAGCTGAGATCACGGCATTTTCATCGATAAGCTAATTGCAAACAATTAGGAACAAAGGGGTAGTTAGGTGAAAGGCACACCTGAGTTCTTTTTTGGGAAGAGCAAATTCCAACTAAAAATAGAGGTTACCTTCAGTAGGGTGAATGCTTTGTCCCTTTACAACACCCACATGGCAAATGCACAAAAGAACCAGGATTACTGCATACAGGAAGCCTCCAAAGTTGGCCATGTTTGTCCAAGAGAATTAGCAGTAACTTCGCATCCCTTCGCGAACCAGCACAATTGCTAACAATCTGAGACCATAAGCAAGCAACGAAACCAGAGGTTAGGAGCAAATGTGTGAAAGCATGTCAATTGACTCAGATTCTTAACAACCTCTCTGACCTAAACTCTGCTATGTTCAGACGAACAACCCGGGAGAAATTATGGCTCGGAGTTATCAAAATCAACTCTCTTTCATTGACTGGAGAAAAGTAAGCGAGCTTACTGATTACTCAAACTCCACAGCAGGTGAAATAAATGCATTAGTTTAACACCAACAGTAATACCATCCTAATCAGCAATTGGGACTTGGCAACAAAATTACCAGATGCTAGACACGCTAAGGCCTACGCGTACAGATGGTGCACAAGGTAAATTTTGCACGGCAACGCAACATGCACGTTTCCCCATAGTATTGGCTATTAGCACGAGCGTCACTCTCGATTACTTTCACACACAAAATGTTTAACAAACCTTTGATGATTGAAGGTGCAAATGGAAAAGTAAGAGAAGCCAAAAAGATCACAAAACCAAGAAAACTATGAATGGATGAAGAACAGAAGAAGGATAAAGCTATAACCTGAAGTGAAATTCGAATCAAAGAAAACAAAAGGTGAAGTGAACTCGCCACCAAAAAAATCCCACAACGAGGGCGAAGGAAGAATCGAAAAGAGGAAGAAAAACCTAACTGAAGAAACTGACCTCCAAACCGAAACACGGATGATCCCGCTCCCAAATAGCAATTCAAGACAGCTCGATCGGACAGCAGGGCCGAGCAAAAATGCGAACGCGCTCGCTTCCTTCCCCGCAGCGACCAACCCCCCAAAACAGCGATACTACTGCTACTACCGATAAAGAAACCTCCACCTTTTGTAGCTACTGTTCCAAGTGGCGCTTTCCAACCGCCACCTTGGGGATTGCGGCGTCCGCGGCACGGCCAGCGGCGAGCGAGTGGGTTGTTGGAGATTTGGAGCTTCGAACGGGGTCGGGTGCTGCGAGAATCCGAGATTCTGCGTGGAGCACTGCGTTCTAGACTAGTGCTACTAGTAGCATCACTAATTATTTGCGCTGCTTATTTTATTGCTGCGTTGGGGTGGCGAGAAAGGCAGGCTGGGAGGAAGGAGGCGTTCTCCGCTGTTTGGGCGACTGCTGATACGGTTTCTCCTCAACTGCAGGGACCACATGTCCAAATCTGTCGTTTGTTTTCTGAGTAAAAGTAGAGAGGGTGACTTGTTGTGGTTTCTTCTGCTGTTCATACCGTGACACGAGGAATTGAGATGGTTTGGTGCTTCTCCGGCAATGCTTTGGATTTTTCTTCTGGTTGTGGGGTTGGCCTCAATTTTCAGCCCCCTGGGATCCTCCTACTATCCTGGAAACTCGAGTGTTTCACAAGTGATGAAAAGCACTTTAACAGAATATTTATATTTACACTCGTTTACTGTACATTTATATCCACATCTCATCCTTTATCTCTCCAACAATTCCCCTCTCTCTCCCGAACTCGTCTCTCTCCTCAGTCTCTCTCCAACCAAATCGGGTCACCAGGAGGCTCGACGCCACCCTCCACGCCCCTGGCCGCCGGCGTCTCTCCCCCACCCCCCACTCCCACGGCCCTAACCGCCAACGTCTCCCCCTCCATGATCCCCCTGTTGCCGTCTCCCTTACTGAATCTGCCCAGCCGCCACGAACTGGATCTGACGCACACACACGTCAAGGGCGAGGCAACAATGAGGCGGCGGCGTCCCAGATCCAGCGCATGCGTCAAGGGCGGGACAACATCGAGGTAGCGGTGCCCCAGATCCAGCACATGCGTCAATAGCAAGGTGATGTCAACATCGATGGCGAGAAGGCTGCAGCTGGTGACGCCATCCATGGCTCCAGATCTGGATGTGTTCATGGGATTTTTTTCATGAATTTTGGTGATTTCTTCGTGATTTTGTTTGATGCATGGGGTGAATAGAGGGGCCGGACGTGTGGTGTCCTATGAACCAACTTTTCTGTTGTATTTATTATTTTGGATTTTGATCCGGATGTGAAGACATGTGGTTGATTAGGTATCTGTTCTTGATCTGAATGGAAGAATTTGTGTTGATGATAATTTTTGTTCATGCTCGAGATTTTTGTTTGAATGATTCGATGCTTGTTCATGATCATATACAATACATTTCAACATTTAGAATCTGAACAAAAATATTATTGTGGGGGAGTTCGGGTTGATGATAATCATTTTCTATATGTTCATGTACATATCTGTGCGTTAATTTTGTGCATTTTTGTTCATCTAATTTTTCTGTACTTGTTCATGTACGTTGAGGAATATGTGTTATGTACGAAATGGATCATGGTTTGTTCATGGTGATATAAACCCGTATGATTTTTTTTATCCTTGTTTTGTGCTCAAGAAAAGGTGGTGCTCCACCATTGTTGATTCTGTATATGTGCCATGATTCGAGTTGATGAAAATGATATGTCTTAAAAATTTTGAATCTAATTTGTCTTGATTTATTAAAGATTCTAATACTTTAATGCTTGTTCATGATCCAAAAAAGCTGGGGAGTGGGGATTCTAATATGGCAAAGTGATTCACCAAAGAGGGATGGGTTAGAGATTGAGACAAGGAAGAAGCTGGGGATGTGTTTCACGTAATAGGATGAACTGTGTAATGAGGACTGGATGAAGTTGAGGTTGTGTTTTGTAAAAATCTAGCACGAATTTTGATGCAAGATGAAAGGTGAAAATAGTATAGGGACCTAACATATGAGTGAAATTGCATTTTCGCATGATGGGTAGATCTAAAGATCCAAGTCTCGGAATTTGAGTACTTTATAACAAAAATTATAATATGTACTTCCTAAGAATTTTCTTATTTTATTTCAATAAATATAAAATTGGTGTAATAAATAATACTTTTTTAAGCATGTGTCATCGTGTATTAGAAGAAAGATGCTAAGCGACGCAAAAGTATACAAATAGTCACCATGATGACCTCAACTCAAACAACCAAAACGAAAGAAGGAAACGGCCCAGAATTCCCCACGTTCAGCCAAAACAGAGCACGGGAGTAAAACAAAGCCTAAACTTAAAACGATCTCAACACCTAGGCATCAGGGGGCCTTGTGTGCACTGGAAGCTTGCAAAGTTGCTTGGCCCGGCTTGCTTCCAGAGCTCCGTTCCATTGACGAAAGAGTCGATCAGGGCTTGGCAATCTGGAGTATGTGCCAGAGGCCGTCCATCGCCAGTTGAATTTTTTTTTGAAGAAAACACTCAAGGGCATTTTCATATCTGCATTAACAAGTTAAGGAAGATGCCAGATACATCTGGAAAAGAAAAGGAAAGCAGGATACACAGGAAAGCGACAGCTACCCCTCAAATTAGCAAACAAGCCCCCAAAGAAAGAGAAATTACAATCACGCCCTTGGGGCAAAAAGCAGCCTCAGCTCCACTGGCCAATGCCTCCTCGCCGCTGCAACGCCGAGAAAACCGAAGGTAGACGAAGACTGAAGCTGCCGCTGCTAAGCCACCTGTAAAGATTAGAAGAGGACGAAGCCTCGAAGAAGTGCCACAGTAGCCGTCCGCCGCGGACGGCGGAACTTTGCCTCGGCGCAATCCGCATCGGCTGGGGCGAAGCCCCGAGCTATACAGGCAACCGAGCCAGCTTCGCAGATCGAAGGCCTCTAGCCAGCTTGTCGCAGCTCGAAGAGGGGAAGCCGCCGAGGACCTCAGGGCCGCCAGCACCGCTACCGAAGCCATAGTGACAGAGACCACCGAGGACCACCTCGCCCACCTGCAAAACAACCAAAACAAAGAGAGGAACGGGACATCCACGAGCTCCTCAACGTCGCCGGCAAAGACAACGTTGAGCCGGGGTTGGAGCCAGGATGATAAAACTCCAATCGCCGCCGGGGACCCCGACGGAACAACGGCGGCGCGGAGACGCAAAAGCTGGCCCACCAGGGGCCTATCTACAGGGCCGGCGGAGGCCCCAGATCCCCCCGCCTCACAGTGCCCGCAGGCAACTGGAGGCGGGGAGAACCGGCAGCCCCGTTGAGGGGAGAGGGACGGATCTAGAGTCGCTGGTTTAGTCGCCCCTCTCAACTGTAGCAGGGGAAAGGGTGGTTACCTAATTTTAGGTCCGCAAAAAAAACGCCATCGCCAGTTGAATTGGTCATCTGTCTCAGGGAATTTTTGAAATTGATTGAGGATCTCGGACAAGTGCAGGTACTCGACAATTCCTTGAACATTGAGCGCACCTGTGATGTCCCGCACCCAGTGGCCTTGCAGCAGAGCATCCTGAACAGTCCTGGATTTCACCAAGTGCGTTCCTACTACCGCGAAAAGTATAGGCGCAAACTCAGCAATCTGTTGGACCTCAATCCATCGGACCATCTAGAATTTAGCCTGCTTGCCATTGCCAACAGTCACCGCGACCGAAGCATGAAGCATTGCTTCGATGTGCCGACTGCAGCTGACCTTGAAGCGTGCCCATGGTTTGGATGGATCCGTGCGCTGCAGCCAGGGCCATCGATGGCGTAAGGACCAGCTCATCATCTTCAGGTCCTTGATCCCCAGTCCGCCAAGCTCCACCGGCCGGCAAACTTTGCCCCAAGTGACCGCGCAGTTCCCGCCATTCGCTTCACGCCGGCCTTTCCAGATGAAGCTGCGCTGTTATTTTCTTCTCTCTCTTTTTTTCTCTTAAAAACCAAGGTCTCAATTTCTTTAGCATATCATTTTCGGCAATTTTCTTCTATTATTGAGTTTATTCTCGAATTTAAAAACGATCAGATAAATCAAGAGTTCCAATTTGACCAGAGCCTTACTGTTGACCTTTCCTGAATCAGACCACCTAAATCGTAACTAGAAGATTTAGTGGCAGAGTGGTTCGTTGGTAGTAACCCAAAGAAAGAACCGACAAACAAAGTCAGCGTCTCAGCGAGGCAAGCTGTAGTTTTCACCATCAATCGACTGTGACCGGAGAACAAACAATTGTCTCGGCAAACACGGTATCGCCTGATTTCGTTGGCTATCCCCATCGGCTACTTGCCTTTTAGTACGGCGTCGTTGATCAGTCCAAGATTACGACATTTCGATAGTGCGGGCCCGTACTATTTCCTCGTGAATCTGGAGAACTCAAGAACCCTGAGAATAACACTATTTAGGACCACAGAAAGTGGAAGACTGTTCCATCTATGAGAAGTCGGGAACAGCGTAACGCACTGGTGAGGCCGTGATGCTCTCACCATGTTCTCAAAACGAGATAGATTAGGTCCCATTTGGAGTCCTGGAATTTCTACAGAATCCTGCAATATTTGTCTCCTGCAAAGGAGGAAATAATATACGGAAATTGCTAAGAATCACTTGAGTGATGTCTTCTCATGGATCACTCGAATTTCCATTCACTGAATTTGCTTCACGATTTGTGCTTCCTCTTCCTCCCCATTTTCTTCCTCTGCTCCGACAACTACTCCGGCGACATGATGGCAAGCTCGCGGGAGCTCCGAGGTGGACCCGCCAATGACACAATAGCGGCGACTACCGTGGAGTTGAGGGAGAGCACCTTACGGGATGGTTAGTGTTGTGAGGCGGAGCTCACTAGTGATGTCAAGGGAGGAGATGGCAGTGGAGAGGGGCTAGGGATGGGGGTGGGGGAGCACCAGCGCCAGAGAAGAACCGCGGCCTTCCAGGCCTAGAAGGATGGCTAGAGACTGTGGCTGGACCGGTGGTGGCGGCGGACGGGACAAGGCGGGGTAGTGAGACAGAAAGGCGGTGGGCAGGATCGGAGGGCGGAGCTGTGAGGCGGTGGCGACGACGACCTCACCGGAGATGGGGACGACGGCTACAGTGATGAGGTGCATGGGGTGACGGGAGGGAGATAGCGGCTAGATCAGCAGTAAGGTTAGAGTTTGAGAGGTGGAATGTTTATAAAGAATGGTGAAGATATATCTAGGTCATTGGATCTAGATCCATATAATACTTTGAATGATTCCTAGATGATGGCTAGAGCTGTAGTATTAGTGCTCCAACCACAGAGCAACAAATGTTCGTTAATCGGAAGGGTAACTTAGAAGAATTTTACAACCTTTTGAGATATGTTTTTCCATGTTGCCGAATTGAAAACAACGGCTGAGGGAAGCTAATCCCTGGTCAGTAGTGATTAGTGCCTGGAAGATGCATGCGTGTCTCCTCTTCAGACGCTCCTCTGGATGGTCCAGGTTTGGTTAACTCATCTCAACTGCTAAGACCATTTGTTCTTGGAGAAACTGGGATTCTTCTCTCAGTTGTAAGATCCGTGGCACGGTTGGTTCTCTGATTCCTACTTGGTAAGTACAACCAACACGTCCTTCTCTAATCGTATTAGTAAAATAAACCCCAACGGATAACCATAAGCTGGGTTGCTTAGCTTGCTTTAGATCTGTCAAACAGCACGCGCGTTGACTGTCGATGGCACCTTCTCACTGAAGACAATGAGGTAACGCTTGTTGTCCAAAAGCGTAGATGAACTCGAGAGAAACGTTGCCTGATACAGCGTATGATAATTAGAAAAGGTAGGGAACAGAGGAAGATTATGGCTCGCTTACTTTTAAGCAGGGGAGCCAAAATTTAGACATGACGGAGGCTAAAAAGACGATAATCGCACAAAAGATATAATACAATAATATATGAAGTCTTAATATATTTTGCAATAGAAAAAAAAACTAGATTTTTGTTGGTTTAAATTTAGATGTACTACTATCAAACTCATCGAACAAGGCGATAATCTCATCTTCGGTAACATTTGCGTATATTTTTTTTAATATAAATAATCATGTAATGCCAAAGTAACAGAACAATGGTGATGGAACGATAGCACGCAACTCATCGAACAAGTTGATTATCTCAATTGTAGGTGACCTTTGCAGCTACTTCATTCTCAGTACATAGACGATCATGTAATGCCTAAGCGAGGGAACGACGATATGATGATACTCAATGAAGCACCTGAGTGGCAGCTTGCTGGCAGTGCCCTAGCATAGCTAGAGCGTAGACAACGGCAGCAATGATCCATGATAAAGTTGAGTTGAAGCCTATGTCTCAACTCTCACGTGGATTTGAATCATCTGATGGCTGGTTGGTGATCCTAGGCCTATAAGCTTGTGTGTACAGATGTACGTATGTTATATAAGATTGGTTTTATTACACTTAGATCTAAAGCATAGATTACGTGAATTTTTATTGGGCTACCTACTAATTACACAAATATATGCACCGTAACTTACTACTAATACTAATATTTGAAATATAGTCATTGTCAGGGGCCCGATCAATAGAGGAGGGGGGAGGGGTTGTCTGGCAGGGGGTCCGTAGCCCTACCCTCCCCCCTCTCCACCTCTGCTTTTAAGCCTTCATGGCTCCAGTGGATCTCTACGTTCTCTGGGTTTTTTATGCGTTATCTGTTAAAGTAGTGCAGCGTTGCTGCTCATAGCTCAATTGAGATCATGCCAATATGACACCAGTTCACACTTCACATATAACACTACATATGAAAGAGGTCATGCCATTGCCGTATTGCCATTTGCGAAAGGAAAAAGTCTATTTTTAGTGCCTCAACAAAAGTCTATATTTGATTTCTTAACTTCAATACTGAACATCCTCAAGTATTAAAATCATCTAGATTTTGTCCCTTACCCACCAAAAGCAATTTTGACGATGATGTGGCGATGGTTTCACTCACGTGGCAACCCAGTCAGTGCAATAAATTAAAAAACATCAGGCAATAGGGGAAAATCAGGAAAAGAAAAATTGAAGATTTTTCTTGGAAAACTAAGATAATTTGAAGGCAGAAAAAGTAAAGAAATAGATTGAAAATTAAGGAAAATTAGAAATTTTAGGAAACTAAAAATTATAAAAAGCAAAAAATTTAAATAAAAATTTACAAAAATAAAATCAAAATATATAATTTGAAGGAAAATAATAAAATTTAGGAAATAACCAGGAAATTTAGAAAAATTAAAAATGTTTCCAAAAAATGAATAAAATATCTCAGAATTTGTAAAATCAAAGAATTAGAAAAAAGAACTTTTTGAATTTTATCAAATTCTGTGGGTTTTTTAAAGAATATTTCTAAATGTTAGCCATTGTTAAAATTCGTAGGATCTTCAGTAACTTTCTTGGAATATTTCTGATTTTTTCTATTTTTTATTTTAATTTTTGTATTGGCCGGATTGCCATGTGTGAAACCGTCACCACATTATCATCAAAACCGCTTTTAGTAAGACGAGAGACCAAATCTAGACGGTTTTGATATTTGAAGAACAAAAAGCCTCGTATCAAAGCTAGGAGACTAAAATTAGAATTTTATAATAGTTGAGGGATAAAAATAGACTTTGTCTTTCGGGTATTACAAGTCACGAGCTGAAAATTTCAGTGAAGAAGAAGAGACAGAATTTTGGGTCCTCAGAGTAAACGGCAAACCGAGTGCCGGTTTACACGCCTACACGATATGCACATCTGATCTGACATTGGTAGCTGATGTTTTCTCCTTCATATTTATTCCCTTTTTTTAGTACTTCAAGTTGACTTAGAGTTTTGACCTCACTTTTGTCTCTTGCTTACAACACAAATGAAGCTACCTCGGTATCATTACTGGACTCTGGGGTACCAGAGGATCCCAGCCCCTGTTAAGCCTGGAAGAAAGGGCGCGAAGGCTGGGGTGCCAAGTCAGCAGGCTACACACGCACTGTTCATAAGACCCATATCTCAGCCTCTTATTTTCTCTCAGGGTTTCTCAGGGTTCCAGCAGGCCCGCAGCCTCTTGTTGGCCATCTAAGCGTACCCCAAATTATCATAAATACGAAATCCTTTATTTATTGGGCCTTTAAAGCCCAGGGAACTATCCATAGAGGTTATTAACAAGTGGATCCAAAAGATCTATCCTGAGCCATGTGCATGCCGCTCGATTTATAAGAACCTGTTTGGTTCAATTGTGACTATTGACAAAGCTGTTATTGGCTGACTGTCTGAAAAAACTGTTGTGGCTGTAGAAAAGTGAACATATAGATTTGCGCAGATCCAAAACCATCTACAACATTTTGAAAAATGAGTTCTGAAGTTTTAGCACATTGCAAAGGCTAGGGAAAGACAACTTTCCTAAACAGTTGAATTTGTATTTCAAAACCCACAACCACTATTGGTAAAAGCTACTCAAAATTTAGTCGTTTGATTGGGCTATAATTTTTTCTAGTAAAAAACTGTTAAAAATCTAACCAAACAAGATCTAAAAATCTCTTTCTCCCCACGACCTAGAATGGTTACCCACGTACGCATGGAGAGCGACAACGTATGAATCAAGCACACATCATTTGGCACACATCATTTGGCGGGGTTGTAGAGGACATAGCGGTTCAATAAAGAAAATGATGGTTCGAGATGAATGACGGTTAGCGTCAAGTGCATAACCGTCGACAACTTAAGACAAATCCCTTCCTCGTTCCATAAAGGGCTATGTAATACAACACACAGTAAATTTACTCCGTACTTAGCACAATCAACACAATTTCCGTTCTACCAAAATCTCTTACATCGTGGCGTCGTCTATCTCCATTCTCCTTAATAAATATATTGCGCTATCCTGTCGGGACAAGAGTTCCGGCTATCGAGATAACTAATGGTCCACGTAGAAGGCTGGAGAAACACATGTATCACAATCATCAAGCAGCAAGAAATGCTCGCTCTAAGGAGCCATGTATGGAGCTGCATTACCTGTCCTCTAAGCATGTAGAGCCAACTCATGTGTCACCCTGCATTGACCTCTTATTTTTTGCTGTTAGCCCCCACGCGATTTATCACCAATCCATACAATTAAACTACATTTGGTTGTGCTATTGACCAAAGTTGTGGCATGACCTGTATAATCAACTAGGGCAGCATGTTGGGCAGAGTACATGCGTATTTGACCATCATTATTGCCAAACATATACTAGTATAATGACAGCTCGCCAGAGGTACCGATTACACTCAGTAATCTATTATCTATTACTATCTATTATATTTAAGTTAATGGTGATGATACATTATTTAAACTGATCTTAAAATTTATATTATTTACGAAAAAATTATCACCACCACCCTCATTATCCAACTAAAATAAACAAGCATCCTAAAAATCCCTAACAACCCAAACAAGCTTTCCTAAAAATCTCTAACAAACAAACAAATAAAATCTCAGATCTTCTCTCCTTCTCCTTCTCTCGTATTCTTCCTTCAAATCTATCGCCGCCTCTTAAGTCCATCTTCTCCCTTCTACTCGTGTCCTCCTCTTCGAGCAGTACATGCGTGTTTGTCGGAGGCGCCATCGTCACTTTCACTTCCCATATTAACCCTCTCCTCCACTAACCACATTCCTAAAAAGTCTCTAACTCCACTAACCATGTTCCTAAAAAAATCTCTAACTCCACTAACCACATTCCTAAAAAATCTCTAATAAAATTACAACTAACTAACTTAAATATAATAAATACTTTTAATAAATTCACTTAACCACCACCCTAAAAATCTCTAACAAAATGGTGTTGATGTGTGGCGTACCCGGTTTTTAAGCCGGATACTCCCTTGTGATTACTGTACCGGTCCCTGCATCAGTAGCCGGTACATATAAGTTAACCTGTATATCATTGACATACATACGAATTTAAGTACATAGACTGTGAAGGTCGAATGTCTGATACATGTAGCCCAATGGCTATAAACTTGTAGCGGAAAAACAAGCGATGATGTGGCCTAGCAATATGCCAAATCCTGACAGGCAACTGACTGGGGTTACGCCCTAGCTTTCGTGATCGTAGTCGTATCCATGGAATTGATGTCTCATTCGTTTGGTCAAATCAACAAGCCAGAGGAGGAAATATACGGCAATATTTCATGCAGGGAGTAGATCAAGGAATAGCTCTACCCTATGTTGCTGGTTGTGCGAAAATGTAAGTTTTCATCGTAAATACGATAGTAGGTTTCAAAGCTATTTTGAAAACAGAAGTAGTTCGTAGTAACAATCATCGTTCGAGGTAGAATCCGCTACCTCTTTTTTCCTTTCCTCAGCGTGATAGCTCAGCCTATCACGCCTACCCTTTTGGGCTCCCGCTCGCACTACCCTGGGCAGTGCAGCTAGCCTCCTCTTCTACAATTCCTGGCTACCATCCGTGTAGCATAAATTGTACTCTGTGGACACATCATGCCCACGTCCTTAATCCAATTTCCCAGCTTTCACAACCAAAACTTAGTCTAACCAATGTGTGGTCTTGCCAGTTCATGTCCATGACCGAGGACGCGGCTATTCGAATAGTTTTTAACACTCTGCAGAGATTGTACGGCTTTACCCACAAGATGTAGGTCACTCTGGGTATACTTCGCGACGTATACTGACAGGGTTATTACAATGAGACCTTTCGCCCGTGTTCACACTAGAGCCGGACCCGCTAGGTGGGTAACCCAACTTTTGCATCCCGGATGTCAAAATGGGACTCCCCACCTTTGTGTCGAACCATATTTTCACGTACTACGTGGAACCTATTGAGAGCTTTACCTCCACACAAACGTGGAACTCACTGAGGGCTTTACCTCCACGTAGTCCCGTGAAGATTCTCTAGGGATCCCAAATCCACCCTAGCACATCACCCTAACTTCCCACGGCTCCGAGCTCTAGTATTAGACGAGGTACCGAGTCAAGTCCTTCCCATAAAGGACATGTGGACGTACGGTAGGGGAACTGATTCAGCGGCACTTAGGTTCGGTCCTTAACCGATTCGAGCAAGACTCCACTTTCAACTCATCACCTTAGGTAGCGACCGGCTACCCTACCATTCATTACCTCAAGTAGCAACCGGCTACTCTACCATCCTTCAACACCCCTTAATGTTCTTGCCCGAATCAAAATCCTCCATCCTTTCATTCGAAATTTTGACAATCATTTCCTTTTAAAAGATTCCTCGAAATGTATAAACAAACGAGGGTTTTGACCCCATACCCATCGTAACAGGTAAAACTTAGTTTTAACTACAGTAGGACTAAGCACGGCTAATGCCTATATCCCTACTAATTTATCGGTCGATTAACAACCGACTAAATATGCCTAGGGTTACAAGGGTCGGATTCCAGACCTATGTCACATGCATCTACCAGGCATATCTATTCTAGCATAAAATAACGTTATTACTAACATAGCATGCAAGGTTTGCAAACAAGATAATTAAGTTTTGCAAGTATGGGATTCAACATGTTCAAGGTGGGAAAGCTTGCCTGGTAATACTGTCCGGTTCTCGATCTCGAACTTGATGTGATAATCGTCTGCGAACCTTTTTGCGCAACCCGTAACGTCGGTATCTACACGTCGGAAGGACGTCGAATAAATTATCGGTGCGAGGTAAAAACCACAAACATCGAATGTAGAACCAGAAGATTCAACACATGAAATCATGATGCGTTTGATTAGCCATTTGACTTTCAGAAGCTTTATAGAGCTAGAGATGGTGCTTTAGGTTATCTCGACAAGGGTATCCTCTTTAGACTTCTACCGCGTTAGGGTTCCGGTACCTCGGATGGTTGTTAAAATTTTAGGTAAGCGTGCGCTTGCATTAGCTCTTAGGGTGTTGGGATGCTTTAGACGACCTCATGATCATTACTCTGAAGGTATTAGACAGGAATACTTGTTAAAGATTGACCTTTAAGTTCCCTGGATCTTATTTAAGCTTTTAGCTAAACTCTAAGCCACACGGAATGATGACGTTTTTCTAGAGCTTACTTAAGTCTATGGACCCCAATTCGAGAATTACTTGGGATCCTTAGTTCTTTTAGGTTACAGAGCTTCTATGGTAACTCAAAAACATTTCATTTTCATATCTTGGGTGTTCTAAAGTTTAGCCTAACATTAGCACCCTTTTCAAGTACCTGGATATATGACTGTATCAAATGCCACTTTAATCTTATTGGTATATGGTGATTTAAATCCTATCATTACTTGAATACAGAGAGCGATGAACATGTCATGCAACTGCTAAGCTACGTTGGGGCGTCTTGAAACCATACCAAGCTAATCCGTAGTTGAGGAATTTAATTTCAAATCAATTTCCTAAACTATTCCCTGTTTTAGATGGAATATATTTGGGTTTCGGAAATCTATTTGCATGAAAAGTTCCTAATTATTCCTAGATGTTCGGAACCGGAAGGGTTTGGAGAAAACCAATCTGGAAAGGCTTGGACTAGGCGCCACAGAGGAGAAATACGTCTTCCAGGAGGGAAGACGGGGAGAGGAGTGGTGCGCAGCCACCTAACGTCAGTGGGCTTGGTTGGGTCCTGGCCCATTCGTCGGGTGCTCCTAGGCTTGCCAATGTCGGGGCACTAGCACCGGCGGCGGGGTGGATTACCGGCTTGGGGGTTGCGCTGCGGCTTGAGGAGGGAGGCTCGGTGTTGGAGATTATAGCGGCGGCGGGGACACCCCTCTCTAGTGGCTTGAGGTGAATAAGTCCCACCGGTGGCAGTGGCTCGAGAGCCCTTCGGCGGTGCTGCCCACCAAGAGTGAGGAAGAAAAGGAAGCCCGGCGAGGAATAATTGCGGCGGCGGCGCTTGGAGTGGAAAAAGTAGCGGCGACGGAAACACCTGATGGCGAGTCGAGGTGATTGACGGGGAAATGTCCGGCGCAAAAAGGAGGAACGAGGGCGGCGCTGCTTTTGGCCAGTGCCCGGGAACTTGTCCGGCGGCGAGGGGCACCGACTGGTGGCGGTCCCGGGGAAATGGCGAGGCGGCTCGGACGGAGGCTGATCCGGGCGGTGAGGTGCGTCGACTGGAGCTAGTCCCAGGTCCAATGGTGAGTGGCAGCAGGCTTAGTTCCAATCTAGCAGCGGCAGCTCGAAGAAGAACTCACCAGTAAGCTTGGGCGGTTGCTAAGCCAAGCAGGGTCGACGGATAGATGCAGCGCGGGGCTACTCCGGCGAGCGGTGCTTGGTCGAGTTCAGCAGCGGGAGGAGGAGCATGTGGCCGCGGCTCCCAGCGACGAAGAAGGCGGCGTGGTTCTGGAGCTCCACGGTGGCGGCGGTCTAGGTGCTCGGCTCGGCAGCAGAGAGAGATGGAAGGTAGAGGAAGCAGGAGGTGCTTGAGCTCGTGGAGCACGCGCAGCGCTGATCTGAGAACCAGGGGTGCTCAGGCAAGGCTAAAAGGAGCACGCGACGACGCGGCCGGCACTGGTCCACCGGGACGCGTGGCTCGCGAGGTGGCGGCGTCGCGGACGAGGTAGCGGCGTGTCGACGAGCATCGCGGGATGCCGGGTGCTGTTCAGGCAAGCTGGCGCGGTGGCTGTCGTGAAGCGCTCGGCGCGGCATGGGGGAGACAGCAGCGCGCACGCTGGGGCTTGGCAGGAGAGAGGAAGTAGAGGGGTGTCCTGGGGAGAAGAAAACTGAGTGAAGGAAAATTTTGAGAAGAAGGGGTGTCAGGGGAGAGGGAGACTGCCGTGTGGGCCCAGGGCCACTGGTAAGGGAGAATGGGGACATTCGTTTGGGTAGCAGAGTCGTGTGGTCTGGCACAGGGAGAAGGTAAAACAGCAGTACGCGGCAGAGCTTGGTTGGAGCTAGGGGAGAGTTGGGTGCCATTTACTGCTATGGGGATAAAGATGGCGTGTTGAATAGGAGGAAGCTCTGCTGTGGAAATTGGGGAGGTGGCAGAGATAATGTCGTGGAGCTAATGGCCGGATGCAGTGTGGCTTTGCGTTGATTCGAGTTAGACGGGGACACAATGCCAGCAGCAGAGGAAATTCAGACGAGTTGGTACAGCGTGTCAAGGGAAACAGAAAGTGAGTAAAGAGGGGTGTTGACTCTGACTGCTGGTGCTCGGGGTGATAATGATATCGACGGGAATCCAGCCAGGTCTGCTACAAGGGTAGTTCGGCACTGCTTACTGCTGCAACGAGGGAGGTGGCAAGAGGAAAATGCCTTGGCTGCTGTTGAGGGCTGAGGTAGCTCGGTAGGAAGCGGTGTAAATATTTTTGGTCAGCGCAGAGAGATTCATTGATGAGCGGCCATGCTGGAGTTATGACACTTGTTTTGGTCCTCTACACGTGAAGGGTGCTTATGTGCAAACTGGTGCATTCCTTAGCGGGTTTGATGGGTGGTCACGCGAAAGAGTAGACGCTGGTGGAGCGATGGGTTAATACCTCGCGTATACTTTTGTACCTAAGTGTCTTAGCAAAATTTTATTACACGTGGAGGCTTCGTTCTAATTACATGCGGTGAAGCTAGAAAGGAGGAGAAATTAAATCCCAAACATGGAGATGTTATGCCTCAATTACTCGCATTAGAAAATAGGTGACAGTAAATTTCATTTATTAGTCTTGTCTGCCTTAATGTTAAAGGAATGTTTCCCCTCGGACTTCTTGATCGGAATACGTCACTAGGGTTAGGTAAACCAGACATGGATAGAAATGTCGAGCTTTCGGGAGTCCCGGAAAACAAGGACAAAAGAACTAGGGTTGTGGACGTCTCCTTAGCTCGAAAGGATTGAATTAGTGTTTTAAGTGTATATACCCACGTATGTCTGAACATTAAGCGTATATAGGGCGGCGTCGGAGCTAGGATAATGGTAGGAAGTCATGGGAGTTAGGACTTGGGAAAATACTGTCGGTATGCTCGTATTTATGCATAGTATTGTGGCAGGGCCAATGATGCGTCAGGGTTTTGTTCCGTAGCTCGGGAAGAAGGAATTAGGGTTTTGCGTATATGCGTATATCCAAAGGCAGTATATATGTGCATATACCCATGATAGGACATGGCGGAGTAGAGGGTAGAAGATCGCGGCATTCAGAAGAGATTCATGACGTATATATGCTTCCTCTTGTAAAGTACCGTGTGGGTATGCAGCTGCAGATGTTGGTCTAGGTTGAATTGGCTAGGCAAAGGAGTAAGGGTGCCGAGGGTGTGTTCGTGGTGGGGATGCAGGGGCGAGTAGCCACGTATGTGGACAGGGTGTTGAACAGAGTTGCCCGTGCTGTCGGACGTAGTTTGGGGAAATTTAGGGTTTCGACAAAACAGGGATCAAGAAAGTTAGGAGCAAGGGCTTTCGTGTTTTGGTATTTAGCCACACCGTGAGTTGAACCAAAGTTTTAGTTTGGTGTATTTTAATTGACATTATTAGCAAAAAAGTTTTTGTTGGCGCTAATTTTCGGGTTTTGGAAAATCGGGGTGTGACATGATGATGTGACGAATACCGGCATGAGCAGGATGTAACTGACAATCTTCACCGGGTCAAGCCCCGTAGTGCCGAACTGGAGGGCCAGGTAGTACACGAGGTTGCCACCGGCCGACTCGCCGGAGACGAACACCTAGCGTGAGTCAGCCGCGGTGACGAGCTACGAATCCAATGTGAGCTGGTCGAGGAGCCAGAGGAGGGAGGCGGCTAGCATGGAAGTTGGGCCAGGCGGAGGAGCCAATGTGGAATACCCCACTGGGAAGGGCGGCCCCGCGGAGCGCACGACCATGCCGTTAAAGAAAAAGGCTTAGTAGCTATAGCACACCACGACAGTCCTCCACGACGTCTGGCTGCGGCTTCGGATGAGCCGAGGACGCCATTTCATGTACGTGCACGTGCGCGTGAGTCACGATGGGTTGCGGTGCGTCACAGTGTGCACACGGTCATATACGCATCTATTCGTGTACTCGCTAGAGTAGGGCCGTGACAGCGACTTTGTGGGCCGCCGGCAGGCGGTGCTCCAGTGTGAGGCTGTAGTCGAAGGAGAGCACGACCACGGGAGCTCCGTGTGGTGTACCCGGTTTTAGGGCCGGATACGCCTCCCGTGTTTACTGTACCGATCCCTGGATCAGTAGTCGGTACACACAAGAACTTGATAGCATTCACATACAATACCGAGTCGTTTACACAAATATGCCATTATGGTCCTTATTCAATAACGTAGCCGATTGGCTGAATAAAAGTAGCAGCGGAAAATAACAAAGCGCAATTATTGACCCATCAATATACCCATCCACAGGCAGCTGACTGGGGAGAACGTCCTAGCCCTCGTGGTCGCTGATATCGTCCTCAGAGCACCACTCTTCTTCTTCATCTGGCCAAATCAACAAGCCAGGTGAGTACATTGAATGTACTCGCAAGCCTTTCCCACCGGGGAATAATACGGCATAATTCATGCAAAGGGATATTTCAAAGGAGAGCTCTAACCTATGTTGCATGTTGTGCGGAAATGTAAGTCTTTATTTTTAAAATAACAATAGTAGATTTAAAGCGAATTTGTAAAACGGAGATCACAATGAAACACATCATTATCCGAGGTAGTTCCTGCTACCTCTCCTTTCTTTCCTCAGCGGGATAGCCATGCTCATCACCGCTTATCCTTTCGGCTTCCGCTCACACTACCCCGGGCAGTGTAGTTAGCCTTTCCTTCAGCAATTCCTAGCTACCAACCGTGTAGCGTAAATTGCCCCCTGTGGACACATCATGCCCACGTCCTTAATCCCGTTTCCCGACTTTCACAACCAAAACATAATCTAACCAGTATGTGGCCTTACCAGTTCATGTCCATGACCGAGGACGCGGCTATTCGAATAGTTTTTAACACTCTGCAGAGGTTGTACGGCTTTACCCACAAGATGTAGTTCACCCTTGTTGCCGAGCGCTAACGATACACCTCAGGTGGTGTATTGGCAGGGCTATTACAACGAGACCCTTCTCCCGTGTTCACACTAGAGCCGGACTCGCTAGGAGGGTAACCCAACTTTTACATCCCGGATGACAAAAATGGGACTCTCCCTCTTTGTGACGGACCATGTTCCACGTACTGTGTAGGACTCTACTGAGCTTTACCCCCACAACGCTGTGAGACCCACGAAGAGCTTTCCCCCTACGCAGTCCCGTGGAGATCCTCTAGGGATCCCGGATCCACTAGCACTTCACCATAACTTCCCACGGTTCCGAGCTCTAGCGTTATACGAGGTACCGAGCCAAGTCCTTCCCATAAAGGACATGTGGACGTACGGTAGTGGAACTGATTCAGCGGCACTTAGTTTCGGTCCTTAACCGATTCGAGCGGGACTCCATAACCAACCAGCTCCACGAGTAGCGACCGGCTGCCCGACCATTTTTCCTCAAGTAGCAACCGGCTACTCTACCACCTCATAACACCCTTAGCATTCCCGTCCGAATCCAAAATCCTCCATCATTTCATGTGGGATTTTCACAAATGTTCCCTTTTAAAAGATTTCCTCGGCGTGTATAAACAAGCCGAGGGTTTTGATCCCATACCCCATGAACTTTGTAAAACTTGTTTTAACTAGAGCAGGTCTAAGCACAGCTACCGCTTATATTCCTACTACCTTGCCGGTCGATCTTGACCGACTAAATAGACCTAGGGTTACAAAGGGGTGGATTCCAACCCTACGGCATATGCATCTACTGGGCCTATCTTCACTAGCATAAAATACTGGTAATACTAAAATAGCATGCAAGATTTTGCAAACAATATAATTAAGCGTAGTAAATATGGGATTCAACATGTTCAAGGTGGGGAAAGCTTGCCTGGCAGTTCCGGGTCCTGCTCTTGTTCTTGGCATGAAGGTGATGTCGGGTCCTCTCGCGGCACGTACGGCACTCCGTTAACTACGCGTTGAACGAACGGCGAATAAGAGGCAAGCGATGGAACTTCAAATAAACCCAAGAACATGCATGAAAATCACATGAAATGACGATATTTTTATTTGGGTAGAAGAATCGTGCTATTAGGGTTATGCGTTCAAGGTTATTGTTCTTATGATTTCATGGGGGTTAGAACTGTTTCAACGTGTTGGTAGTATAAATGTTTATTTTGATTATTCTGGAATTCTACATGTATAAGGTATATGCCGATTTAAAGAGATTGGAAGTAATGCCCTAAATTTAATCCCTACGGTTTGAATTTAAAATAGTTTGAATCTTGAAAATGTGTTTGAATCAAAAGATAGGAATTATTTCAAGGATTCCAGAACCGGTGAAGTTTCCTCAAAAACCAGTCGGAACAACAGTGAACCAGTCGAACCGAGCGGCATATATGGTTATGGAATTAAGGCCTGACTTAAATGCGCTTCCTAGACAACTTAAATGCGCTTCCACCGTGCTGGTTACGGTTAGGGTTTGGGGTGCCTCCTATTGCCGGACACGGGAACAGAATAGATGCGCCATTAAATGGGGAAGGCGGGAAGAGCAGAAGCGTTGACGCTTACCCGTGCGGCTGTCTTACCGGCGACTGGTCCCACGCGATAGTGTCTGGTCGGTTCACTCGTTTGGTTGGTCGCTCGCTCCTCTGCTCGGCACCGGATCAGGGTGGCGGCGACGGCGTCTCGGACAGGAGACCACCGGCGACGGGCTAAGGACCAGAGGAGGAGGGAAACTCCAGAGAGGGCGTTTGGTTTGGTGTTCCTCGCCCAAGAAGCTTGGAGTGGCTCGGATGCTTGGGGTGGAAATGGTGGTGGCGGAGCTCAACTCGGGGTGAGGAGGATGGAAGCTATGTGGCGATTGGAGGTTTCGGCCATGGGGGTTTGAGCTAATGCCTGAATGGGAAGGAGGTCTGGGCAGTGGTTTGAGTGCGGGAGGGCTCGGTGACAGCTTGCTTGAGAGAGGAGCTCGGGGCTGCCTTTTATAGCCGGAGCGGCGAGCTGAGCTGGTGGCGTTGCTGTTCCCGGCGATGGGACGCATCCGGGTGCTCGGGTCGAGGCCGAGGCCGCGGAAGGGTGGCAGGGCAGCTGTGGCGGGTGGTGATTGCTTGGGCGGCGCTGTGACAGCGAGCGGCGTGGCTTTGGCATCAGCGGGCGGCGCGGGTACGGCGGTCGGCGTGGCGAGGGGTGCTCCCGAGGAGGAACAGGCGTAGGTGAGCTGGATGGGTGATGGGATGGTTCACAGTGGAGCGAGGCATGGCGCGGCGTGCTCCGGCGAGCTGGACGACACAAATGGCGGCGGGCGGCTTGGCTTTGAGTAGAGCTCGGACATGAAGATGGGACAGCTCCGGGAGGAAACAGGGCATGGCAGGCTAGCTGGGAATCGAGCTGGAGTCGTGGCGTATTGGCCGGGGCTCTGGACGACGGGCGGCGCGGCCATGCCTCAGTTGGCATGCCGATGCCACCCCCCGAGCGCGTCCAGAGCGTGTGCTGGACTGGCATGGCGTGCCTTGGCGCCTTCGGGCATGGGATATCTCGCCGCACCATGTCACAGGGGTTCATGTACGCGTGTAGTGCTCCTAGAAGCAATTTGGCAACCTTGGCTCTGTATTTGTGAAGTCAGGAGGGAATCATGCTGAACACTATGGCATGGTTGGTCATGTCAAGAATTGGGTCAAGGAGTATAGGACAAAGGAACTGCTGCGGTGGTCTTTGAGCATGTTGGGAATACCGAGGAGGAACTCTGTAGCTTGACTTGAAGTATCCCTACTGACTTGGCCCATCATTTTATGCGAAGAGAGTACACGTGCAAAGGTGTTCGATGTCTACCATTTGAGATTTCCGTACTGAGCATGTTCATATTTTCGTATATTTGAGGTCCTGAATGTGAGGAGACTGTTGTGTAAATTTATCGGAATTTTCCGAGACATATTTATAGGAGGTGTAGTTCAATGCGTGATTTTGCCCTAATTTTAATTATTTCCATTTCTTAATATCTTTGAACTGGGCATTCCTATTTTATTGCATAATTGAGTTGAATAAAGTACTAGGTAGTTCCATGAATTTATTCGTGATTTATAGAGATGTCGAGGATGGATACATCTCGCGATTAGGGTTTCAGTGGAAATATGGATTTAAATAGGGAAAAGGGCATCGGGACGTGGGACTAGGGTTTTCTGGGTGCGGCAAGGTGGAGGGGGTTATGGTAGGTCTCAAGGATTCTCTCCCCTTTACTCAGGTATATTCCGAGATGAGGTGCCGTAAGTGGTTTAGGGTATACTGTGTGTGGGTGATGTTAAGGTTTAGTTCGGGTTAGGGTTTAGTCGGGAGAAGTGCGTGTGTGGCAGGGTTGGGTGTTATTGGATGCATGTTAAGTTTAAATCATGCCTAACACATATGTGGTCATGCCGGTAAGCGAGTTTACGAAAGACGGGGTGTGACACTCCGCGACATGGCGGAGGCAGCTGGCGTGAAGCTGGGCCAGGCGCAGGAGCTTGTGCAGAAGCCTCCGCTGTGGAAGTAGGCGAGCACGGGGAGCTTCTTCTCGCCATCCTCCCCGGCCGTCATCTTCGCTGGCCTGTACATGTAAAGGCTGAGGTCGCGGCTAGTGTCGTACATGATGTCCCTCCACTCAATGTGGCCATCGTCGGCGTGGTCGTCCACGCCGCTAGACGGGAAGGGTGGTCCCACGGAGCGCACAACCATATTGTTGCTGAGTAGTGCACGCATGGGTGACAATGGGCTGCGGTGTGGAGCCGTGTGCATAGCAATGTGTGCGTGGCCATGTACGCATCTGTTCGTATATTTGTTAGAGCAGAGTCATGACAGCATCCTCGTGGGCCGTCGGGAGGTGGTGCTCCGGCGCGAGACGGTAGTCGAAGGAGAGCATGACCATGGGGAGCTCCGCGGCATGGCAGAGGCAGCCAGCGTGGAAGTTGGGCCAGGCTCAAGAGCCAATGCAGAAGCCCTCGCCATGGAAGTAGGCGAGCACGGGTAGCTGTAGCACACCACGGCGGTCCTCCATGAGAAACGAGCGAAGCGGGCCGTGCGAAGCTTGGTTGGGTGTGGCAATATATCGGGTAGCATTGGCTAAGCCCGGTGATAAAGATTGCGACTTGATATGACACTTCAGTCTCACATGAGCTACCAGGGTGTAAATTTAGAAATTTAATGAATGAAAACCATGTCATGCTAAGATGCAAAATGTATGTTCGAAGTGGTTTTAGAGCATGTTAAATATATTTCTAATATGTAGGAAAGTATAGCTTTGCGTGGAGTGATAATCTGTTAGAAAAAGTGTCTTGCATTGCTTGTGTTGTTTACTGTTTATTTTGATAGGATGCTGTTTGTGCTTTGGACCAGATTTCATTCAAATAATGAAACCGGGGAGTGATCTCCTTGATATTCTAAAATGGAAAGACGGTAGTGCACGAAGACGGAGCAACATGAAGCGACACAGAGTTGAACGGGGGCGAAGGCACAACAGTGGTGAAGCCATCACGTCATTAAAAGTGAAGCAGAGCCGGGGGCGAAGCTAGCTGATAAGGTCAACGCTGCCATCGCCGAATACAGGGGATGAATATTGACATAGTCGTCCGTCCCTCACTTTATTATCCATATTAAGGTGATGCCCATGTGCCGAAATCTCTCGCCAAAGGTGACAAGAACCACGTGAAGATTCATCAAAGTTGAAGAAAACAATAGTGCACGACGGTAAATTGATAGGGAGTGGAGCTTGGCCATATCGCATCATCAATGGAGCTAGAGGCAGAGTTGAGGGACTGGCAGTAGAGAGGAAGGGATAAGAAAAACGTTTGTATTATCTTCTTACGGGGTGGAGTAGATAAGGAGACGTGCGGCGGGGATGAAGAAAATATGAGAGATGTGTATAGTCTATGGAGAGGGGTAAAACGTGAGAAAAAAAAAGGTGTTTGTTATATCTTGATTAGAAACAACATTTGATGCATGTGTTTACTGAATAAAATAATATTTTACTTAATATCTATATATATCTTTTTATTGTTGCACGGAGACCCTAATAGTAAGGCCGTAACAGCTGACACCTGGTAAAACAATCATCCACCCACTCTGACCTGCAGTTATCTACCTCAACATTCAAATATTGACCAGAGCCCTCGCCAGTCCACGACACGCGGGCCCCATAAAGCCATCGGTAGCCTACAGTCACGTGGGCCCAACGACAAACCCTTCCCCACATTTCATCGTGCGACCCAATAAACTCCGACACGTCGCCTCTTTCCGTGCCCGACATTTCCTGACTTACCGCCCCACTTTTAATCCTTCCCTTTCACCCCTACACAGCAGCCAACCACTGACAACTGGCCCCGCACATCCACCGGGTCCACATGTAAGAACCTCTCTTGTCCGGGTATTTTACCGCCCCGCGATTCGAAAAAACACATGAAAGCAAGACGACGAAGAGAAAGAGAAAAATTAACAGCGCGGAGCACACACGCACCCGTCTTTCTCGCTTCTTCCTCTTCCGTCTCAGTCGCCTCCCCCTCCTCGCGGTCTCGCACGCAGCCTGCACAGCTCATCGCCACGAGCAAAGGCCAAGGGGCACACGGAACTGGGAACTCGCAGCTTATCGAAGCGCCGCTTCTGCGGGAGAGGAGGAGAAGGAGGAGGAGGAGGCCGGAGACCCCCGCCTCTACCGATTCCGATCCCACACGGCCGGGCGAGCGAGCGATCTCCGGTTGCCTCGCCGGATCCCCGTGCGCTCCATCGCCGGAGATAGTGTGAGTAGTAGGTAGTAAACGCTGCTATTGAGTTCGGTAGCATGTTTTTGAGTGAGTTGATGAGTGATTTTTCCAACCTCTCCGTTGCAGTTGCGGCCTCGCGGGTATCGATCTGGGGGGGGGAGTTTGTGGTTCGAGCCGGGATTGAGATGGAGGACTTGCTGGACTCGGAGATCGGGAAGCACGACTACGACTGGTGATGCACTAATTATTGCTCCCGTTTGGTGGTGATCTGGTCTGCTGAATTTGGGTGTGGTTTCATATTTTTTTTTCAATTGGTGAACCCTTGATCTGAGCAGGGGTGGCAATGCAGTGTTTTGGAACGGTTTGGAGGGTTGGGTCGGTCGTTCTCGGACGAGTTGTACTGACCTTGTCTGCGATTAGGTGAATCGTGCTTGCTTTTTTTTGCTGGGAATCAGTGGTATTTCTCAAATCATAGTTGGGTACTAGGTTGTGACGGATGTGATTGTTTCTGGTCAAGGTTGTCCTGGTAGTGAATAAGTGAAGTTGTTTTGTTTACTTAGGTTGAGAACAAATAGAAGTATGTAACTGTATCGTTGGTCTGTGGGCTCCTTCCTAGAAGAGCAAAACTTGGAACATAACGTACTATGTATCTACTTTCTCTTGGAATGGCAGAACAAATAAATGCAACTCTAAAAATTAGGCAGACCAATAGCATTGCCAACTTTGGGATGTCTTAAGTTAGCTCTTTAGATTGATATTGTAATAGTTCAAATGTGATACTATAATATTTGCAGGAAATTGTTGCGTTGCGAAAGCTATTTTGGAAAATTGAAAGATGCACTAGTGGCAACTGACAACATATAATTGGCCAAATTAAAAGCATGTTTAGTTGAATTCCTGCAATGTTCCAGTTGCACTTACGTAGCAACATGTAACCCTTAGCACGTCTTAATTGTATCACACACCAATACTGTGGCGAGATAAGGAGATAACCATCTATATGTGTTCTAAAGTTTTGATGTTACTTGCATGAGCTTGCCACAAAAATGTTGTGTTGTGTTGTTGGTGGTATATGCCTTTCATTTGTCTTTTTGTGCCTCATCTTTTTATGGTTGAACATTTCTGATCTTTGATGTGCACACACATATGCATGTGTCATTGTTTATCTTCTGTTGATCTTACATAACATTTGAATACATTCCTCAGGCTTCTGACTCCCCCAGGAACACCCCGTGTTCCTGCAGTGGAGGTTGCTGAGCAAGCCCCATCCAGAAATGTGCCTAAACGTACTACAACTAGATCATCTTCGACCACCAGAGCATCAAGGGTTGGTGCTATTCTCTTCAAGTATTTTACATGTTTCAACTTTCATTATGAACATTTAGTTTCAAAAGAAGTATCTCTTGCTTTATATGTTCGTTACATGCCTGAAAATGTTCCTCATGCACGCGTTATGGGAGGTGCAAGTGGAGCTTGGAATGTACTGGGTCCAGACTCCAGAGTTCCAACCTCATTTTGTGCAAAAGCCACAGAGAGAGAGAGAGAGAGAGAGAGAGAGAGAGAGAGAGAGACACACACACACACACACACACAGAGAGACACACACACAGAGACACACAAATTGGTATCTGTATTGATACTATGCGTCTGAACTCTGAACTGGAGACGATGTTTTGAGCAACCTACCATACTTAATGATCCTAATAAAGTAATTAACTAGTCGCAATAAACCACTGCGGTCATTTGAACCCAGCCCGCTGAATGCACTATATCATCTCGTGACTATATTAACTGTTCCAGTGCTGCATATAGATATTAATTTTCCCCTGTAGTTTTCCTTCTTCACCAGGCAATGGCATAGTTCAAAAGTGGTTTGCAGGAGGCTAACAGAAACCAAAGGGATGCCATTGAAGTTTTTTATTTAGTATGATATTGAGGGCAGCAATGTAAAAATCATGATTCAAAGGGTTCTATGTAACTTGAATATTTGTTCTGGCCCGTTACATAAAATGCATGGTGTTTATATGGCCTTTTAATTGACAACCGAATGCCCGGTCTTCCATAGTATGCAGAAGAGGTGGAAAAAAATGCGCTGAACAGCCAGGAAAATCATAGATGTTAAAACAGTCTTAGTTTCAGGCATCATAGGTATATCTTTCACTTATTATGAACCATCATATCTTGGTAATATGCAGAAGATGGTGGGAAAAAATAATTATCCATTGAACAGCCAGGAAATTCATAGGATGTTAAAACACATCTTAATTTCAGGCATCATAGGTATAGCCTCACTTATTATGCACCACCATATCTTTGTAATATTGTCAGCAAACTCTACATAAGAAATAATGGTAATTTATGATAAGACAAACTGTTTGTTCTTCTCATTGGGCTATGCTTGGAAGATCAATAGAATACATATCATTCAGGCTGCCCTCGTGTTTGTAAGGTTACTATTAAGTAATTTTGGAATGCTTCATAGTATTACACGTGTGTTCTGATTTTCATATGTTACGCCTTATTTTCTTTTTCTACAATGTGCGGTAGTACATTTAAATCTAGAACACACTGAAATTTATTTTTGGCAAGCAGTCAAGTTTCATGTAGCTAATGGGGCAACGCATAGACTTAATATAATCAATCGCGCTGTCTCTTGTCTAACCATGGGGACATACTTATCTGTACAACTGCTTCTTGAAACCTACTATTTGCTTAGTTGGCCATATGGTGATGATCATAACTAACATAACTGTATCACATGTTTATTGCAGCTTTCCATTCCTGAAACAGAGAATGGTCATTCCATGGTTCCCACTAGACCAACACGAAGTAACTCTCGCCCTTCAATCCAATCCGCTCTTATGTCTTGCAACAACAGGTCATCAGTTCTCAATGCAAGCATTTCCTCTGTCAGTTCAAGACCTACAACCCCGAGCAAGAGGACTAGCACTCTTCCCTCGTCAAAGCCATCAGTTCCAGCTTCACGTCCAGTGGCAGCCCGTCCGTCTACTCCAGTCAAAACCCGCCCGTCTACTCCTGTCAAAACCCGTCCGCCTGTGTCCAACACCATGGCCAACTCAACTGCTGCGAAGACCACATCTGCACAGAACTCAAGGTCATCAACTCCAACCTCTCGGCCCCGAAGCATTTCCAGCTCATCTGCAAGCACTGCTCCTGCAATGAGTCGTCCCAGCTCATCCTCTGGTACAATTCCTGGAATCGGTCGTACCAGCTCTTCCTCAAGTACAGCTGCTTCAATGAGCCGTTCTAGCTCTCGGTCATCTACACCTACGCGCCAGCCTGTCATGCGTTCATCAGCTCCATCCATTGCTCGATCACCTTCTGTTGGGCGGATTTCTGGCAGCAATAACTTAACATCTAATGGTCGATCGGTAGCCAGCCGTGGTCGAGTTTCAGCACCTTCGTCAGCACCATCATCCCGTCCAAGTTCCCCAAATCCACGTCCACGAGCTCCAGTAAGGCCACTAGATATTCCAGATTTCCCAAGTGATACTCCACCGAACCTAAGGACTAAGCTACCAGAAAGGCCACTCTCTGCTGGTAGAGCACGGCCAGGAATTGGTTTGGGAGCCAGGTCAACCCCGAATGCTGAACCAGTTCCCTTAGCTCCTGTGAAAAAGATGTCTGTGCCAGCTATTACTCGAAGTAAAATTTCTGATGCACCATCCAAGGCACCTCTTACAAATGGACACCAGAATAGACAGAATGAGAGATCTGTTACCGACGGTCAAACTGCTAGACCCTACCGGTCTTCCATAAGTGCAGAAAATGGATTCGGCAGGACAATATCGAGGAAGTCACTTGACATGGCAATCAGGCACATGGTATGTTCACCCCTCGTATTTACATTTTCTGTGACAGTGCCATTAACAGTTGATAATATTTCTTTTTGTTTATATGCGGGAAAGCTTTCAGCCAAATTGTTGTGTTCACTGCATGAAGTAATCTCTAGACAGATGCCTGGGATGCTGTAGAAGAAATCTAGGATGGCTTGTGAGTTGTAATATTGTAGGTCCAGAACATAGGGGAGCAACTAGTATGCAATCTGCCCTTTGGAGTTATAGGTGCAATCAGATTATCTCGTGACCTCAAGGTCAGCAAAAGTTTCAAAAAAACTTGAAAACATTTACACAACATATATCTATCATCACATAAAATTTCAAATCTGAATTTCGATCCACGCATCGAGAAACAAAAAAGATAAATTCTGTTGCGAATAGTAGCTAAGCAGATTTTTGTAATTTCCTTTGTTTCTTGATGTGCAGATCAAATTTGGATTTGTAATTTTGTGAGATGGCAGATGCATCTTGTGTCAATGTTCTTAAATTTTTTTTTGTGCATCTTTTCCATTTTCCTTGACCTTTTGGATCTCCATCCAATGACCGATTGCATGTAACCACCTAAAGGTGAAATTGCATACTAGTTGCTTCCAGAACCTAGTGCACTATTAATTTGATATACTTTAGTTATTATAATATTCTTTAGAAGAAACTGAATTACTCTTATTTATGATAGGACATTCGACAAAACTTGGGTGGCATTCGTGGTACATCTCTATTTCCTCATAGCATTCGATCTTGTGCTGCAAATGGCCGGCCAGCTCGAATTTCAGATCCTGGCCGCCATATCTCAGATGGTGAACGTCACTATAGTGACAGTGGCAGCATCAATGGACACTTCTCTGGTGATTCCAACGGAGCTCTCTCACACAATGGTGGTAGCTCAACTGGTTCCCCAGATAGGGAAAGCATTGGAACTAAAGAGACATTAAGTGAACTGGATGTATATGACAGTTCAAGGTACGAGGCGATGTTGCTTAGGGAGGACGCAAAGAACACCCACTGGTTGCACAGTGTCGATGACAAATCCGACCAGAGCCCTGTATTCGATCACCGGTTCGAACCACTTCCAGAGCCATTTGGTCCGCTGTGATCATGTTTACCATCTGTAAAGATGTCGTCCCGCGTTCTGTTTGTTCCTTACAATTGCAAAGCTGTATGCTGTTATCAATTTCTGTTTGGTTTACCATTTCCCACATCTTTTCATATATCTGGTAAAAGATGGTAAGATTGCGGGGTTTGTACTGTGCACCTCTCTCTGGTATCTGGAGGCGGTTTTGAGTGATTATTGATCTGAAAATCCAAGTGCGAGAACATGACATGTTTATAACTTCTTTCCTATAAATATTGTCGCATTGGCATTTTCAAGTTGCAACTATACAAAGTACGAAAATGTAAATTTCTTAATTTCTTAACAACATTGTTCCCGATCCCAGCTCCCACACGTTGGTTTCTAATTTAAAGAATCCAGTGATGTTGTACTCTAATTTAAAGGAATACAGTGGTGTTGTACTTACATGTTTAAGCTTTGATGAAAAGCTATTGTCATATGCTTGTCTAAGGCAATTTTTGCTCAGGATCCAGTTCGCTGGGATCAACCAGAACCAGTGGTTCTATTGGAAGGACAGTAGCAGCCCGATGACCGTATAATAAAACTGTTACGGGTGGCTATTAAAATAATAGCAACTTCCCCTTTTCGTTGACCATGACGTGAAGCCCAATTATTGTGATCTACGTATAGTAATAACTTTTCAGTTAGAAAAGTTACGAAATTTACAGTTCTTTTGTTTGCCCAAGGAAATTTTTTGCACGGAGGTTCCTCTCCTTGGAGTTTATTTGTGTCTTTAGCCATTAACTTTGTGTCGAAAAATTAAGATATTCAGATGGTCATGTCACCTACGTATTTTTCTTGTATAAGTCTTCTCCAACGTGTTGGCTGTTTTGAGCCTCTGGGATCAGATTTTCGGTATGCGTTGCTTGGACAATTGATCGTTTAAGCTTAAGCCATTTTTGGAATGACATAAGCGGCAAAGTTAGATGAACACGTAAATTTCATTCATTGTCACCGGGTGGTGGACCAAGAAATTCCAGCGGGTATTTAGATTCAAAAGTCTGAAGTTGTGAGTGATTTTGGCCAAACAATGAAGTAATGCACTGTTACTCGGTACAAAATTGGAAGTACTATCCCTCAACAGAAAGAGAAGTACTCACCTTTTTATCATGAGGATCTCGAGAAGGCTTCCCAACAATAGTGTGATTACTTTTCAGTCCTACGTCCCATGGCCAAATCGATGTTTGCAAGTTGTACTGGCCAATACAATACGTAGGCTTTGGCTACAAAGACCAATCTACGAACCACGATATGCATCCATTTCTTTTCTTTGTATATAGCACGATCTGGAAAATAGCAACAGATTCCCGCACAAAAAACTTAGTGGATAGTAGCACTGCAGAGTAGCAACTAGCTGCAATTTGGATTTTGGTAGCCATTATTTTATATTTGGGTTAAATTCTTCTGTTTGAAATTGTCACATACTCACGGCCAAAACGATGTCATTTCCGTCGTGTTACAGTTTACCGTTCGATGAAGGGAGCCCGTCGATAAATGCCCAATCACTAGTCCTTTCGTAGCTTGGAGGATTTATACCTGGAGTTGGCTGTTGATCCGAGACGTTAGCCATAAATACTGTTGCGTCGTTCTCACGGATTCACCAACCACCACACTACTATCCGTAGACATGGTAGAATCAATCAATGCATGCTAGAACAGTACACCAACCAAATACGTTCAGAAAACGAAGATGAAAAACACTCACCGTTCGGGCACTGCTCCATCGGACCGTCAGTGGGAAGCGAAGTACTACTACTCGTGATGCACGCACTGACCAAACCTAATCTGTATGCGTGAGCATACCAGTGGCTTGAATTGTAGGTGGCATAGCATATAGTGGCATAGTGCAGAATAGGGCGACTGATTAAACGTGTAACTGTTGGTAAACTATAAGTTTACCGGCATTCATGAGCCAAGCATCAGAAACCAGTCACCCTTTACCCCTCGGCATGCGCCAGCGGCTGATTGCGGGAGACGATGCACTTTGCAGCAGGGACGAGCCACGAGGGTAGTGTAGACCAGAGTAGGCATTGGCCTTTTCCTTTTGTTTTGCCAACTCTATGCACGAAAAAAAAAGGTCAAGGTCCGTGCTACCTGTTGTGCAAAAAAATATAAAAAATCGCTAGTTTAATGCTCTGTAAACGAGCTACTTTGAAATTTAAAGCACATATAGCATCTAGAGGTCGATGTTTCGTGCGATTAACAGGCCTCCATTAGTTTCTTGTCAAGCTCCGCTACAGCTTTACAAGAACGGTTCATCAACAGAACAACTTTGTCTGGGATGTTGTGGTAGAACAAGCATGAATTGCTCAGCTCCCGTAGGCCATAAGGCCAACTCATGGCTTATTTTGGGCAGTTTTATGAAGGATTGAAATGTAATACCTTGGTTTTGTTAGTGTGAAGGCTCACCGTTAGGATTAGTCTAGTATATATACCGTTGTGTTCTACATATAGTATTTTTCAGATTAATCCTCTTACACGAAACCAGGAGAAGTGGTAAGAGGGGTGTTATGTATACGTAAGTTTGCTCCATAGATGGGTTGGATGTTAAGCGAATTTGAGTCAAGGTGTCACAGATGGTATCAGAGCATCAACCCTCGCTATCACGGGCCACGTATGTGGAAGCACGACACGAGATGTGTACCAAGGAGAGGGGTGGTTTTGGTCAATATCTATCGTGTAGCGATATGTTGCCGATGGTATCAGCCCTAAAAGCACACAGAAGAGTTTGGATAGAGTTGGTCTAACATATATATTACATAGTATCTTTGAATTAACCTTTTTACACGAAGCGATGATAAAAATTATAAAAAATATGCTATGTATATATGTGTCCACTCTATAAATAGGTTAGACATTAAGTAAATTTAGACGAGATTATTACATGTATCTTAGTAAAGTTGGGTCTAATCGCAAAGCTACGAAATGGCCGTGCAGCGTGCGATTGATACATGTTGGTGCACTCGATTTTGAGAATCAGGCACTCGTTGAGATTTTATTCGTCTACTCAAAGTACAGTAATCGATTATACAATGAGCCAGAATTTTTGGCCTTTATTCATCCACATGTTACTAGCAGAACTTGATGTCCCGGGTCAAAAAGAACTCGATTTTGCCTGCGCGCGCAAAGAAGTGCAACGATGTTCGCACTCCGGCGCGTGTTGCGAAGCTTGAAATCGACGAAGCCAGAACTGAGGACTTCAATTCCACTCATAACTACAGCTTCCAACCTAAACACTTAATTTTCAGCATGATAAACCGGATGCATTACATGTTGGACTGCCACGGTGCCATTTGATTGGGTTACCAAATAGCAAAGCGAAAACCCCGTCGTCTCACTATCCAAGCAACCTGCACACCGTTCAGTGCGAAGACTTGCCCCCTTCGACTGGCAACGTCACCAATGCCTCACTATTCCATCACCATCTATCGACTACCCATGGGAATTTTGCGAATCTTAAGGCACTGTTGAGGGTATAGTATAACTTACGTGACAAAAGAAACTAATGACGGCTAACTAACCAACAGAAAGCTTTCTTCCATAGGAGACAAATATATACAACATAAGAATGCCAAAAACGATAGTTTCCTAGTTTTCTATTTCTGCAAAATAAAAAACCTGTGAGCTACACAAATCCCTTGTTGCAGGCTGCAGCAGTCATCGACGTCGGTCCGTCACCAAACCCATCACTCTCACAAATCCCAAAAAACAAACGCTCCCATGAACTGACACGTGACACGCTTCTCTTAAATGCACGCCAAATTTGCACACACATGACACACCCCCCTCAGTCCCGCACCCCCTGTTTTTTCCACCACCGCAGCCACGCAAGCACACCACCCACCCGACACACCGCACAGAGACGCACGAGAAGACAGCTCAGTCGCGGACTCGCAGTGAGATCGCCGCCAGTCTCCAGCGAGCGAGGAGGAGGGGGCGGCGGCCGGCGTGGGCTCCGGACCGAGCTCTCCGCGGCGCCTCGGCGGCTCGGCGCAATGCTGGCCGCCTCCGGAGCAGATCGGGCTGATTCCTGGCCGCGGTTCTCGATCGGCGCGCTCCTCCCGTGACTCGCTCGGAGGACTGGATCCTGAGCCGAGCGGCGCCCGGCCGTTTCTCGATTTCTGCCTTGACAAGAGGTTGGGGCCTTCTCTGTTCTTGACGCACCTTGCGTTTCTTCGTTTTGCGTTCTTGGATGCAGCTAAGGGGAGCCCACGGGGTTCGAATTTGGTGGCGAGATTGCAACCTGGACTAGTTTTGCCCCAATTTTTTTAGAAGATAATCGATTAGTGCAATGTAGTTCGTTGCGCTCGTTCCACTTGCTCGTTCCACTTGCAACTGGTTGGGCTTTGGTAAAGTATTTCCCTGGATGTAGCTCAATTTTTTTTTCGAAACAACGAGAAAAGTGTTTAGAAAAAAACAGAGTTTCCTTAATGCCCGAAGAGTTGGGTTCTAGACTAGTAGGAAGTCCTCTCTGAACTCTGAAGTAAATAATTCTTGTATTACATTACTTTTTTCTAGATGCGTTTGTTGTAGTTCTTTCAACAGTGGAAAATCTCTACGGCTGTAAGTTAATTTTACAGAGTTATCTTCAGTTTACTCAGTTCACAATCTGTTGTATGGTTGTGATATGGATTTTGTAGGCCGTGAACATCCTATGAAGCCTATGAACGGCCGCATTGATTTATCCACGCCCCACCCTCCAAAAGTCCAAAGCTCCCGTCTTTTCTTTCTTCCCTTTGGTTTCTTGCATTGCACCAGAGAGCTTTCGCTTTATGTCCTGCACTTTACTACCTGTGCTCTTACTTTTGGTAAGCATTTGGTTCTTTATAGAACACAACCGTATCAGGATTCAGGTATGGATCATATACTGGTACATTTAAGCTTTTAAGGAGATGGCCTCCACGCAAGGGAATCCAGCAATTTCCCTTTGGGAACCTTGTTGAAACAGTTCTTGGCATCATCTATCCACTCTTTTCTTATGAAGGTTAGGTAGTCCTAACCACAGTGCTTACGCATAGTAGCTCAGCATATTTGTTAAGATAGTGGGAGCAACTGGGGTGTACTTTATAAAAATGGAGGCTGATGAGTGATGGCTACTTTGTGATGTGAGATGGGCGATTTCCTATTGTCATATGCAAATTATCCCAGCTGCCCCATTCAAAATGATTAAGTAAACTAGAGAAGTCAGCTTGATGGTGGGTCCTATGGCTGAGAGTCTTGGACTAGAGGAAGAGACGAAATGGGCCTTTGAGAGGGGAGCTTTCTATGTAGCAGTTGACAAATATGAGGTGCCCTGCATAGAGTGCCTCACCATGGAAGCATTTTTCTCTTGGTTCCCCTTATTCTATTACTACAAGGATGAGACTGCACCAGCTTTTGTGCTGATCATGAGAATTCCAGTTGCACTGCAAAGTGAATTACTCACGGTTATGCTTAATAATAGCCTAGCTAGGTACAAGTTGGAGGGCTCGTATATGCTGTCCTGAAACTCCTGAGAACAGTTTCGTATTGTACAAGGTACACTATTTAGTGTTTATTTGACCAAGTACAGTGCCTGCATGTAATTTTGGTCTGTCTGAACCCCTGTTCGCTTATAACAGTTGTCATATGGTATATATACTATTTGTTAGCTGCCTATGTCTTTGGATGATCTAAAATGGGACCTTGATTTTAACCTATGGACATGGAGATCCTACACATGTACTGTTGATAGAAGAAAACATTTCACTCATTCAACTCCTAGTTGTCTTTTGTATTTTTCTAGTGTGGTAGATTATTTACTACAACATCTTTAGGATAGAGTGAAAGATCCACTCGTTAGTCCTTCCATCTTTTCTCAAGATCTCTTGAGCATATTTTTTATTTATTAAGCAGTTAGTGCCAAAAGTATATCCAGGGGAAAAAGTTTATGCTTAGTGTTTCATATTCTGCATTCCTTCCTTTTACCTGTCCTATCTATTGTGGCCTCAATGTTTTGTTCACCATGTTCACTTATTTTTTTTTCTCTTATGTTAGAAGAGTGAAGAGCTGATGGGAAAGCTTGGACTGTAGTGTCGAATCCTATTCGCTTCCAGCAAATCTCAACCATGCAACTTCTTACACCTGTAGCCTTTGTGTTCGCTGCTGTTCTTTTTGCATGCATCCGTCATGCTGAAAGTGCTGATCTGAACTCCGACAAGCAGGCTCTTCTTGCATTTTCTGCATCACTGCCCCATGGCAGGAAGCTCAACTGGAGCTCCATGACGCCTATATGCACTTCTTGGGTGGGAGTGACATGCACACCAGACAATAGCCGTGTACACACACTACGCCTACCTGCAGTAGGACTCTTTGGTCCAATACCCTCGGACACACTTGGCAAGCTTGATGCCCTGGAAGTACTGAGCCTCAGGTCCAATCGCCTTACTGTTGACCTCCCTCCTGATGTAGGCTCTATTCCCGCGCTTCATTCCCTCTATCTTCAGCATAATAATCTGTCTGGAATTATACCAACTTCCCTTTCTTCCAGTTTAACATTCCTAGACCTGTCCTACAACACTTTCTATGGAGAAATCCCATTGAGAGTGCAAAATCTCACTGGACTTACTGCAATCCTTCTCCAGAACAACTCTCTTTCTGGACCCGTCCCTGACCTTCAACTCCCCAAATTGAGGCATTTGAATCTGAGCAACAATAACCTCAGTGGTCCAATACCACCATCCCTGCAGAAATTCCCAGCCAGTTCCTTCTTGGGGAATGCTTTTCTATGTGGGTTTCCATTGGAATCATGTCCTGGAACTGCACCTTCTCCTTCTCCAACATCACCACCATCAACGCCCAGCAAGACCAAGAAGAGCTTCTGGAAAAGGATCAGAACTGGTGTTCTAATTGCAATTGCTGCTGCAGGAGGGTTATTGTTGCTCATCTTGATTCTCGTACTATTGATATGTATTTTCAAGAGAAAGAAACACACAGAACCTACCACAGCTTCGTCGTCCAAAGGAAAAGCTATTGCAGGTGGAAGGGTAGAAAATCCTAAGGAAGACTACAGCAGTAGTGTTCAGGAAGCAGAGAGGAATAAATTGGTTTTCTTCGAGGGCTCTTCATATAATTTTGACCTGGAGGATTTGCTAAGAGCTTCAGCTGAAGTACTTGGAAAAGGAAGTTATGGAACTACCTACAAAGCTGTTCTTGAGGATGGCACGACAGTTGTGGTCAAGAGATTGAAGGAGGTGGTCGTAGGGAAGAAGGACTTCGAACAGCAGATGGAGATAGTTGGCAGGATTGGCCAGCACCAAAATGTTGTTCCATTGCGTGCTTATTATTACTCCAAGGATGAAAAGCTACTGGTGTTTGACTATGTCCCATCTGGTAGCCTTGCTGCTGTTTTGCATGGTATGTTCTTTGTTTTGCCTCTTATATTGAAACCAATTGCCCATTAGTGCTTATGAACTTCTAGCCTATTCAACATGTTCCTCCATACCAAAGCTAAGAAAATGGCTAACCCAGACTCAACTAATAGGCACTAGTTCAAGGTTACAAACATATTCAACCTTTAGCTGGAAATCAAGAAATAAAGACCGTAGTTCAGTCTGATAGTTATGTAGCAAATCAGAATGCTAAGTAAAGTAATTGTTATGCCGAATTCTTGCGTTATATCATTTTCTCTAAAAGTTTAATTACAATTCTGTGGTCACTCTAAGATGAATCCTTCAATTTCTGTCGATGAACCAGTAGCAAATAACACTCTAGATATATGAATTTATTTGGCCCTTATCATTTGCTAAACATTTGAAATCAGATTGTTTTCATAACATAAACACTTTCATGTGATTTCTGCTCTTCAACCTTGTCATCAGGAGAATAGGCTTAGGTGGTATAACCTGATCTGAACTTCTACCTTTGTTAATTGACATAAATCTCATTGATCTGTCTGACATTCCAATGTTTAGGCTTGTGCGCTGAAGTCTGAGAGGTAGCATTTCCATTTCTGTGTGCATGTCCTTGCCACATAATTGCTCTTCTTTCTTCCTTCGTAAACTTATATGTGGAGACCTTCTGCCTTTTCTTCTCTAATCACGGATGCATTAATACGTTATCGCAAAATCATACCAGATAGAAGGAATCAAGGGAACTTGTTTCTATTTCTCCTAGCTATCCTCATTTTTTCTTCTAAACATCTAAAATGCCTATCATTGATGTTTTAAGCATTGAACCGAGATTTAACAGGTAACTTTGTCCCGCACTAGCTTATGTCAGAGTCATCAACTGTGATTGATGAGACTATGGTGTCTGTTGACTGCTGAAATGAAATGACATTGTTGCGACTGATTGTAAATAATTTCAGGGAATAAAGCTACTGGAAGAGCTGCATTGGACTGGGAGACGAGATTAAAGATATCTCTTGGTGTGGCTCATGGGCTTGCGCATCTTCATGTTGAGGGAAGCGGGAAGTTCACCCATGGCAACCTCAAATCTTCGAACATCCTTCTGTCACAGAACCTCGACGGTTGTGTCTCTGAGTTTGGCCTGGCACAGCTCATGACCACTCTACCTGCTCCCACGCGTCTTGTCGGATATCGTGCACCAGAAGTCCTCGAGGCTAAAAAGCCAACTCAGAAGTCTGATGTCTACAGCTTTGGTGTTTTGCTCCTTGAAATGCTAACCGGGAAAGCCCCTCTCAGGTCCCCTGGGCGTGAGGATTCCATTGAGCACCTGCCGAGATGGGTGCAGTATGTGGTTCGAGAAGAATGGACCGCGGAGGTTTTTGATGTGGACTTGCTAAGGCATCCCAACATCGAGGACGAGATGGTTCAGATGCTCCAGATTGCAATGGCGTGTGTTGCCACCCCCCCTGAGCAGCGACCTAAAATGGACGAGGTGATCAAGAAGATTACTGAGATCCGAAACTCCTAGTCGGGGACAATGACGCCACCGGAGGAGACCGCCCAGGCACCATGAGGGCACAAGACAGCACGCGTCTCTTGTGTTTAGCGAAGGTGGCTAGCTAGGTTGCATAGTTACTTGCTTATAGATAGCTTCAGCAAAGTTGATAGCTGCTTCCTTAGTGAGGTTTCAGTTGATCTCTGATTAAATTTGTTTTCAAGTAATTTTGCTGTGCGATTTACACATAGTGATTTGATGGCCCGTGCCATTGTTTCATCTCGGTTTAATCAGTGGCTCTTCTGATCTTAACTGGGTTATGTTGATCTTTAGTTCGAAATGCTTTTCCAGAGTGTGATTATTAATTGAACTTCCCTTCTGTTTCTCAGTTGTCAGAGGTTTTAGTTGCACTCGTAAATATGGAACATCGCAGCAAACGAACTTGATTGCCTTCTTCAGGCAGCAACCACGTCCTCTTTGGTGTTTGCAGTCATGGATTCACAGGCACACGAGCAGGCGACGGTGTCGGTGCGCTCCGTCCTCGTCAGGCTATACCCCCAGCTGCATGCGCTCGCGCCGCGTCGAGGCAGAATTGGAGGGCAAAGTGCCGAATTGACCGGGCAAAAGCAGTTGGACACGGCTGCCACTCTTCGGCACGGCGGCCTCATCCGGACGGGCCGTGCCCCGCGGCGATCGGTCTCGCGACGCAGGACAAAGCTACTATCGGTCAATCGGCACGACGTAGATTTGGGAATTGGCACGGTTTTATGGGCAACTGAAACGCGACCCGGATGCCGCCGCTGTCCACTCCCGGGTCGAGATCCTGGGAGTAACTCCATCGGGTGGCGTAGCTCCAGTCTCAGCCCTTACATCTTTTCTGCGGTATGGATAAGATCGTGTACAACCTCTTTACCATCGTCACGTTGCCTTCTCTTTTTCTCCTAAGCTGCTGTTATCACCCTTATAACAAAACACTCATTCTCGTCACAAGAATCCGAAAACAGCCGACGAACACACGTACAAAGACTGTCAGAGAGAGAAGAGTCATGACTTCGACTATGGCTTCCAAGAGGATCTCGCTGGTACGTGCTCACCATGGAGAAGCTTTTGGCTACGCCGTACATCCTGGGCACCGCCTCTGCTCTCAGGCCGATGGCCGTGGTCGGCAGCGTCTACGGCTACAACACCGGCGCGCCATTCTGCTGCTATGAAAGGGATGAATTGGACGACGGCAGCCGGTACGGCGCGCGCGACATCGCCATGTCCACCTTCTTCTGAGGTAATATACTTGTTTCATGATCCATTCAGTGTGCTGCAGAGCCTCGAGCGCCTGCTAAGCCTCATGGACAACACACCGGTGCTCCGCCGCAGCGACGAGGGTGGAACTTGAGGTGGACATACTAGACCTGGGGGAGGAGCACGTCAAGATGAAGAATGACATGCTTTAGGTGGTCGTGTCCAAGGCGAAGGAAGAGGATTGAAAATATGTCTCCCAAGTCCGAAGTCAGTGTTGAATAGGAAAACGGGGATTACGTGTATGTTGCCTTATGTCTACAAGTAGAAAACGAGGAAGAGCCCAGATGGAAGCAACTCCACCAGATGGAGTTAATTTCAACTCCAGAGGATCCGAATCCGTCCGCTCACCGGCCGCAGCCCGCTGGCCCGGCGGAGATAACGTGCTGGGCGCGGGGTAGCGGAGGCGTTGTCGCGTACTCGCGTTGATCCGGGGGGCTCCGTTTTCACGATTTCACGTGGCGGTCGAGTTGGGGTTCGAGTTCGGTCCGAAGGCTGGGCACGAACGAGGGGTTCCTGCATGCCAGTTTTGGATTGGTTGGGGTCGAACGAATCCGTGGTTGTTGAAGCCTGCATCCTGGTTGCAAGATAGGAGTATGTTTATGCATTTGTATGTGTTTGTCTTTTTGTGAAACACAGATCCTGCTTATATATTACATAAAAGATCAAGTGGAAAGCCAACAGGTCCAACAGCCATTTACAACCAAATCAAGGGAAACAAAGGATAAGATTACATTGAAGACCTACAGAGTTAATTATGGCGGTAACAGTAAACAGAGTTTAACAACACATTAAAGCCCCGTTTGGTTCAACGGTTAAGAAGTGGTTAGGGACTTAACCTACCAAACATCTTTGAGTTAAGTTAAATTAATCCAGTCAAATCTATTTAACCCTTCTAACTCAGAATTAAACTAATTTATTAAAAATGTAGCATAACTTAACCCAGTCCAACCAACTCCCTTAAATTTGATTTTTGTATTGCTAACCTCCTAATCTAGCCAAATAGTAATTTGAGTTAATAGGGTTAGCTGCCAAACATAAAATTAGGTCCCGTTTGGTTCAACATTAAGGGGTGGGTTAAGGACTTAACCCGCCAAACACCTTGGGTTAGGCGGGGTTAAGTTATCCTGTCAAACCTATTTAACACCTCTAACCCAGGATTAAACTAACCCACCAAAATGGTGGAATAATTGAACCCAGTACAACCAACTCTCCTTAATTCTATTTTTGTATTGCTAACCCTCTAATCTAGCCAAACAGTAATTTGAGTTAATCGGGTTAGCTACCAAACATAAAATTAGGTCCCGTTTGATTCAACGTTAAGGGGTGGGTTAAGGACTTAACTCGCCAAACACATTTGAGTTAGGCGGGGTTAAGTTAATCCTGTAAAAGCTATTTAACATCTCTAACCCAAAATTAAACTAACCCACCAAAAATGTGGAATAACTTAACCCAGTAGAACCAACTCTCCTAAATTTGATTTTTGTATTGCTAACCCCCTAATCTAGCCAAACAGTAATTTGAGTTAATCGGGTTAGTTGCCAAACACAAAATTAAGGTTAAACTAATCCACCCGAGTTAAGGTTAGCTAATCTAGTTAACTTAACCCTGAACCAAACGAGGCCTTAGGGTTAAACTAATCTACCCGAGTTAACGTTAGCTAACTTGGTTAACTTAACCCCAAACCAAACATGGCCTAAATGTTAACTCGCCGAATTAACAGCAACAGTAAATTACGACAAAATGCAAAAACTTGTGAATTCATCTTGGTCGTCCAATCTTGGGTGTCATATCTTCCTGCACCGTTGGATAATTGAACGAGCCGCTGCGAGTTTAGTTGTTGCTATCTTGTGTTGAGATCTTCAGATTCTTCAGAAATGTGCAACTGTAGAGATGTTGGGTCCTAACAATACCCGCTCCGAAGAATAGCCTTGTCCTCAAGGTGTAAAACTCGGAAATGCCTTTCAAAGGAAAGTGACATCTTCCCAGGTGGCATCCTCTGGTGATAGATTTTTCCCATGAACCTAACATTGAGCAACAGGGAAACCTTTGCGCTGAACAATTCGACGTTGGAGCACTGAGAAGGGTGCTATTTTTAACTTACCATCTTTAGTGACTAAAGGAACGAATGGCAGAGGAACAGCTGAGTCGTCCCGATGCTTTTTCAGTTGGTTTACATGAAAAACAGGGTGAATAGAAGCTTGTTCTGGTAGTTGAAGCAACCTTGCCAATACGTTTTAACACCTTGTAAGGACCATAGTATTTGGAACACAACTTCAATGAACCTCGCAAACCAAAAGCATTCTGCTTGTACGATTGCATTTTGGTGTATACTAAATCTCCAACTGAAAAGCCTATATGGTTGCATTTTGATGTATACTAAATCTCCAACTTGAAATTCTCTCTCTGATCCATGAGTGTCAGCACTGTTTCATTCGATTTTGGGCCTGTTGAAGATTGAACTCAAGGTCCTGCAATAGCTTATCTTTGACTTCTAAAGTCACCTACAGCTAAGAAGGTGAGGTGGGGGGGATACCCATATAATGCCTGGAAAGGAGTGGTTTTGAGTGAAATGTGGAATTAGTGTTGTACCACCATTCAACAAAAGACAATCACTGAAACCACTTATTTGGATGTTGAAAAACCATATTTCTCAAGTAGCTTTCAAGAGACTGACTGACTCTTTCTATGGCCATCTGTCAGGGATGGTAGGATGTGCTAAAACCTCAGAGAGACATTGAGTGCTTTAAAGATTTCTTGGTAAAGTTTGCTAGTAATTATTGTGATCCGACATGTCTTTTCCAAGAGACACAACGATTGATCAATTAGCAACCGTCATTAGCTTCAAGATTGCAACTGCTGTCCCTTACACTTGGATATATATATATATATATATATATATGTACAATCATCCTAAAGAGCAATACAAGAACTACATTCTCTGTGTCCAATTGTTGTCTCCGTTTCTACTTGCAACAGTAATATCATGTCTCTATCTGACACTATAAAGGTAGGAAGGCCACATAGCTTGTAAATGTTATTAAAAAATGATGAACCACTTGTTCCACTAAGTAAGGATGAGATATACCAGTGAAATGGGCATATTTGGTTAAATGGTCCACCAGAAGCAGAATAACCTCTTTCCCATGAGAATTAGGCAATGCCTCAATGAAGTCCGTACTCATACAGGATCAAGCCATGTCAGGGATGGGAAGCGGTGCGGTTCTAACAGACCTGGAGAAGCCACATGTTCAGCCTTTGTGGCCTGACAAATGGGACACTCTTTGATGTAAACTCCTACAAGTGGACAAGATCAATAATAGTGTAGCTTTCGAATAGAAATGATTGTTGAACCCACAAGAGTAAAGAAAATGGTTGCCACGGTATTTGGTCCTTGGTGCTGAAACGAATAGAGTAAACATAACGTAAGTAATATTTTTGGTAATTTGAGAATAATGCGATAAATAATAAAAATTTAGAAATAATTAAATACCAAAAACAATAAATAAAAATATTAAAATAAAATATGAAGATAATAATGACGATGTTTAGCGGATCTCCACTAGTGTTGGCTATGGATTCGATCGGTGCTGACATGGTGTTCGTGATATGTATATATGAGTATTATGCAAACCAATGCGCAAGTGTGTGAACAAATACAAATAAGATATGATCATAATTAAGGTTTCTCCGACCATAGCATAAATACTCCAACTACATGTGCTAGGTAAAAAAGAGAGTCTGCTCCCACCCCATCCATCCCCCGTTCCATACACTAGTAACGGTTCTGATCTCTATATCCATAAAGGAAATTGGTCCACAGCCGACATTTGTAAATCCATCATAAGAATAAAAACATAACATAAGATGGCTACATTAATAATAAAATCATCTATAACTTCAACTAGGATCACCCCATGTCTTAAGAACGCAATAAACTACTCAAACATGATAAGAGTGTGCATATGTGGCGTACCGGTTTTGAGGCCGGATAAACCCCTGTGTTTACCGTGCTAGTCCCATGATCAGTGGCTAGCACACACAAGCACTTGATAGCATAGACATGCAATACATCGTTCATTACACAAATAACCATATTTGGTCTTTATTAGTACAAACCAGGCCTATTGGCCGAATTAAAATTGCAGTGAAATAAGCACGCGGTAGAGGACCCATCGGTATGCCAAGCCATAGGCAACTGACTGGGGTTTGAAACCCTACGCTTCGAAATCACTGTCGCTATCTTCGGTTTGGTACTCCTCCTCCTCGTTTGGCCACATCAACAAGCCAGGTAAGTACATTGAATGTACTCGCAAACTTCCCACGGGGAGCTTGATACGGATAAAAATGCATGCAGGGGTATTTCAAGAAACAAACTCTATCCTATATCTCATATTGTGCGAGAAAGTAAGTTTTGCATATGAAATACGTAAATAGATATTAAAAGCAGTTTTCATAAATTGCCACGGTGATTCGAGACAAGTATCTGTTCACTTTCATCTTCCCGCTACAACGGGATTCATTTATGTGCTTTCCGCTATAACAGAAAGCCTGGTAATCACCCGCTTCAACGGGGAGTCTTATGCTCACCCGCTACAATGGGGATTCTAGGGTTTGCCTGCTTCAACAGGAAAAATTCCTTCTTCACTCCTCCCACTGCGACGGGGAATCTCATGCCAATCTGCAAACATGACGGATCGAGTCCTTAAGCCCATAACCACATTTTAGGTTTTTGAAACCCAATCTACTTTAGTGTGGCCCAACCAAGTTCGTCCATGACCGTGGACACGGCTATTCGAATAGTTTTAACCCTCTGTAGAGGTGGTACGGCTTTACCCACATGATGTAGGCCACCTTGTGTATACTTTGTGACGCATACTACCAGAGCTAGTACAACGAGACTCTTCACCGGAGTAAACCTAGCCATGAACCGGCTAGAAGGACATGTCCCAAACCTAACTTGAGTCAGTAACATCACTACAAGGAGGTTGGTGTTCCAATTTTGTGGCGAACACAACATCGCTCCAACGGAAACTGTTCTCTACAGAGGCTACAACCTCATCTACACACTTTGCATTGCCTACGGGTTCATGCTAGTCTCAGACCGGGTACTAGGTCAAGTCCTTCCCATAAAGGACATGTGGACGTACGGTAAGACTTGGCCAAACGGCACTTAACCTCGGTCCTTAGGTGATCTGAGAGGGACTTCTCACCACGTCCGTAAAGGGACCGCGAGAACCACGCCGGGCATTACCTCGCTTTTAACAAGCTTCCTGCTTTCTCCCTTCATTTTCGACCCGGATCAAAATCTTCTCCATTTTATTTTGGTTTTAACAAAATCTGCTTGCGGTAAAATATCCCAACCCACAGATATACTACCTTCATACACCTTCGGACACGACGGTCCTTTTTCAAACTTTCACCACCTAAAATATGGGAGTATCTCTTCCTTTTGAAAACCTAATTTTGCTATTGCAGGGCTAAGCATACATACATACCCTATCCTAGGTTTCCGATAACCTTTCCGGAATACGTAGTCCTTAGGGTGACAAGGAGTACAGGGTCGAGCTAGGGTTTTCTAGGTGTCGGACATAACTATTCTACACAAAATATCAGGTCGTAAAACATAGCATGCATGTTTCGTAAACAAAATATCATTTCATAAACTTGGGATTCAACATGATCAAGGGTGGAGAGCTTGTCTGGCAGTTCCTGGTCTTGATCCGGACGTGGGGATGATTCCGGCTCCTCCTGGTGAACGTACCTCACACCGTCAACTACACGTTTGGGAAAAACCTCGGATAAGGAAACCAAGTGCAACAAAAGAAAAATGACGAAACACCACAGAGATCAGCATGCATGCATTCTGGCTTTCATGACATTTCAGTAAATTCTAACATGTTTAGATGCTACCCTAACATATATATGCATTGGGTTTGATATTAGGGTTTTAGATCTCTCATGTGCTTCCTTCTTGTTTTGAACCATGCAACATATGTATATACATACATGTTTGTGTTTTCATGCTAGGTTTCAGAAGATTAAAGATCCAACATGTTTGGGATTTTAGAATGGGTCACAAGCTAAAAAGGAAATTCAAAATGTGCTTGAATTCAAAAGGGATATTTGAATTACCTTCTGTACAACAAGAAAAGTTTGAATTTTTGAAAATCTGTTTGAACCAAAAGTTGCTAAATATTTTTAGGTTCAACTTTTATTTTGGAAGTTTTTCAAGAACCGGATTATTTCTAGGTGAACCGGTCGAACCAAAATCAGATCCGGTTCTGGAATTAAGGAACCAGCGGTTTTCTGGACTTTACGCTTTCTTCAGAGGGGCCTTACGCCTTCCGGCCACGAAGATGGAGGGAAGGCTGGGGCGTGGCCACTTACCCGCTGTGGGCCTGGTGGGAAAGGCAGGCCCACCTGGCAGTGGGCTGCTCCCTTACCGGTTGAGAGGCTGCCGGGTCCACTGGCTGGAGGCTCCGAGTTGCACCTCCGGACTGGCGGCCGAGGGCAGCGGTGGTGGTGGTTCTCCGGTGAGGTTTCCGGTGAGAAAGAGGCTTTTGGCACTGGCGACTCTTTAATAGAAATTGGAGCTGGTTTTGGGAAGGGAAGGGGATGGGGAAGACGATGGTGAGATGGGTTGGTGCTGGGTTGGCTTGCTACTCTCGGATTTTGGGGAGATCAGTGGTAGCAAGAACTAGTCGGGAAGGCAATTGGTGGGAGCTCAGGGAAAATTGGCAGGTGTGGGAGCTTCAGAGGAGTGGAAGGGAGCTAGGTGGAGTGGCTAGGGTGCTCACGATGTCCCTAAATAGGTAGTCGGAGGGGCAGTCGGGTGGTGGCCGCTGGACTTAGCCGTGCACGGTGTCGAGGGAGTGTGAGGTCGGGTCAGCGGTGCGCAGAGCTTGTTGGTGTCCCGAGCAAGGCTGTGGCATGCGGAAATTAGCTGGCCGGCATCGGGGCAGAGGGTGGCATGTGGCTGCTGCTGGCAGTCGGCATTGCCGTGCACTGGCGCGCGTCCAAAGCAATGCCAGGGCGCGTCCAGACCGGCATGCATGTGCCCCAGCATGCCCTAGCGTGCTGAGCAAGTACTTGAGCAAGTCAGCGGTGCTGAAGTGACCAGAGGGAGGGAAAAGCAATAGAGGGTTGACATGAACTCATGGGGAGTAAGGTTGTCCGAGGGTTTGCCATTGTCGGCATGGACTGACCCTAGGGTTGAACCCTGTGGATTGGGAGTGTTCACTGAAGGAGAAGGGGTGGGGAAGGGTCCTTAGCTGGAGTAGGGGCTCTGGTAAAAGATTGGAGTAAAACGGATGAGAGTTGAACTTGATTTCATGGAGAAAAGAGAAATGGGGCAAGGTGTTCGATAGGGATTGTGCCAAACTTTTGAACTGGAGATGTTCATGTCTTTGCACATTTGGTACTTTGGTACTGAGATGAGCATTGTGGGATTTTATGAAATTTTTCTGAGCTTTGATTGCATGGGTTGTAGTTCAAAGCTAGATTTTGATAAAGATTCAAATTTGGATGTAATCAAAGATTTTTGAACTGGACCCTCAAATATTATTTCATAATTTGGTGACAAATAGTTTTAAGAAGTTTATGAAATTTTTCTAGAATTTTTGGATGGAAGAAAACACATGTGATATGGTTTTTAGGGTTTCTGCCTGATGGATAATTTATTAAGAAATGGGGCGGTAGATTAGGTTTTAGGGTTTCGGGCGACGGCACGGTAGATGGGAGGCATGGGGGGGGGAGATTAGGATCCATACTTTGAGAGCCGGGAGCAAAGATGGGTGGGTTGCCGTTAGGGTTTGGGTTTGGAAAGTGCTCGTGCGTATACGGTGCGTGTGTTCGATTAGGGTTTCATGCACATGCGATGATGGGGTCATGACTTGGGTTCGTTGCGTGACGATGCAACCTAACTCAAGCGTGCTCATGAAATTACATGCTTCGAGAAGAACTGAAATCGAAATGAGCATGCAATACGACTGACACACATACACATATACGCGTATTAGGGTTTAAGTTTTCGAAAAATTTGAGATGCTAAAAATCAGGGTGTGACAGCATAATTGTGAGGAAGCATAAAGACATCACATTTTGAAAATATAAATAAATTACTAAACAGTTCAATGTACAATATGTCACAACGCAGATAATACTACAGACAAGTTTAGGGATCAATCTATTGGAACAAATGGCGGTGGTGATAATATTGATGTCAATTCCGGCGATGGAGATGGCAAGGATGATGGTGATGGCGTTGTCCTCCGATGATCTTCAATGATTTATGATGGAATATGTTGGAATTATGGTGGAAATTGGTGGAGAAGAAGAAATACCCTTCTCAAATTGAGAAGAACCCCTTTGTTCTTTCCCGATGCGTAACAAATCTGTATTGCCCTCCTCAGCATTGCTAGAATGAAGGAAATAAGTAATTGAAGATCCTCGTCAAAGGGAGCCGGCAGCGGATGTAACATCCCTAAACCTTTAAACATGTTTATCGTGTGCATCATGGCATTCACGCATAAGTCAAAATTCAGAAGAATTTTGAGCTTTTAAAATAATGAGGAGAAACATTTAAGAATAGGAGTAAAACCGTAATTAGAAGAAGGGTTCAATTTTTGAAATCCAATTTTGATTTCAAAAATAAAATGTTTTGGAGAGATGTTCCAATTATCTCCATATATGTATTGAAATTATAGACAAATTTTCAAAATCTAAAATTTTGGTTTGAATTGATTAAAAGTTGAAGTAAAAAAAAGAAAAAAAATAAAAAAACCTAAAACCTAATCCCCTCGCCGGATGGGCCCCCTAGGCCCATTTTTCTCTCCCCCCCCGACTAGGCCAGCAGCCCAGTCTGCTACCCTGCCTGGCCCGCTCGCCTCACACCTCTCCTCCTCTCAGCTGGGCCAAGCGGCCCAGCCCTTCTCTCCCGCGCGGCCTGCCCCACCCTACCTGGCCTCCCCTTCCCCGGCCCGCTCTCCCCCGCTCCCGACCCAATTCCCCCCGGCCTGCCCCGTTCCCCTCTAACCCTATCCCTACTGCCGCCCTTATCCACTCGCCCCGCCGCCACCAAGAGCTCGCCACCGAGCTGCTTGCAGTGGCAAGCAGCCGGGGCCCGAGCACGCCGCCTCCTGCCTCGCCTCGACCGCCGCCTCTCCCCCTCCTATTTCTTCTCCTCCCGGCCTTAGCCCTTCCCGCCTTTTCTTTCTCTCGGTCTCTCTCTCGCGTCTTCTCTCTCTCCTTCTCACCGGAGCCCTGCCTCCGCCCGAGCGCTCGTCGCCTTCCTCGTCGCCATCACCCTCCGTCATCGGTGCCTCGCCGCCACGAAGCCGATGCCACCAGAGCCTCCATCCTCTCCGCTCCTCGCCTCCACCGCCCCAGAGCCCGAAGCCTCCACCACCCGAGCACCTGACCCAAGCCCCGCCGCCACCGTCACCTCATCGCCTCCTCACCCTGAGTCCGTCTCGGTCGCCGCTCCCGATGACCCCACCGCCACCTCACCGCCCCGCTGCTCTGCCGTCCCCGGTAAGCCCGCGCCGCCACCCACCTCGGCGGCGGCCTCACACCGGTCGGACCGAGCTGAACGGCTGGATTCTGACCCCTTAATGAAGGCATTAATTGCCCTTACTATGTCGTTATGACATATTTAATGCCCTAATTGATGCTAATCATCGTTATTAATATCCGGACATAATTAATGCCTAATTAGATACATTTTTGACACATTAATTACTGCATTTAATGCACTCTTTGACTCAAACTAAATATGTCTCTATGACACATGGGCCCCACCTGACATATTCTAAATAAAAAGGATAAAGAAAATGAAAATCTATGACAGTGGGCCCCACCTGTCATAGGTTCAATCAATTTTGACCTGAGTTGACTATAGGGCCCACATGTCAGCCTCTATTGCTATTTTGAATTATATAATATTACTTTATTTACTGAGAAAAATACAAAAAAGGGTACTAAAATGATTAAATCTTAGAAAAATCATAGTAAATCTATTTTTAATCAGAAAAATACGAATAATATATCAAAATGTTCAAAAAAAAGAGATCTACCTAAATATGTCATTTTCACACATGTTTGCATTCTAGGAAAAATATAAATGGCTAAAAACTTAAATTAGGGTTTTTCGATTAGCCGGAGATCGTCGGATCGCGATATCTCGAGCGTTCGGACTCCGATTAAATCGATTCCAGTTGCACTAGTCTTCATTTTGAATCCTCTATGCCATGGCATCCATTTCATATCATGTTGATGTTCAACATTGTGATATTTATTATTACATCTCCTTTTTCTGGTGTTTTCGTTCTTCCCGATAAAGCTGGAGGATTCCGAAGCGTATAATCCTGAGCAGGAACAAGACTTAATAGCCAAACCGCAAGGCAAGCAACCCGTTGAACATTTTGCGACCATCCTACTATTTTTAAATTATTAATTATTTGTAAAACCCTATCTCATGTGTTTAACTTATACTTTCTGTTAAGTACTAGTTTTATTCTTTGCATAACTTACTTTGTCGCTCAATCAACACCACCACACCCCACGATATTTATAGTAGTATAGTTGTTGCTTCTAAATTACTTATATGGTTAACGATGCTTAGACATGCTTAGATTTATAGAAGTCGTAATTCCTTGGATGGCAGATAAAACATAACACTCTGGATGGGTTAAGTGGTAGGTGGGTGTTCACCAGGAAGCAACTAATGAACTTGATTAATAATGATCGGGCTTAGACGAGAGGCCATGGTTGGGAGCATGATGGGTTGTCTCGTTTTTTCCACAAGAACCGGTTTACGTTGTCCTTTTGAACCAAGATTTGCGTACTTCTACACGGGTGGTATAATGGGCCACCCACGACTGAATAGTTTGTCTAGACTTGAGTTATGAGCTACATAGTTTGCCATTTTCATTTGCTGGGTGAGTGAAAAATGATGTGATGTGGTGCTTCAATATAGGTGTAAGGGTTACACATAGTCCGGGACCGGGGATGTATCACCTGCTGACCGTGTCGAAGTACCGACCGGACTGGTGTATACGGATTAGCCCATTAGGGTGGCTCATACTTAAGTCAAAAATATTGTAAAAGTCGTGTTCGATCACCCTCTGCTAACACACCTCATGAAGTGTGTATTCGGCCTAGCATTAAGAGTTGATTGATACGTGTAGGTAAAAATGTACACCCCTGCAGGATTTGAACTATTTGAATAGTCGTGTCCGTGGTTATGGACAGCTTAGTAAGAATCCGCATCGAATTAGATAACTACAACAACACTTTAAAACATACCAACTCTAAGGTCGAGGAGTTAGCGATTGCTTCCTCCCTGGTGGTTGAGGAAGAAGGGTTTAAGTGCAAGGTGGTCTGCATTAGAGTTTATTATGAAGCTTCGACTCATCTCCTTTAAAGGTAATCTAGTAGTCGGATTTCATCCTACTTAGAGAATATTGTTGAAAAAATAATCAGCTTTCTGCAAAATAGTCCACAAATATCCCCTTATTGAAACATGTTGCATCTATTACTATTTTTTTCTTGTAAGTCTTGTGGAGTACAATTTTTGTACTCACCTTGCAGTTATTGATAATTTTGTGTAGAGAAAATTGTCCCCTCAACGGATGGTTTCTATGTAGAGATCGACGCCCATGACGATTAGTCGTTGGGAATCCCAGGCAGTGGTCCTGCCCAGGGTTCGACAAATTGGTTTATTTTGTTGCCATCTTTTGGCCCTACTTTTTGGCTTCTTAGCCATATTTAATCTTCCGCTGTGTAATGGACTCTTTGTGTGAATTATGTTGTTAAGTTTTAAGAACAACTAGTATTATTGCAGTTTTAGTCGTAGAGTTGCTGTTGTGATACTTATTTGTTCTCACCTATCTCATGTGCCTTGCGTGTATGTTATTGACGCACATGGTGCGGGTAGGGTTTCAGAGCCTATATCATAGAATTGTTAGGTTTAATCACCCCTGTGAAGTGACTCTTCCACTGGGAGTTTGGGAACTATGTCATCCTACTCCAGCCGAGCATTAATTTGCCGGGACGAGTTTCGGATTGACGTTCTGGCTCAGTGAGAAAAGAGTGAGGAGACCATATCACCCTACTTAATCTGTGCATTAGTTTGCCGGAGCAAGTTCGGGGTTGACATCTCGGGCTATTCGAAGCCATATCACTCCACTCCTCTTGGAATTGATATCCAAGGGTTGAGGTTGGGGTTTACGTTTTGACTTAGCGGGTGATTTCACTTAAGATTCTCTGTTATGGATTTTGGGTCTTGACAGCGGAGCCTTCGGGGGCCCACGCGGCAAGCTAGGGTGGCCCAGCCTACCCGAGGGGCCCACAGGCCTCCCGCGGCAATGCCCTTTCAACTAGAGCCTGGTCCAAGTATCTTTCCTGTTTCTGTAGAATTTTGGTGGAAAACTTCACATAAAAACGTCATTTTATTAATGTTGCAATTATTTCTAGTTAGATTGGCGGTCTGCAGTAAACCTAAAAAGAAATAATTATTTGAATAAAAAGGGAACTAAACACTATGAAAGCAACATTAGTAAGATAAATAAATACTATGCAAAATGCACACATCAAGCTCCCCCAAGCTTAGATGTTTGCTTGTCCCCAACGAAAACTGCTTGATGAACATGATCCTCATGTTTATAAAGCGAAAGTTGATAATATAAATATGGGCATTGAAGCATAAGCAGTACAATGAATCAAGAGTCTCCCGGTTAACAAGCTTCAAAAGCTTAATTATTGAGAGTCCAAAGCTAATACACAAGTTTAAACATCAATGTTTCGCATCAACAGTCTAACAAGTGAGCTCCACCTAGTGTTCTTTATCATTTAAACTTGTGAAAGAAACAATTAAATTGAAGCAATAATTTAGCAACTTGCAACATCCAAATTATGGTCTCTCAACTTACATCTCTCTTCCTACCCCTAAGTCGCTCAAGCTTTTTTTTTGGATCTTGCTTTGGGCAAACATGATATAACAAATCACAAAGTTCAATAAATGTCCAACAAGTGTGATAAGCTTATCTCATCTTCGGGCATTTAGAAATAATGATGAGGAAGGAAGGACTTGATCAAGAAAAAGAAAGGAGGAAGGAAGGACTTGATCAAGAAAAAAGAAAGGCTCATGTAACGCAAGGTGAACCCAATGCACTAGTGATGTCCTTGGTTTCGATGTTACAGGGGAGTAGGGATTTGTCATAACATGCACATAAATAAATAAATGATGTAATGAAGACTAGGAGACTATGGAGCAATGATCATCCCACAAATGTGAAGAATACGAGCTACAAAGTAAGCTCTATAGGATGAATATGTGAGGAAATAAAGGCTAGTAAAATCATTCGCCCAATGAAATCATCTCACTAATATGAAAAATAGTAGAACTCAATAAAAGAAACACGACACATCTCTTCTTCTACTTTCCTATTTCTACTTCTCCTTTTTTTTCTTCCCTTTTTTCTTTCTTTTCTTGTCAGCTAGCACTCTTCTTCTTTTTCTTTTCCTTTTTTTCTTTCTTCCCTACAAGACATGAGAAGGTGTCATTTATAGTGAATAGAGCTCTATGTAAAGTATAAATGTGAGGCATAAATGATGGCGACTAAATACAAGGACTAAAAATATAATGCTCCACAAATGTAAACATAAATACACAAATGTGCAAGCAAAAAAATTCACTACTTTTGAATAGCATGATTAATTGATGTGAATGTGCAAGGATGGGCGACTAAATCTAGTTTCTTTTTTCCTTTCTCTTTTTTTTAGATACTCCCAGAAGGATTTGGATGTACCAATGGATTATGCAAAATATTGATGTGAAAGTGAAATGCCAAGTACCGTAGAGGCTACCGAGAGATAATGCCTAGCTGTAAAGACATATTGATGAGAGGATAATAAACTGAACAATGTTTCACCACATGTCATGATGCAAAAAAGGTTATCTCATCTCATAGATGATATATGTGGCATTGGTAGGACGAAAAATATACTTTAATAATTGTAAGTGCTAGTCATGCTCTCTTTAAAGTAAATTTCAGCAAGGTATTTAATTCAAAATAGCAAGTGCTTGACATGAAGATGACAAGCTTTACCATAAACCTTATTATAAGGAGCCATGCCGATGGGATCTTTATAAGCAGTTCTATAAGCGACAAAGCATCATTTAATCTTTTAGCCAATTGATTTTATTGTCATTCACTGTCATTTGCAAAATTAATTTGAGCTCTCTATTAGCTAATTCTGCCTGACCACTAGATTGAGAATGGTAAGGTGATGCTACCCTTTGATTAACATCATATTTAATCAATAAGTTCTAGAAAGTGTTGTTAACAAAGTGAGAACCACCATCGGTCATAAGATATCTAGTAACACCAAATCTAGGAAAGATCACATCTTTAAATATTTTAACAATAATTTTATGATCAGCATGCTTAGTTGGAAGAGCTTCCACCATTTAATGACATAATCAACAACTGCTAGAATATGAGTATAACCTCTAGAAACAAAGGGTCCTAAGAAATCAAAACCCCAAACATCAAAAGGTTCCATGACTAATGAATAATTCATAGACATTTCTTGTCGTTTACCAGAGTTGCCGATTAATTGACATTTATGACATGATGTAACGTACATTCGTGTATCTTTGAATAATGTAACAAATTCACAATTGTAACAATTATAAGCAAGCAATTGTAATGAACTCACAACTATAATTTACTTTATTTTTTCCTTTCTTTATTTATTCAAGTAATAATCATGTACTCAAACAATTGTAATAAATAAGTGTGATCTATTTACCCTTTCTTATGTACCCTGTATTCATATGTTGTATAATATATATCTCAATACAATTGAATTTCTCAAACTTCAAATGCACGTGCAAATGTATGAATATGTGATGTATATGAAATATATGCACAACACAATAGCCTGCTTAGTGCTAGCCAGCAACGGGCACGATAGAATCGACCAACTCAGAAATGCGAGTTGAGTCTACATCTATTCCACTTTACTCTCAACTAGATCTAGAAACTAGGATTCTCACAATTTAAAAAGCAAATAGAATTTTGGAGCCGTGACATGCTATATGAAGGATAAAATTCTAGTACCTAGATATTTCAATATCAAAGTAGCAAGTAGAAGAATGGAACATATAGAAATCACTCTATACATCATGGATTGGAAATCTTGGAGATTATCAAATAGAGGATGCAAGAACCTAAAATCATCTGACATTAGCATGCATCAAAGCATGGAACTACAAATCTGACAAACAGTAGAGAAAGCACAAACAATCACTTGCCAAAAATTTGGAAGATCAACTTTTAACGTTACACAAAATCCAACACATAGGGTTAAAAAAATTCCTGACACTAATATGTACATTTATTCTAGACAGTGCTGCTACGTGCAGAAGTTTAGTCATCCTTCTTCTGCTCGATGAAGCACCTATCAAGAAGAAATTAATTTCAAGTGAGTACGAGCAAACATATTTGTATAGCTGTTGACGATGACATAATCATACATACATGCATGGAACAGTTGAACTTCTATACGCTACCAATGCTAGATTCTGTAAAAGGTAAGGCCCCAGTGGCCGGTACACACAAGCTAGCTGTGCCCGGCGGAGAGTTTTCGTTGGTCACGGCCGCCACCGGGACGGATAAAAATCAATGTTGATGCGGTGTTCTCTGTGGTGACAGGTGAGGCAGCAGCAGGTATTGTGGTGTGCAATGACCGAGGAAGTGTGCTCTTTGCTGCGTGTGTGGGCCAGGTGTTGGACAGTTAGGTAATATAATGAAACTAATCCGAAGACCTAACATGACTAGAGACATTTACGCTGAGGACCTTTCTTTGCCCAATGGGTGTCCTCACCGCACACGAAGCAATCACCCTTTGGTCTTTCCTTTTCCTTCTTCTTCTTGAAGTTTGTCGTCTGAACGGCCTTGCCCTTTCCCCTGACTTACCATGTCCAGGTTTATGTACCATGTTGGCATTGGAATGACCCTCGCCACCCTTTAAGTGCAGATCCTTCCCCGAGCTTTCTCTTCCACATCAAGGGGCGCAATTAGATCCTCTACGGAAATATTTTATCTCTTGTGTTTCAGAGATGTGGCAAAGTTTCTCCACGAGGGAGGTAACTTGGCAATTATGCTCCCAGACACAAACTTGTCAGGTAAGTGGCACTTAAGGTGTTCGAGTTTCTTCACCATGAACTGTATTTCATGAGTTTGCTCTACCACAGAACGGTTTTCGACCATTCTATACTCGTGGTACTGCTCAATGGAATAAAGCTCACTGCCAGCATCAGAGGCAGAAAATTTGCTCTCAAGTGCATCCCACAGCTCCTTCACGTTCTTCATGTGCATGTACACATCGAAGAGAAGGTCGGAGAGCACACTCAGAACACAGCCTATGAACACAGTGGTGACATTGGCAAATTCTTTCTCCTTCTCAGCTGATGCGAATTTGTCTGGTTTCCCTTTGGAAACCCAGAACACATTCATAGCCGTGAGCCAGAATGTTACCCTCATTTGCCACCTCTTAAAGTTCGGTCCCGTGAATTTTTTCAGGTTTAATAGCATCGGCAAAACCAGAGACTTTCATCATATTCATTAAATGCCTATAAGGTTTTTGGAATATTGGACAATTAAGCAATATAATGAAACTAATTCGAAGACCTAACATGACTAGAGACAAAGAATCAAATCTAGACATTATCAATAGCACAGGAAGTACATCACAGCACATGTCTAGATCACAGACTAATATTAGAACAGCGAGCAACGTTGCCATCAATTCCATCTATGGAAACATGGTATTACCGGAGATGTGAAGAAGCGACGCAGCCAAACTTGACGCAGCGAAGAGGTCGATGCAGCGTGACTCGATGTAGGGAGGAAGTCGATGCTGAGAAGAGGTCGACGCAGTGCAGCAGACCGAACAGCAGCGAGTAGTCGCGAAAGCGCTTCCCAAAAACCTTATTCGCTCTCTCCCGTACATGATCTCAAGAGCGGAGGGTTCCGGAGACCTGCTCTCCCATCTCTCGATGCACGCCGAGGAACGAGATAGAGAAGACTTCGGGGTAGCGCAGTGCGTTTGGAAAAGCAGAGAATAGATTGATGGCTTGCTTTTCGTCTAGAAGAGCGAAAACTTCTTATAGATGAGCTACCACGGTTCTGGCGAGGCGAGCGAGCGCGCGCGTGTGGTATTTCCTTTTCTCACCTCACATTGCTTTGGAGAGGTGTGGAGCACCAACCCTTATAAGGTGGTCTCCCTTCACTTTCACTAGCAATATGGGACTAAAGCCACTAGCCCTTGCCATGCATGAGTGGGCATTTCGGATTCATTTAGAATTAAATGCAGAACTAGTTTGGGCCTAACCCATTAATTCTAACACTAGGAGCAGTGTTTGGATGCTGAGGAGGCCTAACTGCTTGTCTATCGTGAGGGGCTGAGGCTAGCGAGTCAGTGGGCAGTGCAGCCAATAACCATGGAATTTGATTGCCTTACGGCGTGCAATGCATTGAACTCCCATGTGAGGGACAGGTCGAGGAATGGCTATCCCATAGAGGAGATTAAGCTCCGGCCATGGAAGTTGGAGAGGTTAAGATCTTACATCGCAGAAGAGAGCAGAACATGGTAGCGCATGCTTTAGCACAAGAAGGGATCAAGGGTCCTCTGTCATTATGGCAGAGCCCCGGCCCGCCTTCTGTTTTGCAGCTCTTGGCTGCCGATTGTAACTCTGTTTTAATCTAATAAAGATCTCACTTTTCGTTGGAAAAAAACCCAATAGACATGCTGCAATACATATGTATATTGCTTTGTCCTATCGTATACAAATTAACTCAGATAGAATAACATATCAAATGGCAAAAGTCTATACTACAATTGTGTCCATACATTTGTGCGTGTACGAATAGAAGAAAACCATTCAGCCTTTAGGCCATGTACAATGCAGGGTGCTTATAGCCCGGTGCTTAAAGAAAGAGAGTAGCGTGGCGTCTCAAAAAAATATGTGACTTACAATGCAGAGTGCTTCATATGGGTGCTTAAATTGCTTTAATATTCGTGTAGCGCCTACTCTAGCACCTGTTGTCTCCAATGCAGCGCTTCATATGAGTACTATTTGGTGCCTTTTGGAGTACTATTTGCTAGGCACCAGTTGAAGCACCTGTCACCTGTGTCACCCTAAGCACCAGCTTAGCACCAGGTGCTAAACTTTGCTTCCATTGCTCTTCCTAAACACCTGTCTAAGCATCTCTCACAAAAAAATCAGATTTTTTTTCTAAAGTTACACACCTGTATTGTACAGGGGTCTTACTGTGTCTGACATTGGCTTGACAGAAAGAACTGTATCCCAACGGCTTATTTCCTTTTCTTTTAACATAACAGAAATATAATGCACGAGCCCAACGCCTTGTTTTCCAGCACACGCAAAACAATCAGGACCCGGAGCGGAAAACGAGCGAGGGCTCTCTGCATCCCGACCCCTCGTGGCCGCTGCGAAGAAAAGGTAGGCCCTCCACCCCCGATCCCCTCACCTTTCCCTTTACCATTCTCCGTTGTAGAAATCCATCCCTCGATCCCATCCGATCGGCGCGAGTTAAGTCCCGTCTTCGATCCCGATCTGGACCCTCCCGATCTTCCCGTAATTTTTCCTTCAAATTTCTTGGCCGTGTCTTGGTTGATCTGCCGTTACTCGCTTCGGTTAGATCCGTAATCTGGTGGCGTTTCGTTGCGGTAGGGGCTTTTACGACGTAGGTTTGATGCCCGCCGGTCTGCGATTCTGCTCGATTTCGTCGATCGGTGCGTCGATTTGATGCGTGTTGGTTCGGTAACTTGGATCGTTGGCATCGATCTGTCGTGTAATGTGTGTTTCTTTTTCCGTCTGTTGCGCGTCCTAGTTAGAATTATTCGGCTGTCGAGGCGAGGTATTTTGTTATTTCTTTTATTGTGTTTGCGTTTATGTATGTCAGTTTCTTTTCTGTGTGGAGAGTGTTGATTGTAATGTATTCAGTGTCTGTCATATGTACAGATAGCTTTTTAAATCTCTTGATTGATCTAGGATATGCCTCTGGTTTAGCAGCAGCAGGTGTTGATTTGATGTCCACAGATCATGTTACGTTTAGGGGGTCTCGTAATCATACAAGATTTTTAAGGATTTGCTACAATTATTTGTCGGGATGCCTTTTGTGCTACTTTGATTGATTTTGTCAGCTTTGGAACGGATATGTTCGGAGTTACATCATTACTTAATATAAGCTTTTAGGTTTTATATTGATTATGTATATCAGGAGCATGGACCCAAATAACCCATTGTTTATCCTTTTATTCAAAAGAGAGGTCAAGATTTATCAAGATTTGGGTAAGATGAAATGTTAGGATCTAAATTACCATGGACCCAAATAACCCATTGTTTATCCTTTTTCTTCAAAAGAGAGGTCAAGATTTGGGTGGATATTATGGGTCCACAGAAGTTGCAATGTTAGGATCTAGATTACTTAGGATGAACAGCAGTGAAGTTACTTCAATGCCTAGCTTAATATTTTGAAAATAAATGCTTATTGTTTGCCTTGTGTTTATTATGTTGTCAATTTATTCTATCTATTAGTGGACCAAAACATGTTTCAGACTCTAGAATTAATAATTTATAACCCGGTCTGATAAATATGTATATGTTATCAAAGCAGGAGCTTATCATGGCTTCAAAACGTATCCTCAAGGAGCTTAAGGACTTGCAGAAAGATCCTCCGACATCATGCAGTGCAGGTATGAACCAGATTTATCAGTGCAGTTTTGACCGATAGCCATCGTGTGTGTATCTGAACATTGATATATGGTGTGATAATGGGAACTTTGTGGGTGGTAATCCACCTGTTCGTCTCTGGTGGAATTTACAGGGTGATATTCATAATGGTTACCCTTTGGCATGCTATTGGAAATTGTTATGGACTTATTTATACACCTTTGCTGTCAATTATTTCTGTAATTGCAGTGACCATGAATGTACTGGAACTATTCAGTAGAGTTATTCTCCGGAAATTCATCTTGAAGCATTGGCCCTTTGATACAAGCAATTATGTATTAATGTATTCCATTTTTTTTTCAGTTGCTTATTGATGTAATTGAATTATAATTATAATAACAGGTTTCCTTATGTATACAGTTTTATTCATTATTCTCGCTCCAAGAGATTGTATCACTATATCAGCTGCTGTCTTGTTGGTGTCCTCGTGTGGTTGACTAGCTCAAATTTGATGTTTTATTTTGAAGAAAGGTATCTAGAACAGAGCATCTTAATGTGTTTTAAAGTAATTTCTAACGTTGAAATATGAACAAATCATTAACAACCGCTGCGATCGGTCGTCAGTTCTTAGATAAGCAGCGATTATCTCTTTGGTACTTCTTACCTTTGCCCTTTTCTGGTACGAACTATGGCATTGATGAATAATAGGTTTCTACTTATTTAGGTCCTGCTGGTGAGGATATGTTCCATTGGCAGGCAACCATTATGGGTCCCCCTGATAGTCCCTATGCTGGAGGTGTTTTTTTAGTGAATATCCATTTCCCCCCGGACTATCCCTTCAAGCCTCCAAAGGTTAGCGGTGAACCTTGTTCTAGAGAAAAACATATGTTGCATGTTTGTCATATTTATTGAAAGTTGGGTCATGTCAATATGTCTCCCCTCTCAATGTTTCATGGATGTGTCAGTGTTATTTCTTGTGATTTATGTTCATCCCTAGAGTTGATATTAAGGATCAACTAAATCATTTTATATCTCTAATCTTAAAAATAAATCCTTGGCTACTCAATTTTTCATTATTCTATTGCCTTGTCTATTTTTTTTCTTTTATCATCATGTTCTTCTGAACGGGAATCTTGACATCTCTTTTAGATAGGTTCAACTTTGTGAGTCTACCTCTTGGTTTTTAGTCATTTCTGTATATTGTTTTTCTGTTCAGTTCATACACATTAAGCCATCTCCTCTTTCAGGTATCTTTCAAGACAAAAGTCTTCCATCCGAACATCAACAGCAATGGAAGCATATGCCTCGATATTCTTAAGGAGCAATGGAGTCCTGCTTTGACCATCTCTAAGGTGCTCTCACAACAGATCATTACTACTTTTCTGATATGGTGTATACATAGTAAATGGATAACTTTACGTAATCTCAACTGTATGTTTGATGATATTTGTTGAACACTCTCCAAAGTTCTGTAGTTGGTTGCCATTTGGTACTACCTTTTTTTAGATAATGTGCCATTTGGTACTATTATATGCCATCTGGAATATCTTTTGGTAACAGTCTTGATATCGTTTTTCCACAATGTAGTTACTTAGAATAAAAATAACATGGAAATGGTTCCTGTTTATGTTGCTATATTATTGGCAGAATATTGAGTGAAGCCACTGTTTTAGTTCAAACCTGTGCAAATTCTCCTAAAAACTGTCAAATCCAATATAAAAATGTCAGGCAAATAGTTAGGTTCTGATGTTTTGTCAAATATGGTACCTATGCACCTTCATTTTCATTTTGGATAAAGACATGGAACAGACATCTCTTTGAGATATATACTAATCTAGCGGTGACTGCATGTGTAGCATGTAGCTGCACAACTAACTTCAAATTCTGTTATATATTCCAGGTTTTGCTCTCTATCTGCTCACTGCTTACCGACCCCAACCCGGACGACCCTCTTGTCCCTGAGATCGCCCACATGTACAAGACGGATCGGTCGAAGTATGAGGCGACAGCCCGTAGCTGGACACAGAAGTATGCCATGGGATGAAACCAAATCCCATGCTCGTGCCCACTGCATACATGCAGAAGATCGTGTTGTCGTCCCAAGAAACTTACCTCTGGGCCATTATTTTCTTTGGTTTCTTGTCGGTCGTGTGTGTCCCCGATCCATCTAGGATCGCGTCGTAGTCAAAACATCAATCTATCATTCCCGACGTCGATAATGAGATTGACATATGCTTCCCGTGATGGCTATGCTAGTGGTTGATGCTATTATATTCGTTAAATGGTGCCTATAACTGGGCATGTTTGTTCCGTTGCGCTGTTGCACGCCTTCATGTGTTTCGTCTCCTCCCGTTTATGTTACTTGACTTGGGGTTCGTCGCAGTCAAACATAGGCATCCCGTACGCGCTTCCGCTGAGTTACCGGTCCACTAGTTATGGACAAATTTTGGTGAAAAGTTACATCTATAGAGCGCGGGCCATATAAATAATGAAGTCAGTATTTAAGCTGAAACAGGCACAGCGTGTGTTTGTCTCGCTGCAACCAGTTGTGCCGGCCTCCCCTAGCCCGATCCCTCCGCTGCCGTCTGCTACGCTACCTGGAACCAGCACCTGCAGACTGCACGAGCCAAGTTCGACAGCATGTAAGCCACGCCTATATCTACTTGCAACGCGTGCTAGCTGTGATGTGCCAAGCTGGCAGCTGGATACATCGCACGCAATGAGCAAATGTTCGATTTGCGTTATGAGGTCCGTGGGGTAGACCTGCATGGGCCAACTACCTCTTTTTTTCTCTGCCGTGCGAAATTCCGCGTAGTTAGTTCCTGCATGTTCAGCTAATGAGCAACAGTCAACAGTACAAAGCTTTGTCTTTTTTTTCTCTACAAGCTTGACATCCCTCGAGCTGTTATCTCAGTTCTACTCAGCAATAAACGAACAGAAACACATTAAGCGACAAGGAGAACCTACAATACATGTAAAAACAATCGAGAGCAATCATAAATTGATCTCGAGGCATTAGAGATGGGCAATCATGACACGCTCTCAACTCTCACGGGTCTGATTAGTGAGTAACATAGAAAGCAACCTGTTCCTGGTCGTTCTCAAAAGCAAGAAAACAAAAACCTGATCTTGGTCGTTCTCAGAAGCAAGAAAACGAAAACCTGATCCTGGTCCTCCCATTGACGTCAATGGATAGTGAACACAGGCGAACTTGGCAGTTTACGCGTAATAACGTAAGATGGGCTTATTGTTTTGTAAGACGAGATTTAGCAAAATATTTCGATCACAGAGCAGAATGTTTCCACAGACGTCCGATCTAATGCCAGGATCAGACCTCTATTCCCTAGTCTTCCTCGAATAGAAAGAAAGTTTGATTGATTGACGAATCCACTTAGACATAGTTTGCAGTTGCTCAGTTATGTTGTACTTAACTTATATTATAAGAATAAATTACATCCTGGATCAGGTATTATACCGAAGTTGCAAGGTACACCACCTATGTTCAAAAGAGGCACATAACACCAATGGGACCACATTGTTATTGCACATTGGACCATGTTTTCACGGTTTGAAGAAAACCCGACCAGTCCAAAGGCCTAGGTCCACTCATCAGCTGCCACATGTGGCGGACATGTCACCCGAATTAGAAATATCTCCACACGTGTGGAGATGGAGTGGCACAACCACGACATGCTCGATTGCATCGACGTGTTTCGGTGCACGCGCAGGGAGGTAGCACATGGAGGAGGCGAAGGCTGTCGCACGAGGCAAGCAGTGGGCGGCTCAGTATGCGGCATTGAGCACAGTGAAGGAGGGATGAAGACCAGGGTGGGGGCTAACTGGAATAGAGAGAAGGAGGTGCGGTGGAATGGAGAGAGATTGAGCTGGAGGTCATGGCAAGCTATAGAAGTGGCCGAGAGAGAGAGAGAGAGAGAGGATGAGACACAGATGTCTACGTGCCCTAATAGGTGGACCTACATCCTTGAACTGGTCAGGTTTTTTCCTAATTGTAAAAACTTGGTCCTATGTGCAATATTGACGTGGCTCCACTGATGTAAGTAGTGCAAGTTGCAACTTCGGTAATAATAAGGGTTTAATTTATCATTTTATAATCAGCCATGTAAAACTATCCATAAAAGTAGAAAAAGTTGGTTAAACAAACAGTAAAATAGGCAAAAGTTGATTGAACAAACGAGATTATTATAATCTACCACAATGTCAAATGGAGCTTTAGACTTGCTAAGCTATGCTGTGTTGAACTGTTAAATCTAAATAGATACGAAAATTTGACCGATTTCAGTAAGATTTTTGCTGCTACATTTAAATAAAAGATTCTTCAACTAATTGCAACATCTAAAAATATAAATAATAAGTGTTTTTGAAAAGTCATCTCAATGCTAAACACAATCCTAAAGTGGTATATGACATGTCTTATATTCAGGACTATCAAGTTATTTTTCTTTCTTTCTTCTTTTTCCTTTTTATTTTCTTATGTTTTGTTTTATATACGTTGTAATCGAGTTCCACGAGGATGTATGTTTTGTTCAAGAATGTTTTTCACAATAATTTGTGCAAACAGTAATCTTTTAATTTTTCAAGGAGCATTTTGTGTTTATTTCACGAGCACTTTTTATTTGTCCCACTGAACATTTTGAAATGTTCCATGTGCGTTTTTTCTGCTTTCCCTAGATTTTATGCTCCGGAGGGAAATGTTTCATGATTACTTTCGATTTGTTTTAATTGTTCTTATTTGTTTCATTATAGTAGTGAGTTCTTCCATGGACACTTTAGATTTGTTCTCACAAATTTCTTTCTTTTGTTTGGAGAGAAGTCTTGAGTTATTCCATGAGCACCTTTAGTCTTGATCCGCTAGTTTTCCATTATTGTACACGAATGATCATAAATTGTTCCGATGAGCAATTTCAAATTGTTCCACTACTTATTTATTTTTGTTCTAGTAATAGCATTTACATATTACCGAGACACTTTTGAGTTTGTTCTACTAGTCTATTTCTGTTTCACTAAATGTCTGAAATGCTCATTGGTACATTCAATTTGTTCTGCTAATTTTTTATTGTGTTCCACGTATATGTAGTCTTGTTCCAAAGATTTGTTTTTTTCTTTCCTTTGTTTTTTAGACCATGTAGGAGAATTTTTTTTTCATTTCTTAGTCTGAGCAATAACCTCTACTGAATTCAACGATTTGTTTGGAGGATGTTTGAACGGTTCCCTTGCACCTTCAGTTGCTAAAAACAGAGCAGAGAAAACGTCCAAACCTTGGGAAAGCGTAGAGAATGACACGCTCTCAGCTCTCGCGGGCCTGATTAGTGATTAAACCAACGTGGTCCCCTTCCTCCCTTTGGCGAAAATGGAGAGTGAACACATGTGAACAGACCGAAATACACTACAGTTTACACGTGATAACGTAAGACGGCTATAAGGTTATCCCTGAAACGCCCTCTCCCCTTTGTTCTATCAATGGCCACATCTCAGTAACTCGGATGTTAGTCAAGAATCCATGCTCATTATTCTATATGTAGTGTAGACGATTTTTTCCGCATGACAATTTCACCTCCAATATTAGCATACCTCGTTTAATTGGAGTCTACAGCAATAGCATCGGGGGTGCACCGGTTAGGACTAACTGCTGTAATAACTACGAAATACGACTAGTTTTTTTCTAAAGAAAACTACGAAATATGACCAGCAACAGGGGAAGGTTAGAACTTCGTAGAACAACCTGAATCGAATAACGTCCAATTCTTCCCTATAAAAAGTAGAATTCTTGCCGTGAGCAAAGAGCAGTTCAAACCTCAAATTCATTGGCTAGCTGGGATCATTCGAGAAGTAACAGTTGACATAATTAACTGGGAAAGAATAGGGATGGATAACCTGATCCTAATAGATTACACGCCCAACATAATTAACTATCGTAATATTATTTTTATATGTATGCAACATAAAAATTATACTATTCAAATATTATTTCCTGCCAAGCGCAAGAAAAGGAACTTTGACTCCATGGTTGTCCTCAAATTTGGTCCATCTGGCGCGAGTGGAATAACAGGATGTTCCTAGAGATGAGGTGGCAATTAACATTAACGCGTAGGCGGAACGATGGCATCAAGCTTTCAACTAGCGGTTACGCAAACCTCCGTGAGGAGTAGCTGAAGTGCTCGTGTTGCATCTGTTGTGGGTTGTATTGATCTATGATCTCGGCACTCGTTGCCCAACTCTTGTAAACTATTTGTTTCTCCGCTTAATAAAAAAATGTGTGTTGTATGTTCTCTAAAATATTATTGCTAAGATGTTTCTATATAACTAATTTCGTGTGATAGAAATATTTATTTTTGTTTTATAAAAATATTTCTTCCATCGAATAGAAGCTTAACCAAAAAAACTAGAACCGAATTACAGATGAATAGCATTTTTCTAATTAATAACAGGCGAGGGAAGCATTCTGCACAGGTGCAGCAGGACTGGGTCTCCTGTTCTCTTTCAATACGCGCGCGCGCACCTACCCCGTCTTCTCTCGCGTCAACAGCGGTTTGGATGCAGCGGTCCGCGCTCCAGCTCCTAATTGTGGCCTCTTGATTATCATCGAAGAATCCTCATCCTCACATAGTCATAAATTCTGCGCACGTCTTCCACCCAGATCTTTTATACGGTGTTGCTTCCTCGCTGTCACGGGAGCGGGAGACTTTTCTACTTCTTCCTCGGTCGTTCTGCTTGCTTCGGATCCATCTTTCAGAAGGGAAGCTCTGCGCGATTTTGTTGGTTTTCCTGCGGGTGACGGAAATCAGCTCATGGTTTGGGTGTTCTTGTCCTTCCTGACGTGCGATGAATAGATGAAGAGGCGAGGCGTCAGCGGTGATTCTGGGAATTGGCATCTAGGTAAGCCTATCACTTCTTGTTGCTGTTCAGGAAGTCCTGCCCTGTTCTTGAAGTAGGGTAGGTTGGATAGCAGAGGAGACCAGGAGATGATCATCTAGAATTTGATATGCATATGAGATGATATGTCCAATTCTATATGTCCATTGATTGGATGCCATGCTGTTCCCCTCTTAAGTAGTACGTATTTGTTAGAGAAGGCACACGGAAGATCCACCAATCGAAGATGGGAGAGAGCATTGCAGTTCATCGCTAACCACACTCTTTTCCCTGGCACACGGAAGATCCACCACTCGAAGATGGGAGAGAGCATTGCAGTTCATCGCTAACCAAACTCTTTTCCCTGCATGCAGCTGGTAAGCATCGACTCGGCGACGATGATGCAGAGCAAGGAGGTGAAGATGCGGTTCGGGCGGTGCCCTTTCTGCCGCGCCATGATCTACCAGGACCCCAAGGCTGTCATCTACTACTGCAGCAAGTGCCGCACGCCCATCCGAGGTAGCACGACAACACAACGCAGCAGACTGAAAACACCTGAAAAAAACGTGTTCCGGCACACAATGTTGCGAAGTACCTGACGCGATCTTCTTCTACCTCGTTACAGGCAAGAACCCGGAGCCAAGAGACGACACCGAGTATGCCCTCTCGCAGCTCGAGATCCTCTCCTTCGACACCATGTCGGTGTTCTCCGACGAGCTGGAGCCATCCAATGCAGGATTCGATCCGAGCAGCCGGGAGACTGGGCCGGCAGCCGCCTCAGCGTCAACGTACAGAGCCTTCAATTCGGCCAGGACCGGTCGAAGAAGCAGCGCCGATCTGAGCGGTCTGGATCGGAATGAGGAAACGACGGGGGTTGGAAGAAGCGGATCGCCACTGCACAACCGCGTGAGTGAACTCCGGCCGGCGTCGCGGAGGACCAGGCGGCCGTTGAGCGCTGACTTGGACGCGCGGAGGGACGAAGGATCGAGCTCCGGCTCAGACTCGGACGTGCCGAGGACGAGGTCAGCTTCGTGTTACCGGCGCCTGGCGTCGCCGCTGTGCTCGCAAGAACTCGAGGCGTCCATGGTCTTCTCAGGGCATGATCTACCGGCCGTCGGTCTTGCGAGATCGCCACTAACAGACCCGGCGTTCCAGCAGGACCTCCTGCAGGCGCTGGAAAACCTACGAAAGCTCATCGTCGCCGTCGAGGAGCCGTACAGAGTCGACGGGCACCGGCGTGCCGTCACGGCGCCTCGCACGAGCGCGTCTTGCAACGACAGCGGCACGCGAACAGTCACACGACGCGATTCCCGCCTTCTGCGCCGTCTGGAGTCGAAGCTCTCGCAAGCATTGCCCGCCGACACCCCGCTCCAGGACGCCACCACTTCCTCGTCGTCGTCGTCGGCATCGACCGGCAGCCGACGCTGCGGCGAGCGGCGCGGGGCGTCAAGGCACCACTGCCGCCCGATACTCGGTGGCACGCCGTTCGTGGCTTGTGACAAGTGCTCGGAGATACTGCAGCTGCCGGCCGCCCTGTCCGTGGACAAATCCGCCAGGCTGCAGTGCGGCGGCTGCGGGGAAGTGCTCGCGCTGACGCTGCCGGCGAACGCTGGATCGACGGACCGGTCCAAGAAGTTCTTTTCCGCGTCGCAGCCTGCTGTTCTTGGCTCAGACGATGCGGGGGAATACGTGTCTGTGAGGAGCCGTCTAAGCGGCGAGAAGCTACGGCAGGGGCCTGACGAAGGGCCGCTTCACCGGGTGCTCGGGTACAGCTCCGTGAGCTCCGTTCTACGGAGCCGGCGGTACGAAGAGCACAGCTGAACATTATTTTGCCTTCCCATTCTTGTGGCGCGAAAGATTCAATTGTACTGTGAAGATTTTAAAGGATTCTTCATTCTTTGTTGTGTATTTGACAAATTTGGGGGCTTACTTCCGGTCGCTCCTAGGCCACGAACGGCGTGCTCGTGGCACTTGTCACAGGCCACGAAACCACCAAGAAACCGCCACGCGAGAGGTTTGGCAGCTCGTGGCACGGCGTCCTCTCGCGTGGTGGTTTCTTGGCGGGCGGCCAGTTGCCGGAGCCGCGGGCGAAGGTCTGCGTGGCCGGCGTGCGTGCGTGGCGGGCTTGTGGCGGCTGCAGGCGGCCAAGCGGGGTGTCGATGGTCGCGGGCCTTGGCGGCGCTGGGCTGCTCGCTCGCGCATGTGCGGCTGGTGCCAGATCTGGGCTCACCTCGGTCGGCCCAGGCGGGGCCAGCGGGCGGCGGCGCTCTGCGGCTTCTAACAGCGGCTCGACGGGGGGCTCGGGCGTGTCGCTAGGCAGCGTGATTGCCCTGTTCTGCGGCGCGCCGACCTCGTAGGGCTGCCACGCACGCAGGCGGGCGTCGCGGCGCGGTGCGACCTCTCCTGGTCCGGCCCGTGGAGCTGCTGGCTGGCCTTGCAGCGTGGCTGCTGCTCGTCGTGGTGCACAGCGTTGCAGTGGCGGCGGGAGCTTCAGATCCGGTTAGGCACAGTGGGGTCGCGGTGTTGTTCCGTGCGGTCCAGTCGTGGGTGGATGGTGGCCGGTGTTCACGCGAAAATCGATCCGCGGAACACCTGGTAAATATCGCACTTTCGTGTGTAACGAACGATTGCTTTTTAACGCAAAGCAACAAAGATTGGTAACTGGCATACTTTCGTGGCGACGGACGACTGCTTTCCAGGCAAAGCAGCAAAGATCTTCTTACTTTCGTGAAGAAGAACCGATCATTTTCAGTGCAAAATGATAAAGATCTACTGCTAAGAACGAAAAGATAAAAGGTAAAAAGTAATAGATTGGTTTGTGTCGATTGTATGTTTTAATCGGCCGTCACCCTTTACATATTATAGGACGGCTGGTCTTCCCGTAGGAGATCGGGACTCCTAATCCTAACTGAACACAGATATGTAACTTTTCTTCTTTACAAGATCCTAATTTTAATGCACATACGACTTTCCTTTTTCTTTAAGTAATTTGGCCACCATGATCAGGACTCTTCCTTGTGTACAAGATATCTTTTCATATAAACCGAGTATCTTTCCGAATCCAAGATTAACCTTCCTTTCGCGACTACCCGCGGTTTCTTATCCTCCAAGTCGAAGTCTCTAGCGTTGGATAAATCTTGGAAGTAAATAACTCGTCGTATTAACCCATCCGCGGATCAACTCGGTAGCGCCGTGACTTGATTCTGCTAAGAAAAACTCGGCTCCAGCCACTCAGAATCTGGTTGGACCTTCTTGGGGACTCGGGCACACCAATATTCGGGGTCGCTAGTACTCGGGAACACCAGTACTCGGGAACGCGAGTACTCGGTACTCAGGCGCGCTGGTGCTCGGGGACGCCAGTGTTTGGTACTCAGGGACGTGAACACCAATACTCGGGAACGAGTACTCAGTACTCGGCATCACGGATATTCGGGCTACGAGTACTTGGGTCCGCCAATGCTTGGTGCCCGGAGGTATTGCTCGTTGCTTGATGGCATAAGCCACCCGGTGCTGAAATAGTCAAGCATGCATTTAAGAGTTTAACACTAAATCCACAGTTGGTTAGTCCATTATCTCAACCTCCGATGGCAAAATTAATTTGGCCAACTGAATAAACCCTAAAGCCAAATTACGTATAAATAGTTGGGTCCTCTTCGACGGGGTTCGGTGGGATGGGAGAACGGTGGAGCGCAGTGCTCTACATCGAAATCTTGTCTTAATGGAGATCGGTGCAGGCAATGATGATGCTCGCAAGTGTTTTTACTTTTTCTGGAGATATCATCGAAGAGGTTGTTTCAATCCACCTTTAACCATGGTCGTCTAAATCTAGGATGGCCACAGTAGCTTCCGGCGTGGCCAATCTCGGGCGGAGTTTGATGGGTTGGTGGGGTGTGGCACTGTGGGTGAATATCTTATCCCGACTAGGGTCGGTGTTGGTGATGGCTACGTCCATAGACATAGTTTCCCTCCCTGGAGCTGTTATCAAAGAGCTTCGTTTACTTTCTATCCTCGACAGTTTGAGGACCATGGAGGGGAATGACGCCCGTTGGAGCCTCTATGTTCTTGGGTAAAAGTTTAGGGACCATAGGTCGCACGGATACATGAGGCCAATCGGGTGGAGATCGGTGATGGCGAGGCCAGCTTAGGGCAGGCAGATGCGGTTTTGGGGAGCACAAGTGTTTCCAGGTGGGCGACGCTGGACGATTTGGTTTCATCGCCCCTTGGGGGCTGAAAGCCCTAGACCCACTTACTTTCAGACCTGGCTTCTCTCTCCAATGTTGATGATACAAGCAGACATGGCCGTGGCGGTCTTGCTACGGTGAAATCAGAGTCGTTGGGTACTCAGGTCACCAATGTGATAGATGATGATGATGACGCGGTTATCAACATGAGTGAAAGGTGTGTTTTTTCTGTATGTGTCATGTTTAGGTTGGTTTTATCGGTCTGTTTATTTCGTCGTGCTGTGCTTTAGACATAGTTTAGCTAGGTGATTTGTCTGTTGTCAAGATTTTTATACGATTATTCTCTAATTAACTGTGTTCTATATGGTTTTTGTCTAAATTTTTTTGTAAATCAGATTTATTTTTTTTAAACTGCGGGAACCTATCCCGTCTTCTTGACGAGTTCCGTAAAACTTAAATTTGAGTGTTTTGGTGGAATTTGTTTCATTCATCGGGTAATTATACCACTTTTCATCAGTGTACAAACTATAAGAAATTGAAGAAGTTTTATGGTTGGCTAGAACAATTCGTTATATCCACAAACTAATTTTTTTATTCCTAATGTTAGAATTGAAAATGTTGCAATCCGCATACATAGCAGAAGAACGCATTGAGTTTAGCCCATTCCTGACAGAGCGGGCCGGATGCCAGCGAGAGGCTCATATGGTTTAAGACCTTCAACCTGCCATGGTCACGGAGCTTTCCACCTCAACATCAAATTCCACCGCCGCCGCCTCCGCGGACGACGTTCTCAATTCCACCGAGCCATGGAGCGCGCGGGTGCGCACCCTGACGTGCCTCGGCCGGCACCGGGAGGCCCTTGCGCTACCAGCCGGGGTCATCTCCTGCGCGGCGCTACGCCTCCCCTCCGGCGTCGCCCAGATACACGCGCTCGCTGGCAAGCGCGGTCTGCTCCCTGCCTCCGACGCCTACCTCCTCTCCGCGTTGCTCTCCTCCAGTCCTCCTACTCCCGCCTCGGCCTCCTCCCGTGTGCCCGCCAACTCCTCGACGAAATGCCCCTGCGTCCACGCCTCCCATCACGCTCCGCACCGCCTTCAATTCCCTCATCTCAGGGTACGCGTCTCACGCACTCCCGGCCACCTGCTTCGCCCTCTTCCGCCGCATGCGCGCTGCCGGCGTCCGCTTCGACGCCGTCACGCTCCTGTCGCTGGTCCCGGCCGCTCCTCTGAGCGTCATGCCGCAGCTCCACTCCCTCGCGGCTCGAGCAGGACTCGTCGCCGAGACCCCCGTGGACAACTGCCTCATATCTGTGTACGCGCACCGCGGCGCCGCCCTTGCCTGGCAGGAATTTGATTAGACGCCGCTGGCCTCCCGCGACCTCGTCTCGTGGAACGCCGTGCTCTCGGCCCACGCGCAAAATGGCCTCGCGGTGGACGCCCTCCAGCTCTACCACGGCATGCGTGGCCGCGATGGCGGCGGTGTGGAGCCAGACGCCGTGACGCTCGTTGGCGTTCTTTCCTCCTGCGCACATCATGGCGCACGCAGTGTTGGCGCTGGCGTCGAGCGCTACATGCGGGAGAGATTCCGGGCTTCCGCACTAACGTGCAGCTTTGCAACGCGCTGATCAACTTCCATGCACGATGTGGCAGTTTAACCCAGGCGCAGCAGCTGTTCAACGAAATACCCAGGAAGAGCATCGTATCGTGGACGGCACTGATCACCGGGTACGGCATGCATGGACATGGCGACATCGCTGTTAACCTCTTCGAAAGGATGGCGTCGGAAGGCATCCCCCAGCCAGATAATGTTACGATGGTCGGTCTCTTGTCGGCGTGCAGCCATGCGGGGATGTACGACGAGGCGCAAAGGTACTTCTCAGCAATGGAGAGCACCTAACCAGCTGCAGCCTACACTGGAGCACTACACCTGCATGGTGGACCTCCTTGGACGGGCCGGCTGTCTCGAGGAGGCGCAGGAGCTAATTTCGTCAATGCCCATGCTGGCCCATAGGGGCGTGTGGGTGCTCTTCTTGGGGCGTGCAAGATGCATAAGCATGTGGAGATAGGGGAGGAGGCTTTTGAGCATATCACCAAGCTCGAACCAAGCAATGTGGGCTACTACGTGCTCATGGCGAACATATACATTGAGACGGGACAATTGGATGGTGTGGCGAGGGTACGGGCGATGATGAGGGCGCGTGGGCTCAAGAAGGAGCCTGGGTGTAGCTACATCAAACACGAGGGGAGGGTTCTCCTGTTCATGCTGATGACCACTCGCATCCGCAGGCGAAGAGGAATCACGAGCTCGTGATCAAGCTTGAGCAGATGGTGAAGGAGAGGACAGGTGGCACTGCAGGAACGGGGGCAGGCAGAGTGGCCGAGGGGAATGACAAGAAGGCTGCTCTGCCATTGGTCGGCTTTCATAGCGAGGAAGCTCGCCGTGCATTTAGTATGCTGAACACCGTGGGCTGTGAGATTGTGGTGATCAAGAACCTAAGTGTGCGGGGACTGCCATTCGTTCCTGAAGACGGTCTCTGCAATTACCAACAGGTGTTTCTTGTCAGGGATGCGAGCCGCTTCCATCGCTCGAGGGTGGAACGTGCTCCTGCAAAGATTACTGGTGAAGAATTCAGTGCTCACAGTGAAGGGAAGACATTATTTGGTTGCACCAGAAACTGAAGGCGTTAACAGGCATGGAATAATCTTCAGTACTGCTGGAAACACGCTTGGTGACTGTATGCTACTGTGCTGCACTGCTTAGCTGCAGCCTGCAGTTACGGAGAAGTGGAGGGCTTTATCAACAGCGGAGATAATCGACGCGCCGTTAGGTGACCAGTACCCTCAAATCGAGATGCTCAACTGTGTGAAGATCAGGCTCCTGTGTGTTCTGCAGAACCCGAGGTTCAGGCCTGATGCATAGGCCGTTATCGCAATATTGGTCAGCCAGCTGACCGGACTGCAACTCCCTCGAGGCCGGTGTTATACTCCGGATCCAGTAACATTTCCTCTAATGATAATGCTTGTGGAGGTTGAATGCGCCATGCTATCCTTCTATGTATAAATAACCAATTGTCGAGGACCTGTGTTTCAGATTATGGTGTGACAGTGTCAGATCTTTGACCAAAGGTGGTTCAGACAGAGTACACCAGTAACACTGCGAGTTTCCAATTCATTGGCACCGTTCAGGCGGGCTGTTTAGCCCGCTGTAGTTTGGATTTGAGAAGTTGCATCAAATGTGTTTTAAGTGAAAGGCGGCCAAAAAGGACAGAAATTTTGATCGAGATGTTGAGCACTTGAGTTGCATGTGCAGACGTGCGTGCATTCATTTTATCAATCCCGCGGGTGTGAGCGGATGACAGCTGACATTAATGTATCTGTGTGTGCTGCGACGCCTGCAGGGAAGAAGATAAAAGACAATTTTGTCATTGCAATCGTTGCATTTGTTGTACCAGTAACAAGTTCCGCCATACTAGTGCACTGATGGTTGCCAGGATAGAAACATCAGTAACACCAGGAATGCAGGAGCATCAGGTTCTTTTATCTCTAGTTCGTCTTTGTCGTGATAAGCAACAATTTGGCATACGCCTGTCTGTCGTTGGTTGAGTTCAATTAAATTTGGGTTTGGTTGCAAAAGCATGTCAGCGAGGAAACGCTGCCAGTGCAGGAATTGCCCACCTGCCATTGCGTTGGTTTCGTCCTTGCTGTCAACCCGTGTACTGACAGCTCTATCTTAATTCAGTGAACCATTTCGTACCGTGCTATATGTTTCAGTTGAAGTACCAGCTGAGACTTGTGGTTGCTTGCAAAAGGCTATTGCTCTGCATGTTTTTCTAAGAACATCGGAACTGGAGGTGCATGTCAATCCTAGTTCATAAAACCGGCAACACAGATGTAGCTTCTGAGAACCTGGCATCGCACCATGGTAAATTCTCAAGACACAGGCAAGGCAAGATGCAACCGAAAAAAGTTCATATGAATTCATAGAAACTGCATGTTCTGTCCGTACAAACACAAAGGAGAAAAAAGAGACCAACCCAAACCCTGAAAAATCAAGGCAAAAACAATATAATAATAAAACAGTTCAAGATCACTGTATCTATGATGTACATAAATCTTTTGAGCTATCATAATAATACACAATTGTGAAATAGTACAGTGGGCAAAATCATGTCTGTATAAATGATTGGCTAGTTTACAAAAACGAGATCTAGACAGAGCAAAGGAAAAAAGAAAGAGAAAAAAGAAAGAAAGGGTAATTTGCATCCTGTACAACTGGTATCATGGCACTCTACATCCCAGTTGAGGAAGTTCTTGCTATTCTTTGAGCACCAAGTTTTGGTTGTGCTGGCTTCATTCCACGACCCCTACCTGATGACGCTAGAGGCCTAGCTTTGGTTGCGGGTGGGGGTGCTGCGATGGCACCCCATAGGTCGTCATTGTTTGCTGCTGCTGGCTTCAAAGTCTTCCCAGATGATTTTGGTGGAGGTGCGGCTATTGAACCCCAGAGGTCATCTTCGTCATTGTGCAATGTTGAGGGTCTGATGTCTGCAGACTTTGATGCACTTTTCGGTGCTGGAACAGCCATAGGACCCCATAGAGCATCATCTTCTGCTTTTGGCACCTTCGGTGGATTTGATCTTGATGGGTTTGAAACTACAGTTGACAATATTGAATAGAAAAAACAAAGAAATTAAATTATTGTCTTTTAGCAGAGCTGTGGATGTGCTTATTGAGATAAAACAAATCACTGAAACTTACCTGGTTGCTTTGGTTGCACCACTGGACGTTTCTGAGCAGCATGTATGTTAGACAGAAGAGATGGTGGTGACTTATCCTCAAATGGATCTACATCATCCCATCCTTCTCTATCACTACCGTTCTCTTCCTGAAGATTATCATTCTCGAGATCACCCCATCCATCTACGGAGTAACTTGCTGATGCTGGTGCAGTTTGATCAAGAGAATTGGATGTGGTAGGTGCATATGCTACTGTGGCAGACTGAGTATCTGACAATAGAATGGACAAACGGTGAGACACATTTGGGTTCACGAGCTCCAATGCTCCTGGATTATTTTTTAATTTTTGGCATTGCAAAAGGTTACGAAAATTAACGCATGCAAATATGAAATATTATTTGGAACTGCAAATTTTCGTTAAAATACGTATTTTTGCAAGCTGTGCAAAACAACCAAATTCGAACCACTACTATTTGCTATATTAGCCTCTCTTCCTTACTTTTTTTGTGTAGGCTACAAACGAAAATATTTTTTCACGAACTTCACAGATTCATAGTTTATTCCCACATATACAAGTGATAATTTTTTCAGAATTGTTTGAAACTTGAAAATGCACTTTTTGATTTTTTTTTAAAGCTCACTAGTGCTCGTGAGCCAAAAGTTAGTTCTCAAGGAGTCAGATGCAATATAACACATCTATAACTTTGTTACTCCTCTTTTCAAACATTTATTACATCTCATCTTGGCACTTTTATAGCCCCTCTATTTTATGCAAGTGATGAGAACTGAGCTACTCTTGAGTATTAAAGCAATTTAGCGAATGGCTGATACCTGATGTGGCACTGGGGGATGCTGAAACATGAGAGTTAGTGGCATTTGCAGTAGATACTGGACCATGGTCAGAAGCTTTTCCCTTCTGAGTAAGGGAACTCATGGCCCACCTGTATATGAATGTGTTTCTAGTAAATAATTCAATTGCATACAAAACAAGAATATCTAAAGATAAACTGCACAAGAATAAAGATGGCTTCAGTACAAGTAGACAGCATTAAGGCTTCATTGGGCACTTGCAAAGAGATGAGCTTGCTAATTTCTCCATATTACTATGCTAACAAAAAGGAACAAAGGAGGTCCCATGTGACTTATGCAAGGCCAACAGCATATATGCACCTGCGATATGAGGCGACTAGATATAATTAGTGGTAGATAGTGTGGGACATTTCTGTTGTGAACATTAGTTCACAATGGGATAACTGTCGAGGGAGATTGGAAGGATTTAGAACATAGATTGAGATTACAGGATATTTGGGAGAGAATAGATTGATTCTTCTTTACCTCTCCAACATGTTACAATGCATAGCCTTTTACAGGCTTGATTCGACCGTCGGCGAACACAGGGACTATCTCTAGCAATCTAATTTAACTAAAGCTATGTCTCTAGCAATCCAATCCAACTCAAACTCCCATCTTTTGTGGAACTTATCTCTAATAAACACAAGGACAATAATTTATTCTGATCTCCAACTTCCAATTAACGCTGCCTCAGCAGGCCCATGTCAACAGTGTGTGGCTGCTACAGCACTACATGAACAGTGCACGTACAGCACTTCAGTATGATTTGTCACGTCTTTTAAAAAATAGCATAATTGAATTGATTTAACAATCAAGACTTCAAGCAATATTTTATTTTATTTTGGAAGCTGGGATTGAGATTAGCTTACAGCAGGGTTCCCAAGACAATAAAACAAGCCTGCAATGACGTTTGGAACATATGACAACTTACCCAAGCAAACCAGCATTTCCAGGCTTTAACTGAACACTAGTACCTTCAGCTGCCCTGTTGTCTCCCATATTAAGCTAAAATACACAACGAAGTAAAAGTTTTCACAACATGAAAACAGCATCATCAATATAACAGAAGGGTAAAGATGTAATTCTATTAGCAACAGCGCAGCAGAGAACCTAAAACAAACACAATTAGTAAAGAGGTGCAGCATAGTGGATATGATGTACAGTAAGCAGATAAACTAGATATGCATACCTTTTCATGATGTTGTTTTGCTATTTGCAAGAATTGATCAGTAGCCTGGAAAGCCTTGGTCCTCACGTCACTGTAAAACCATTGAATGGATTTATTGAAAGACCAAAATAAGATGTACAAATGTACAGTAAGAACTAAAAAACAAAGGGTTGTAAATGTGATGCACATCACATTTTGCCACCTAGGTTGTTAAAACTTCATATTTAGATCTGTATCAACTTTTTCCAAAGTGCATACCCATCCAGGACTTCTCCTTAAAAACTAATTGTGCATATAGTTCTCAAATGATGTCTCTAAATTGTGGAGACCACATGCTATTCAATCATGTGACAGCAGTTAGGACAGAAAGTTAATAAGCAAAGCTTGCTTTTAAAAAGAGATATATGTGAATACTAGCACTTTCAGACATGGAGCAATGGTGGTCCGGGTTCATGTTGGTATGATAACAGACAGTCTGAATTCCACTTGATAACTGATGGCCCCTCCATTCGTTTAATACTGAAGTTTTGGCCTCCATGCACAGGTTTACGAAAAGAAATCTCAGCAAGCGGAAGGTCAAGGCAAGCTCCCTTAGTACTTTTAGATTCCACTGCTGTATCTGATTCCAAGTGTTCGATTGTACAATCTCCTCCAGAAGTGGCACCATCTTCTACTTTTATGTGTTCAAAGAAGGCAGGCTGCAGTGGTGTATGCTTGAGCCAGTAGCATACTCATGAGCTAGTCAAATATGGTGCGAAAATGTGAATAAAAGAAAGTCACAACATGCATGGAATTTTGGCGCACAGGTTTGCATCATTAATAACATTAGGTGGGTTCCAAGAAATATCTGCACTTAATTGCAAGGAGTGCAATTCCAACCAAATGGAGTAAATAGGGACAGTATTGTAACAAACACCACTAATTAACCACAACATGGTATTTTGCAAACATATCTAAAACGACATCTGTAACAAACTGGACAGAATAGTGATTAGGCCCCACAGTCATCTACCCCAGCAAATTTACGCAGATTTAAGCCTGTAATTGCCAATTACGACAGGTAGCAGTGAGAAACTAGGGACAGATAGAGCTAAAGGTTGTACGTTACCTGTCTGGATCAAATGTGAGGACAACAATGTTAGGCAGTATACGAGTTGCAACCTCTGTCATTTCGTAGTATGAACTAGTGACACTCAGTGCCATGATTCCTGCCATGGTAAAACAATGATTTCATACTTGATCGCTAATAATAAATGGAAGATAGCTCTATCAATAGTACGCCAGCACATCTGCTCAGCTTAATGTACCAGCTGCTCGAGCGGGAGGGAAAGTATCACGTAATGCACGGACTGTGAATGCATTGATCAATACTCGTTTCCTAGTCTGTAGAAATAACAAAGCCATGTTAGCAAAGACTATAAGGTGGAACCATAAAACTAGCAAATGAAGTCCGTATCCAGGCTACGCAAGGAAATACAGAATTAAGTTGCATCCTCAGTCAAGAAAATATTTTAAGCTTGTTCCTGGACACCGTTCTGTTCTCATATCGAGGCAAATCAAGGACCCAACTAGTTTTAAGCAGAAAATCAAACTGCGCTCATGGAGACAAAAAGCTACATGAAAAGATCTAGAATTCAAGACTTGAAAAAATTGCTGGTCAAAATTTCCCTAGATATGACTCAGGGTGGGCATAAAAACCGAAAAACTGCAAAAACCAGAATTGGGGTTTAATTCGGTTTCTGATGCCTAATTCGGTTGCCAAAAATGAAAAACCGAAATAATTTCGGTCCATTCGGTTGTTGGGCCAGGTCAACCGAATTAACCGGAACAACCGAAATACTTTTGGCCCAAGCCCATCCTGTAGATTGCTGGCCTGCTGTCCAACCTCCTATCCCACTAGTTCCTTTAGGCCCAAGCCCCAATCACCAACTCTTTAGCACATAGAGAGTTAGACCTAAACCTAGGTCCCTCCATCCCTGTCTCCAGAAAAAAATGGTGGCGACCCATCCAAGTTTCCAACCAGATCTACAGCTCGCGTCTTGAATTTCACAAACATCACAGGCGCAGCATGTCTAAATAACACTTCAAAGGAAATCTAGCAATTAGAGCAAATGATAAAGGTAGGAGCATCTTTGAGACGAACCCCGTCATTCATATAGTTCGAAATATTTCCAAGAAGAATTGTAGTGTTTGTCCGGATTGCAGGTTCTTCATCCACCTGAAGACAAACAACAATGCTTTTACTACAACTGTATTATAAACCTTCTCATATCCAACAAAGTATCACTGAGTTAAAAACCAATTTCAATTAAAATGGAAAATCACCTGGAGCTTAGAGAGATACTTCAAGAGAGATCCTGAAATTGTACGCTGAGACAACTACAGTAACAGATCGGCCAGTTAGCATAAAGAACAAACAATTTTTGAAAAGAAGAACATGGAAGAATCTCAAGTCCCTGGATTGTTTCTTAAAAGCACAATACAGCAAGTGCATTGTGCATACCTGATACTCCTATATCTAAAGGTATACAAAACTCTAGTCAACTAGACAAGGATCAACCCAAAAGTCAAGCCCAATGTGAAAGTTCATGCAACTCACTTTTGGTGCCAATACAAGCATTGACTTCAATGTCAGTTCACGGAGAAAAGAAGAAGTATCAGAGAACCCAGTGGCAACATGAGGGAAAACCTGCAAGTACATTAGAGATATTTATCATGTCAAATGTCAACAGCCCAGAAACACATGCGCAGATGTCCATACAGAAACAGATCACATACTTGTTCATCAACAGTTTGTGCTGTCAATGACTCCCCAAACTGATCTATGTGCTGTAAAAGACTAACTCGAATAGCTCTGTCGTTAGAGGCAAAAAGCTTAACAATAGTTGGCAAAACCTGAAAAAGGCCAGTGTTCTCAACTTGTGTGAAAATGCCTGAAACCGTCTTTACTGGATGATCAAAATTAACATGTATTGAGTGAAAACAAAAGAAATGAAGACAAACCTTGGTACTAAATTGGTCAGCCGGAAGCCAGGAACCCATCTTTAACAACACAGTCAAAGCTGGAGCAGCAGCTGAACCAAATTCAAGAGCAGACGCCAATACAGGGAGCAACTATTGACAAAGTAGACAAGATACAAGTATAAACAAGGAACTCCAGTTGGTTGCAAAGAAAATCAGGCAAAGTCCCAAAGCATCAGGATCATGGGTTCTGATGGAGACTTTCACAGTACCTTTTTCAGAACTATCTCACGGGGAAGCTGTTCTGCTATATTCGGGAGTTTCCGGAAAAAACTATCTTTCTCAACACTGTCCTTTAAATTAAGAACTTCCATGAACTGGATGGTCTCTACCAACTTGTTCTGGAAAAACTCTGAAAATGAAAAGCCTAAATCGTCATTGAAGCTTCTTGAAAGTAGCGAAAATAATTTGACATGGGACCCATAATTACAGCATTAAGAACAAAGGCTGAAGAAGATGGGCATTAATATAAGAAAATGTCACAGAAAATAAAACAATAGTGCCTGAAATGACAAAGAAGAAGACATTGAACTTGCCACTGTTGTCAATAAGTTTTGAAGGATTCATTCTACGAGAAGGTGTAGAACTCAAGAGTCTCTGGTAATCTGGAAGTAGAGACTGCAATAAAATAAAAGGAAATCAATAACATTAGGTCACATTAACCATGTAGCAATTTGTCGAAACAATGTTCTACAGTACAGAAAATGAGAGAATACGATGGGTATAGGGGAAACTCCAACACCAACCAAAAAAAAAGGATAGCCAAGACAAACAAAACTTGGCAGGAATGCAATCATGCGAGCTAACCTTTGGGATTGAAGCAATGTTGCGAAGGTCCTCTGTCCTGGTCAGCTTTCCACCAGAAAAGAGTTCATAAATTAAACAACCTGCGATGAGTACCAATGTTCTTTTTTTTAGACAGAAGGTAATTAGTGCAATATATTCCACTTTATGTCATTATTCAGGAAATAAGGGCCAATGTTGATGAAAAAGAGGGATGATGCATGAAACAAAAAATCACCCAGAACAAGCAACAAACGAGTTAAATAAACTCAGTTTCTTGAAGACATGAAATTTTTTGTTTGGTCACTCTCACCCTTGGCTTGGTCTAGAGTGCAAAATGTTAGCACTATTTACCATAAAAGATTTGGAACTGTGGATATACGCACACAGAGAGATACCCACTAGGAAATAACTTAACAACTTTCACAGGTTAAGTAATGACCATCAGGTGCACATCTGGTAACGAACTGTCTGAACACAGTTTTCCCCACCCCATAACCAGGGAAAGTAAACAGAATAACCAGACAAGCATGCAATGAAGGAAGAGGAACCATAATATTCAACGTAGAATGTAGTGAATTAGCTCAGCTCACCCAATCCCCAGGAATCAATTGCCCACGGAGGTGATTTTCTAATTGAAGCCCAATCTGACTTTGTCAGCTCCATAGGCTTGTACTGTGTTCCAACTAACCATTCAAATTGCTGCGAAGGTACGTAAATATGAGAAGATTTTCCACATCAATTCAACAATGTATACAATGTAATCATGGAATATAATATATATCTCCCTGAGTTTCGTTACATTTTCATGCTATTAAAGAGCATCGAAACCTGGTTCCCAGAAAAAACTTTAACACAACATGTGTAAAAGACATCAAAACTTCCAATCTTGAAATAGAGTAATTGTTTGAACATTCACCAAAACATATCAGAGAGAGAACTGTATGTAGTTCTATATCTAGCTATTATAAATAACGGTGTGGATCAAGAACATTACCAGCATGGGGCTACCAGAGGCTTCATTGTTGGCATCAAATTCTGAAAGAACATCAAAAGCATGAAGCTTCCAATCCAAAGTTTGAGTAACAACCACACTGGCCAAGCATACGTTCCCATGAACCTGGAATTGATGAAGTGATGGCAATCAGCTCATTTATGACCTAAGTAATTGCAGTATTTGTCATTCCGATAATGCAATTATGCATTATCAAAATATCAGTTCAAATATGACTAAAGCACATCCAACATGCTTTTTTCGCCACGTTGCACTAAAGCAAAAAAAAAGGGTACTTATATCGATCTTTAAAAGTATCTCTAAACAAGTAATGTCAACTACAAGTAACAGAATCACTAAAGTAACACAATATAAGTTGGTCCAATGAATCTAACCTCCAACATGGTTTTTGGTGACAACAGTTCATAGAAATAAATGTATCATTGCAGTAAAGCAAAAAAATTGATATTTGTATTGATCTCTAAGAACCTCTCAAAACAATAATGTGAACTAAGAGAGTAAGGTAAAGCAGAAATCAAATGTTCAATGAAGTAACACAGTATAAGATGGCTGACTGCGGAATAATACTTGGGCTCATAAGCATCAACAAGGATTTGGTATGTAAGGCTCACAAAAGACCCCAGTGTTAAGTTGACCGCACGATCTAATGCCAAAACTAACTTATACGTCACAGATTAAACCTTTGAAAAGATTAAAAAAATTAGGGATCTCACAGAAAATCATTTTGTTGTGATGAAAAGGTTTGTATGGTAAAGTGGCAGTCACATAAAAAATTATAAAATATTCTAGACCAAAAGCCAAAGAACCGCCCAAAAAACTTTTGAATGACTTGTGCTGCGAGCCTGATGCAACAAATTCATTGGCACAAGATACATATGAAATCTGCTTCAGCCAGCAACAATTAGAAGTAATCAAATCTAAAGGTAAATATCAGATAGCAACAAAAAAAAAGTTCTGGTAAACAGCTTGCATGAAACAAATAGCATATAGGGCTCCATTCATCAACTCTTAAGGCAGGAACTTACAAGCTTGCAGTCGTTGTTGAGGAAGCTCACAGCTTTTGATATCTGATGAAGACCCCAAGCAAAATACTCATCTCTGGAACAAAATTTACTAGCCATAATGAGAATAAAATTCACTCAAAAAACAAAAATATAAAATTGAATAAAGGTCTTGATAACAACAAAAAAAAATGCTTGCCAACTGCAGAATGTTGCTCTGAAGAAATTGGTCGCAACATGTTGCTAACTCTGACTAGAATTTGTTCAGTAGCATCACCTATATGCTGCACTTAACATGGCCAGTGTACTAAAAAACAGGTCTACTAGGCAGTATACTCATCCGTAAACAAGAAATGGGTGCCCCCACCTGTTACCCTGCAATTGCCGATGGGCTGGTGGTTGTATAATCACTGACCAGTCGAATACCGGTTACCGTTCTTTAGAACAGAACAGTTCTGGAAATTAAATTTGTTGCTAATGCCAGCATCATGGTGGACACAAATATGATGGTAAGAACTCATTAGTCCAGACTTTTCAGACATAGTGACCTACCAGCTGATCTCAACATTGATAATTTGATTTTTTTACACACAAACTAGTTAATATTTTATTAAAGGTCCTCACCGTTATGGAATCAAAGTACTGCAAATAAATACTGTTGGGTCAATATGAATTGGACAGTTGTAATCTATTTAGCACAAAACATCTCACTCAGCTTCAATTGGCAGTAGGGTACTCCATCTCAGCACATATTTGTCATTTTTGTTCAACACAAGAAGAGAAGAGAAGAGAAGCTCATCGTACCTCTGTGTACCTCCCAGGTTCAGTTCCTTGATCTTTTCAGAAAGAGGTGTAACAGGCTCTGTCACTATATAAATTGTGTGCTTCACAGCAGGTCCATCAGGAACTTCTGCTTCAGTACTGTGAAGGAAGGATAAGATATTTGGATGGCGCACCTGCAATAAGAACAACACTGAACTGACTTAGCAGATGTCTAAAAGAGGAAAACAAGTTTAGTCAAACCGAAAAATAATATTCCTCCAATACAATATGAAGGGCTACTTCAGTAAGAAGTCCACAGGAAAAAGTCATCCAAATAAATTGATACAAAAATGATGAAAATTGAATGCAGTACATAAGTACATCATGTGCAATGCTGAAATATAGCATCATTGTTATTAAATCTGCTTTATGCAGTTTTTCCGATTTTGTTTTCTAGACTTTTTTTTAAGACTTGATAGTTGACCACGACTCACTTTGCACTAATCTGTTGAAGTTATAGACTTATAGTACTACTAGTCATTAAGAATCTTAAAGATCAAAATTAGTAGCTTACTGTCCGCAATCTCTTAACACCATTCCGACCAGCAACCAAGTGCCTGTCCTGAGGATTACTCCCTGACAGTGAAAAAATAGACACAGGCGATCCATCATCCTGGAGAAGACAAGGCAATTATGTTGGCAATGGCATACATATGTTGTAATTAAGGCAACCACTAATTCATTGGGGAAAAAGAACAAGCTGCTTAAATAATCAAAACTGCGCATGATACAAAATTCAACACTGGTGGTAAAATCAGAGTAACAAACCTCCTAGGATCACTTGGGTGGTAACATTATGCACGAAAGTTCTACACTTATACATATTGGATCACAAATGAAGGACCACCTTAGGTTATGCAATCCATTTCGAGTTCGACAATCCTAAGAGGTTACCAAATAACTCTGGAAAAGCAATGAACCGCTGGTTTTCTTAGCTCACCAAACCATGCATCCACATTAGCATTAGCAACCTAATGCCTCCATAGTTGAATGAAGAGCAGGATCTACATTAGCATCAGCCTGAGACCTCCAATGCCCCATGTATCATCAGCAATGTGCCAGAATCTGCAGCATCGCATGCACTATGAACAGGCACACGACGTACTTATATGCTAACAAAAGATCAAAACTAATTGACACAATCCCCAATGTCCCAACACATCGATATCTCAAAATACCACCTCAAATTCACACAATCCATTAGCTTCAAATGATCAACATGAAGAAAATCTCACAAATAACCTAGATACGACATTGAAAATGCCTGGTTCATATAATATCAACTTAAGTACTAGCATGCGAGCAAAGACATGAACTCCCAATCTAACAAATAGACCCAGGTTAAACAACTGCACACAGCCACCATGCAGAATATACGAGCTCATATATAAATGGTGTGATCCAACCCAAATGCAACCGCAAAACTTCTCATTCGTTTGACCATACTAGCCACAAATCAGCTCAGCACTGAAATCTACTTCCTAAGGGTACTGAATCAGCCAGTTCTACTTCCCTTCCTAAGGGGTTACTAAAGCTAGTACCAGCCTAACACAAACTCCAAAACTGTGCTCCGGGACTGCTACAGAGCATAGGCTCGCACGATCCAACGCGGCCTCGACGCCCTGGAAGCCCACGCTAGAATCCCCATTAGAAAAGCGCGTACGATTAGCTCGAACTCAAAATCGATAGTTCAGCTCCGAACCGAACCAGCATCACATCGAACACCTGGTATACCCTACGGGGATCCAATCGATCCGCCTCCGATCGGGAGCCTAGAGGAGGAAGAGAGCGAGCTGCGTGCCTTGGAGGCGCCGCGGTGGTGCGTCCAGGAGCCCCAGGCGGAGGCGTGGGGCTCGCCGATGGTGTACGGGAAGTCCTTGAGGGCCGATCCGGATCCCGCGACCACCTCCTTCAGGAACTTGAACATTTCGCCCTACTCCTTCGATGCGTTCTTCCCCGAATTTTCCGCGTGCTTTTTGATCGCCTCCTCGCGGCGGTCGGTGGTTTGTGCGGGAGGAGGAGGCGTCGAGGTAGATCCGGGGAGGAGGAGGCCGACTCGGGGGAGGGGAAACCGGCACGGGGGACCCTACCTGGAAGAGGACGAAGATGGGAGAAAGTATTTGCATTTTACCCCCTTCCTCTCAGGATCTCGAACTGGATTACTGGACAGGCAGGCTGACAGCTCATGCTTACAAGAGAGGTGATTAGCAGGTATAGTTTTGCCAGGTCAATTTTCGTAATTTGCACTTGCCAATTAATTGTGTGAGCGTACGTATATACCGAGGCACGTTAGAGTAAAATACTGACGAAGAAGCTTCCTCTTCTAGTCCTCTTTTATTTAAAGAAATTATAAGATTTAATTTTTAGACACTTTTGGTTGTTTAATTCATAGGATTAAGATCTTTAGGAATTTATTTTATAGGTTACTTTGCATTTAGTTTCAAAGATTTTTTTTATTGGTCCAACCATTTAGAAAAAATTCTTTTCTTTATATGATAACTATGATATGCATCAAACCTTAAAGAAAATTTCTATATTTTTTCTGTGGTGCAATCAAACAACTCTTAGCACTTGTTTCTATGTTTTTATTTCATGTAGGATACAATATGTCATGACATCTAATCCGTATATTTTTTCTGTTCCTATGTTTTGAGAATCCTACTAATCACCCTTAGCGAGTGGAAGGTTTCGAGAGGCACTGGATCATGAATAATAGTGTAGGTGGCTCGTATACCTTGTATCTGTATCAAACTGGTCAAAAGTACAAAATCAATCGATGGAACATTTGGACACACGTGATGTATGAATTTTTATTCTAGCTTTCAATATAAGCGGAACTTTGGCTTTTTTCTAAAAATAGTATTTATGAATGTTCCTATTGCAATTTCATGTAAGATAGAGGCTAGTAAACAACCTAACGTTGTTTAGTTAAATCAATCCCACGGTTGAGGTTTAGTATTCCTTTTAGTCTATTTTCTGTTTTTGCTCTTGTTTTTTTCTGCCTTGAGCACCTTATATGGGACTGGTGGAACTTTGGGTGATCTTGAGCACCTTTTGTGTAATAACGGTGGAGTTTTGGTTGGGAGAATGAGTGTACTGAGTTTCTCGAAAAAAAGGATGAGTGTACTGACCAACTAAACCTTGACTTGATTTTGTGCGCATTTTTCTACTGAATTAATTTAACATGCAGTTTCTCATATTTGTGTTTTTCATGATACTGATATAATCGTGAGACGAGTTTAGGGCCACAATTAAGAAAAATAATTCAATACTATAAGTAACCACATGTAGGGATATATTGGGTTGTTTAACCCCCACGAAGCAGTTTCACAACGGGGTTTCAGGGCGTTAAATGATCTCCTTTTGAAGTTCGTAGAGTTTAAGTACTTTATTTTATATTTGGATATCAGGCATACATTGTTGGCAAAATCAAAGTCGAATATTTTGAGTTTGAAACACCGGAGGGTTAAGTGGATGGCTTTAATGTTCAGGGGTAACCAGGACTTCTTCCCATTTTTATAATCAAGCAGTAAACATATATATTTCTGTGTTTTCAGATCATATGAGATGATATGTAACTGTACAATCATTGGATACATTATCTCGCTACTTCAATCTGATTTTAGCAAACAAAGTAATAGATTCCGTAACTCACTTTTGACTGCAGCTATAAACTACTGACCGACTTTATATCCAATCAATCATACACAAAAATTGGTTAGGTAAAACACCAAACAGCCCCAAAGGAGCAACAACCAACTCAGCAACCAGGAGAAAAGGTCGAATTAGGGGAAACTGAAACATCACATCCAATGCAACATGTGTCCACAATGGCTTTGCTTGAAAAATCGGAAGAAAATTGCAATACAGAAGTAGTCGCTGTGGAAAAGAAAAATGAAAAAAGACTGCATCACTTCCGCTAAAGCTCTAATGCAGTAGGAAAGTTTTCTGAAGACGTAATTCTCGTGGAGCCCCTCACAAGCAATCGTTACAAATTTACAACGACCATTCTGAGATTCTTTTTGTAACAAACCATCAGTTTGAGAATTTAATTTAATGCTGCATTGTGTACTTGCAGACTTCTACAGACTACACATCTGAGGGAAGTCCAATCTTTTCATCCCCTCATTTGATATTTCTGCAGCTCCTCTGTTTCTTGCAGATAACATTAACGAAACGTGTATCTACTCTGTAGAGATAGATACCTATAATTAAGACGAGCAGACTTGATAGTACAACGTCAAACCAAAAGTTGGAACCCTCCACTCAAGAGCACGGACCGCCCGGAGTTAGAACACTCTCGGCTTGGCCACGATGGTGGAGTGCTTCAAGATGTGGAGGCTGAACTGCCCACCCTTCTCGGTGGTGTCGAGCTTGTCCTGCCCTGGCGGCGGCATCAGCTCGAAGTTCTGCACGAGGCGGCCGATTGTGATGCCGAGGATGGGCAGCGCGAGGATGATGCCTGGGCAGCTCCTGCGGCCGACGCCGAAGGGCAGGTACCTGAAGTCGTTGCCGTTGGCCTCGACGTGCTTCTCCTCCTCCAGGAACCGCTCGGGCCGGAACTCGTCGGGCCTCTTCCACTGGTCGGGGTTGTTGGCGAGGTACCAGGCGTTGACGAGGATCTTGCTCTCCGCGGGGATGTTGTAGTCCCCAAGCTTGGCGTCGTGGAGGTTCATGTGGGGCACCAGCAGCGGGATGGCCATGCGCAGCCGGAGCGTCTCCTTGATCACGGCCTGGAGGTAGGGGAGCTTGTGTGTGTCCGGCTCCGTGATCTGGTTGCCGCGGCCCAGCACCGTGTCAATCTCGTCTCGCAGCTTCTGCTGGATCTCCGGGTGGTTCACCAGCTCCGCGATCGCCCACTCGATCGACCACAGCGTCGTCTCGATCGCTGCATGCGCACGACGGGGAACAAATTAGAAAAAAAGGGAAAACTGTCACTGAACGATTCCACAATTGATTTCTTAACAACCATTGCTGCCGACAATGATTTGTAGATCGGATCGCACGGCATAACCGCATAATGCAAACCACACGATAATGAGAACAATTTCTCACGGTAATGTTGATGCATTGGCGTGACGCCGTGGGCACTTGGTGCAACTGATCCCTGCCACGAGAATTTGCCTCCTGGAATAATGGGACCAAAATCGGGGAGCACCACTCAACTCAACACAAGACTTGCGTAAAGATGGGGATCCCTAGACTTCAACCAAATTATCCCCAGTTCAACAACACCTCAAATAAGCTTGAAGAAAACTCTGTTCCCGGACTACCGGGGATTAGCTAGCTGTGTTCTGAGAGAGAAAACTGATAGTACTGCCGAAGAAGCGACTAGTAGAGGGTTTGGTGCTAGTATTTAGGTTGGCGTGGTTGGTGACACAGAATTTACGTTAGGTGCGTCTTTGACCAGTGCAGTGACAACTGACAAGTGCTCCTAGTACAGACAGAAACTTAATACCTCAACAAGCTTCCAGGCTTGCACTATACTCCAAGACCAGATGTGACGCCATGGTAGAGTTTCGTTATGTCACAAACAAAAAATACGAGCGCAGTCTTTGCCAAAAGTAAAACTGGAGAAATCAAGCATACCGGCAACGTTGATGTTCTCGACGATGTAGAGCACGTTGTCCTCGTTGATCTCTCCCTTCTGCTGCGCCTCCAGGATATGATCAATGGCGCACTTGAGCCCATTGTTGTCCATGCCCTTGGTGCTTGCCAGCTTCCTGCACACACACGCACCAGGCACCCACCATATGAGCACATCATGTCTTCCTCATGATTTATCATGGACTCACTAGTACCTTCGATAAAAGATAAGCAAAATGGATCCGACAAGACGGATCCGAGAGACCTAGACTCGTCCTAGTTCTAGTTAGCCTCTCACTTTCAGTCACTGGCCCAATAAAATCAATGATATGGAAGAAAAAGAAGATGGAAAATAAGACAGGGGTCAAGCAAGACGAAGATTGATAAGAGAACTCACTTCCTCTCCTCCAGGAAGTAATCCTTGAACAACTTGAGGCGGGTCTCCTTGACCTCCTTGCAGATCCTGAGGTAGCCGCGGAGGAATGGGCGCAGGATGGGGATGAAGTCGCCGTAGTTGTACTCGAAGCTCTGCGCGAGGCGGCTGCGCTCGCCGTTGAGCGCCCTGAGGCGGAGGAAGAGGGGGTCCTCCATGTTCTCGAACCGCCGGTCGAACATGATGCGGTACATGTTGTTGTACATCATGAGCTGCAGGTGGCGGCGGAGCACGACGCCTTCGGTGGCGGCCTTGGGGTCGGCGCGGACGTTGTCCACGACGAAGGCGGCCTCGGCCTCCCACCCTGGGTGGTACTGCTGCACCACCTTGTTGGTGAAGAAGGGCACCGTCATGATGCGCCGCATCTTGCGCCAGTGGTCGCCGTACACGGTGAACACCATGTCCTGGCCCTTGCCGGTGAAGATGTCGAACACCACGTTGCGGGTGCGAGAGCCGAACTCCACGCCCTGCGTGTGGAGCACCTCGCGCGCCAGCGGCGGGGAGGAGACCACCACCAGGTTACGCTGGCCCATGCGGAGCAGGAACATCTCGCCGAACTTGCGGGCCAGCACCGCCAGGTTGCGGTGGTTGAGGTCGTCGCCGACCTGCAGCCAGTTGCCGAAGATGGGCACGGGGAGGGGGCCGGGCGGAAGCCGGAGCTTGCGGCCGCGGATCTTGGAAACGGCGATCGCGACCACGACGGAAGCAAAGACGCCGACGAGGAGCTTCTCCACGAAGAGAAGGTCCATGGTGGCGGCCGGGGCGGGAAGAGCAACTATTCGCGCCTCTTCACTCTCCTATGTGTGTTCGCGCGCTGTAACGGTGGTTGGTTGTTTTGTTCCTGGAGAAGCCAAGCGAGATGCCCGTGCGCATATATAGGCCTATAGGGGCGCGGCGAAATGGGGAGTTGCCGGCCGCCGTTAGTGTTGACGGTGGTGGGGTAGGTAGGGAAGGAGACGGAGTGAGTTTGGTGAGCAGACAGTTCGTCGCCATTTTCTTCTCCTTTTCTTTCGTGAGGGGTTCGTTACTGGAGGGGGTTTACTTTTCTTTTGCTCCTGGATCTTGATTCTTCATGATTGGGTATTTTCTTCTCTACTCGGGTAGTGCGTATCAAAAGTTCGATTGGTAGTGGCGTGAATGCATGATGTATTCGTCCGTGCAATTGTGTTATAAGATATCATGTCTATATTTTGAAAATGGGGTTGCGCATCTTTTATGGAATGATTTCGAAATATAATTGTATCTCATAAATTATAAATCAATATCTAATCAATGTGCAATGTTATAATCTGAATAACAAAGTCTACTTTGGTCTCTCGATTATTGGCTCGGTCTAATTTGCACTTTCAAACTCTAAATCACTTAGAAATAATTTATATTTTTAACTATCAAAACCATTCAAATTAGGTCCTCAAGACTGATTTGGTGGGTGGTTTTGGGCTTGCCACCTCATACTCCACTTGGTAGCATGCCCACATGACAATAGTTGATTCTTAAAAATCTTTTTCATCTTACTCCTCTCTCTCTCTCTCTTTCCATACCTGGCCGTTGCCGCTTTCTCTAGAATGATGTGAAGAAACAATGATTCGCAGCCATGTCATTTGAAACGTGTCAAAAAGCCATCCATGTGAGCATAATTGAATGTTCTTAAAAGCAGAGGCCACAAATTGAATGGTTTTCAAGTTTATAGTGACTTAAATTGAAATAGCATTCAAGATAATGAAGGTAGACTTTTTCCTAATCTGAATATATGAAAACGCCGTACTTTCTATGTAAAAATGGCTTCATAGTTGGTAGAAAACATGAAACGGCTGAATAGAATAGACGTAAACATGGCTTGTCATGCGTAACATGTTGACAGTTTGAATGGCGCACGTGCAAAAGCACCACGGTATAAACCGGTGATGGCGTTGGGTGAGTTCAAGACTGGGCACCACGGATAGTGGCTGATGGTGCTCTTAGGCGATGAGTGGCTTGCAGGCTGGGTGTACCGTATACGATGTAGGCGCTGTTGGATCAGTGGCGTCCCGACAGAGGGGGGTGAATGTCGAGTTCAAGTTTCTTTCACAAATTCTTCACATACATAGTCATATTAAAAGACTAGTATGATCAGAGTAAAAATGCAGCAGAAATACCCCCAAAAGCCCTTGGTGATATGGAGCTCATCGATAGCTTCGAAACAAGTCCAAGATCACCAAATTTCGAGTTCGGATGTAAAAGTTATGGCCGAAACAGTGAACCTACCCAGCCTGAAGAAAAGGATCTCGGAGGTTTCGGGAATTTTTCCGGAGACTCCAACTTTGACAGAAAAGTGAGGATAGAGGTGAATCTCGAAGGCTCCGAGATTAAAACTTGAATACTCTGAGATTTCCTATGCAAATGAAGAACTCAGCAGGCGAGAACAGAAGTGAATCACGGAGGCTCCGAGATTGAAATTCGGACACTCCGAGATTTTCTGTGAAAATGAAGAACTCAGCAGGCGAGAACAGAAGTGAATCTCAGAGGCTCCGAGATTGAAACTCGAACACTCCGAGATTTCCTGTGAAAATGAAGAACTCAGCAGGCAAGAACAGAAGTGAATCTCAGAGGTTCCGAGATTGAAGAATCAGACACTCCGAGATTTCTTGTGAAACTGAAGAACTCAGTAGGGGAGGACAGAACGATGAACTCAGATTTCGTGAAGTTCAAGAAAGCGCAAGAATTCAAAATTCGTCCAACCAAAATCGATGAAACTTGGTAGATAAGCTCTCCTATATATTTGGCATGTATTCCAATCAATGAATCATGATTTCCTCGCCAAAGATGGGACCTTTTTGATGGGGAATAGGAATTGCACCACTAAAGTTCAAAACCTGAAAACTTAGATAATGAAGAGTTCGTGGATTCTTTTGATCTCTACTTGCTAGAGTAATATTTCACACATCATAGCTCTCTACTAAGCACAGGTAATCGAACCACAAATAAACTTCTTCTTCTCTAATTGATTCTACTCACTTTCCTCAATATGAACTCAATCAAAAGAGTAGAATCTTGATAATCTTGAGTTTGGGATGGATGGGTTCAAATATAAGCATGGATTCCCATCTCTAACAGCCGACACAACTCAAGAGATCAATAAGAGTAAGCAAGAAGAAGGAAGAACGAAAATCCACACAAGAATGAGAGGGGAAACTCACGAACCCATGAGAGAGCACCCATATTTTCTTCAAATTCTTTTTGTATTGATTTTTGTGGTTTTTCTTGAAGTTTACAAGCCTCTCATCTAGGCCAAAACACTTCACCAAGTGCAGCTCCCACAAAACTCTCAAAAGGGGTTCTAGGTTAAGAAACCCTCTCCCACCTATTTATAGTGGAGGGGGCATCCTCCTCTCCACTTGGGCCTCAAAGCCCACTTAGATGGCATGAGCACTTAGCATACATCACAAAGCGTCTAAGCGACTCATCCGCCATCCACCCTCTCCTTCTACCCTAAGCAACTAACCCTGAACCGCTTCCCGGCCGCCGCCGCAGTTTCTTGGTTAAGCTTCGGTATGTTTCGTGTTTTTACCAAAACGCCCTCGCACTGACTTGGTCCTCACATCTCATCTCCACCTGCTTTCTTGTCCTCCGCGTACACGCTTTTAAGCCGCACGATGTCGTCGACACCTCCTTGACCGCATCTCAGCCCTCCAAGCCTCATGCCGATCCATATAGCCGAACCATCGCCGCACCCAACTCGCACCTGCACACAATAGACCAAGCAAAGCGTTGCGAGCACAAGTTTTCCACTTGACCTAAGTCAGTCGAGAAAATCCTTCATCCACTCAATTTTTCCTGGAGACAAATTGAGAAACTCAACAACCATTCAACTACAGTTCAACTAACACATAAAGCAGCAAGATATTCATCACACATATTGTCAAAGTCATTACATGACTCACAGGCGCGTGGTGGGAGTCTTGTGCGGTCTCCACGTCTTGGAAGGGTTTGTCGGACGGAAAGAAACAAACAGGATAGTGTGCTGGTGGGTAGGTGAGGGGAGAGTTGATTTTTGACCCTTTCTCCAAGTGTTTGGTGTATGTTTTGTTACAGAACCAGCAGCCCGTCTAGAAGAGGAGACGCACTATAAATTTTCTTAAGGAAGTCTACTTGTCCCGACCCACACGATCATGTAGCCCCGTAATGGCCGTCGTCTCCGTACGTGTCGCCGGTGGCTAGGGTTGAAAGGCCAAAGGGCCTCGTGAGCAGATTGGGTCGTAAGTCCACTAGGAATTGGGGCCGGTAGAAAGAAGTAGAAAAGAAAAGAAAAAAGGGACAAAAAGGAAAAAAAGAAAGGACAAATGATCATTAGCATATGGAAAAAGTCTATTTTTTAACCTTGAACTCTTGCCCGAGTTCACATTTCAACATGAACTCTAAAATGATCCATTAGTACCCAAAATTATTAATACCGTTTGATTTTCAACATTTACCTAGTTTTTCGCCCTTTTGACTGGGTTTGACTCCGGTATCCATAAAAAAAATCCAAAAATAGGAAAATTCTGAAAAAAATTAAAAAATTAAAAACTTATAATTTAAAAAATCCCAACAATATGAAAATTCAAAAAAGTGTAAAAAATTTAGGAATTTTTTTAAATAAATAATTTAAAAAATAAGAAAAATTTAGAAACATAGAAAATTTATTGAAAAATAGGGAACTTAAAAAATTCACAAATTAAAAAAAGGGAAAACAGAAAATTAGAAACTCAAAATTTTCTTCAAATGTTATAAAAATGTTTGTGAGTTTCTCTAATTTTATGGATTCTTCCTTTTTTTTCAATTTTTTGATTTTTTTTTATTTAAAAAGCTCCCTATTTTTCAATAAATTTTCTACAAATTTTCTGTGTTTCCAAAATTTTGTTCATAAATTATTAGTTTTTAAATTTTTTTTGCTTATTTTCCTAAATTTTTAACATTTATGTGAATATTCCAATTTTTTGTTATTTTTTTACGAATACCGGAGTCAAACCCGGTCAAAAGGGCCAAAAACCATGTGGGGGTTGAAAATCAAACGATATTAAGAGTTTTGGGTTGAAAATCAAACGGTATTAAGAGTTTTGGGTATTAAATGGACCATTTTAGAGTTTGAGGTTGAAATATGAACTCAAGCAAGAGTTCAAGGTTGAAAAATGGACTTTTTCCTTGGCATATTAGTAGTTGGTCTGCAGCCTAGCAACAGCCCATGGGACGGTCTAAAATTATGAAGAAAACAGAGGGACATAATGGCCGAACGGGTGCCATGGCCCATCCGCTCTTGGGCCACGGCCCACCAGGCCATACGGATTCGAGAGAAGAAAAAAGGTGCGGGCGGGCCTTCCCGCCGGGCTAGGCCAACGATGGTCCGTGCGGCTCTCCCCTCCACTTTTGTGAGTAGGCCCTTGGAATTTTCTAAAACTGTGTAGAAATTTTTCTAAAACAGGAAATTTTGCAGAAAACCTCTGAATTTTATAGAATTAGCTGAAAATTGGCTTTCTAGCATTTTAGAGCCTCGAAGATTCAAATTTTTAGATAATTTTCTGTATGAAGTATGTATTGAAAGCTAGCTTTCCATTTTGCATGAACCATGTAGATGACTGGAATGTCAAACAAGGAGTTTTTTGAATTAGCCCGTATGGCCACAGCTACCACATATGTGCTTCTGATGCAAGAATTTTCTTGGGTTCCCATGACTTAGGCAAAGTCATTTGGATGGATGTCAAAGAGTGATATCCTAGACTGACCTCAAGTGAGAAGTATATGGCACTATACCTACTGAGACACCACATATCCTCATCACTGAAAGTGGAATACCTTAGCATTGAAATCCAATGGCACTCTAGAATACCTGAAAGATCGCTTCGACATGAATCATGAAGCACAGGTCACGAAGCTTTCCTCAAGCAAACTTGGCCACGATGCAGCTCTCGCATTCTATAAGATGAGGCACCCAATTCAGAAGAAGAGAAGCAAGTGTGGTGGTGAGCAAGCCAATCGTAGCATACAAAATGAAGCTGAACACCAAGACCAACTCCAAGAAGAGTGATGTTAACTCAAGATGTGACAAGTCCTATGGTCAACAAGACCAACCTTGCTACAAATATGGCTTATGGGGACATTGGTCACACATTTATCGTGAACCAAAGCATGTCAGTGTAGCTTTCCAAGCAAGTAGGAGAGAAGGTCACAAAGAAGGTCTAGTCGAAGACCTCAAAGAAGACCACATGGAAGGCATCAAGGAAGGTCCCGGGCATGAGCAAGCAACCAATCTTGAGACACACCTCACAATTACAAGAATGGAGACAGTGTCCGTGCTTGCACCAGCGCCTACATCTGAGCCTGCATTTACGCCTGCACCAGCTCCTATACCAATACCTGAAGTTGCACCAATGGTCTTGGATTCACAAGTCCCTGAAGATCCTACTATTGATGATGAGCCACTCACGGAACAACGAGTGAAGGAGGCCCTAGAAGTCTTCCTCCTAGATTCCGATTAGTACTAGTGCATGAATAGTACTTAGACATTTGCGGTCAGTCTATCTACAATATCGGTCAGTTTGTATCATGAACAATAATATAGTGATTGTAGGCTCTATAAGAGCATAAATTCTCGACTTATAAGGGTCATGCAGACTTATGAATTTCTAGTATTATTAATTGCAAGTCGTGTTCTATTTAAAGCTCTTTATTGTGTTGTTTCTTCCCATACTACATAAATATGATTGAATGCTTTATATTCGAACACCGTGTGGTGCCCAAATGGAGGAAGCTAAAGTATGCCTTGTTGACAGTGGCACCACTAACACTATCCTGATAGATACTAGATATTTCTAGTTTTTCAAGAAAAGGACCGTAGTATCATGACTATTGTAGGGAGTGATTCATGCATTGTAGGCTCTAAAAAAGCCTTAGTTATGCTCCCAATAGGAACAACATTTGTAATAGAACAAGCATTGTTGTATCCCGAGCCAACACACATTCTCTTGAGTTTTAAGGATATACGCATGATTGCCTGCAAGTGCACATGATCAATTGTAGCTTTTTCGTTAACAAAGTGTGTCGAACCTACAGGGATGCATCTAAAATCACACTAAAAACAAGTAAAAGTGAAGGTTGTAATCACCAAGTAAAGTGAAGGTTAAAATGCACACATACCTTTCTCAAATAGTTGTAAAACCTACGAGATGCAATAGATAATTAAAATATGCAATTTCTTGAGCTAGGAAACTAAAACTATTTCAGAATAAGTTTAAAAACAGAAAAATAATAAATGCTAAAAATGCTAGGAAAGGTGTTCTAATGGCTAAAATTAAGGTATGAGCTATATAGGTTCTCTAGTAGTGATTCTCAAGCAAGTAATTAAGATTATGCAACATAAAAGTACCAACTACGAATTTGCAAGAAATAATTCAGAGGTTAATATTACTAGCAATCGATAGTAAGAAAACTATCATTTATCTAACCACCAACAATATGTCCATTAAGGCATAAGCCAGAATAATACTAATAATTTTGCTAACAAAATATGAATGAGGACTACATGGTTAGCTGCTCTACCCCATCCCCCGTGCTTACCACGAACACATCGCTAAATGCCTTGCTTGGCCAACTCGAGACACACACTCAAATATACCTAAAAAACCATAACATGCATGCAATAGATTAATCCCAAAAAAAGAATCGATTACGCCGAAGATGTTAGGTAATCGTGATAACATATTTATAGCGTCGAAGATGGGTGGCCATCACGTTAATCATGAGAACGCTACATAGCTACTACTACGCACCTCGTAGTCTTGATGTGACTACTCACACATCATGTAAAAGAATAAAAACGGATAGTGGAGTGATTCCATAACTTGAGAGAATACCAAGATATAAACCAATCCAAGGTCCTGATGTTGAAGATGAAGTACAAGAGCCTAATATATGGGTCGTGATGGAAAACTATGGGTGACATCGGTGGCAACATTTCACTGTTTCTCCTCAGCTCCTCCTCTCCGTTCGCATCATGAAACCTTCTGTATAAATAGAAAATCCTTTGCAGGGGGACTCTAAGGGACAAAACAGATCTACTCCTGAAAGGATGGCAGCGGCCAAGCACCAAAGGGCCCACATGGCACCCTTAGGGCAGCCCTAGGTGAGAATCTTGTAGATCTTTTCAATAAGTCACTCCTAGCATCTACCTTTGAAAGATGTATATGTAGCATAAGGATGATGAGAATTAGAGAAATACTGAATTCAAGAGGAGAATCTTCACAAACTCAATAAAAATTGTACTCTTTTTTCTTGTATGAATTTTCCCAAAGTTTCTCAAATAAGGTTGTTAACGAGACAATTCGTGCAACATGGCAAGCATATGGTAAGTACTCTTTCTTCATACATATCGTGGATGAGTGTTCAAGGGGGAGTGTTACGGAACTAGTAGCCCCACTCGGGAAGAGGAAGGCGCACCAGCCACCCTCCGAAAGGGGCCTCCGAATCTGTTACTAACTTGAGGCACAAGTTGATGGACTCTTATCCAAACTCCCTGCGGAAGTAATATTAATAGAGGGGTATAATATTGCATTGTATATAAGAGTTAAGTAATCAGTTAATAAAGTGAAGAGAAATATTTCTATATCTTGTTTCCCATATCTACTTTACTTTTTGCATTATGTGATTGTTCATCATCGATAACACGACGCTCGAAGGTTATACAACATGTTTATCTCCTTATTTTTTTGGGTTTTAGATGTTCATGCATGTATAAATTGATAGTTAAAACTCGTGTGAGTTTTGCTGACAGTCTCTAGGTAGTTAATATGAAGCTAGCGAGTTTGGCCAAGACAACCTCGGTAGTGGTGTTAACGAGATGAAATAGCGGAGGTTCTTTCAACATGGATTTTTGCACAAATAGTTGTGTCCGTATCCTGTTTTATTATGTATTGGGAATATGCATTAGTGTATTTTAAGAGGAGGATGTTAACGAGTACACGTTTATTTCATAAGTGAGTAAACTTTTTTTTAGCCTATGTGGTTATCATGGTCTCTTTTAGGCTATAAAAGCGTTAGATTTTGGTCAGAAAGCGCATCAAGTGGTCTGAAAACCTTCATCATGTTTTTTCTGGTTGGAAAGCTAGCCTCTGGGTTTGATGAGATCAATGTTTTAAAATTGATTCTGAAACTTTAAAAAGTCACTACTTTCAAACCATGCGTCCAAATTAAGATTTATTTTCACTATTATGTTCTTTTTGACGAGATCTTCAAAACTAAATGTCGACTAAATATGTTTTGACGACTTTTTTGTCTATTGCATTCTATAATAGTGTCTCCTGCATTTTTTGGTGATGATTTTCCTCTGATTTCATGTGGTGCTACAGTTGTACTGCATAGTTTTAGTTATCTACAATTTTTTTATTGTTATTCTCTACTGCATATATATTTCATGTATTTTTTTATTGTTCTATATTGCATATTTTTGTCTATTGTATTATTTGTCAGTTATCTACTGCAATTGATGATAATTGTCTACTACATGTTTGTCTACTGCATTTCATAGTAGTTGTCTATTGCATATATATATTTTTTACAGTCTATTGCATCTTTTCATATCTTGAATTTCTGCATGTCTTCCACCATTTCCTCTCAAAGATAGTCTCCCGTGTTTTTAATTGTTCTCTATTACATCTTATCACATCTATGATTTCTATGAAAGAAGATAGAAAGTTGATGAAAGAAAACCTAAAGAACAGTAAAATCACCGATGACAAAATGACAAAAAAGGTAAACTATGTAAAAATTAGTAGAAAAAAACTAGGAAGAGAAAAGCTATTCGAAAAGAGTTGAAGAAAAGACAAAAAGAAAGAAAGAAAGAAAGAAAAAGCTACTCATAAAAGGTATTTACTTAGTTTTTGCGGGGTAAATGATTTACTAGTTAAACTATCCTATCTCAAAACATGACTTTAACATATGATTTTTGTTTGTATGTATACGTGTGCACTTACGAATGTTTGTGCAAAAATATGAAAGGCAAATGATAAAGAACTAGTAACGCTACCAGCTCAAGTTTGTCTTCTAATATTTCACAAATTGACATTTTTCTGTAGCAAGTGCACATGTTTGTATGTTGTATCTACACACACTTTCCCAAATGTAACAAATTTATATGGTCATTTTCAGTCTAATCCGTTCAAATCTCGCGCAACAGATCCCATAGTGCATCAAAATTTACCTGCTCATTTTCAGCTAGCAAGTTACCATAACCCAAAATTATGTTTGACCTTGATACATGCGGGGACCCTAAACTAATCTATTATATAGTAAACATACAGTACAATAAAAGAAGAAATTCAAAAAAATATCTATTATTAGTGGACAAGATCATTATAAATGTAACTAAACAAATCATAGTTGATAGATCATCCTAATTGTACCTAACAAATCACAGCTGATAGATCATCATAACTATATGTAAATATCTCGTAACCCATAGATCTTCATAGTTGTATCTAAACATATGGCAGTTGATGAATCTTCATAATTGTACCTGAATAGATCACAACTGATAAATTTTCATAACTACACCTAATGCCATCTAGCCATTGATCTGGCGGATCTTTGTTATTATTAGACTACAATTATCTGGCATTGATCTGGTATACCTTAATTGCTAATAGCCCACAACAGATAGATCTTCATAATTGTATCTAAATAGATCACAACCAATAAATTTTCATAACCGCACATATATATCATCCAGTTATTGATTTAGCGGACCCTTATTATTAATAGACCACAATTAATAATCACCATAACTGTACAAAAATATTGTCTGGCATTGATCTAATGTATCTTAATTACTAATAGCCCACAACCGATATATTTATAATTTTAGACCTCATAAAAAGCTATATAAACTTTAAGTGTACCTATTAATTTACTATTAATGACAGGTGATATGAACTTTAACTTCACGTACTAATCGAATATCATGTATAAAAAATAAATAAAGATATTAAAATTATTTTCCATGTAATTATGTGGGAGAATATACTAGTTCTTTAGCTAACAAGGCTTCTTTTATGGAGTTTTGAATCCTTTCCCTTCCTTGCACAGATGCTTGATTGATTACCAGCCCCTTTGCTGAGATCAGCCTCATCAGTTTGGACGCCCGCAGTTGGTGTATTTGCGCTGGCGGAATTAGCAGGAGCATCAAATCCTGAGCCTCTCCACTTGCTTTCCTACCGTTTTTTTACGACGTTTGCTGCCATTCCTCGCCTGCCTTCTGACTTCTTTTCCGTCCAACTTTGCCGCGTGTCGCCCAGTGCATAAGTGGTCCGCTACATGCAAGCATTGTTCGCGCCTTCGCGGTGCGGCAGACGCCTCCACGCAACGATCTACCAGTCAAGAGTACGTGGTCGGACAGGGGAATACTCCTACTTAGTAGCGTTTCTCATCGGCAAGCATTTTTGTGCCACGCGCGCATCACCGGCGCCAGCCCGCGAACGAGAAGCAGTGGCTCCACTCAAGCGGGCGCAGGCGGGTAGGTGGGCGCACGCAGGGGAAGGCGATCCCCAGCGGGCAGCGCTGCAGTGCATGGCACGAGCTCGGCCAAGTGGCAGGGGCCCAGCCACAAAGGTACATTTCTGCAGTTTATTTTGTTTGCCGTCTGTATTTGCAGCCGCGCAATTCTGCAAGCACGTCCAATATGCATCGGAAGTCTTCGAAGTTTCAGCGCGTGTCTGGGCTGTGGTTGGTTGCATTGCATAACCCGGACGCCAGCCACAACAATACGAGTTGAGTGTGATCTCCTGTCGCTGCGATTTATGTAGATCGCGACTGAGAGAATTTTTTATAAATATTAATTTTTAAATCGAAAATTCGAGATCTATATGTCCTATTTCAGAAATTTTAAAAATATAACCCTGTCGGCCAACGGTTGGCCGACAAGGGAGATATCAGCCCACCGTCGACCGACAAGGGCGTTATCAGCCCACCACCGACCGATAACCACTTATCGTTTGGCCAGGCGACGATTTCGCGCCGAAAGAGCTGGCGGGCCCGCTGTTCCCCTGTTATCTGCCGACGGTTGACTAATAACCGGTTATCTGCCGACGGTTGACTAATAACCGCCTTATCGTCCCACGGTCGGACGATAAGGGGTCAGCCTCCCTCCAGCGCCCACTTTTGCACGCGGGCGCGCACCTGAGCCTCCCTCTAACTCTATCTTTGCTTAGTTGTTATCTGAATCCTTTGAGGGAAGATCTCTCATTGAAATAATTTCTGATTCCACCTGAGCTTTTCAACTTGGTTTTGTTCGGGATGAGCAAAGGTCTGAGCGTGGGTTGTGTTGACACACAATATTTCCAATACTTAACCCCGGAGATTCTGATAAAAGGCAATGTATTATGGGTTTTTAATAAAAATTAGCGTCTATACTAATCTATTCCCACAAGTTTTGGTGCATCAACTTGTCTTGCTGGAAATAAATAATTTCTCCTGAAAACACCAAAAATATAATAAAAAAGATAAATATTACCATTGTACATCTAGCTTCGCTCCATCTATGCTATGCATAAATAAACAAAATTTAATTTGTGTTAAATGTTAAGAGTTACTATATGTCCATGACTAAAATTAACTGGACAGGACACAAAGGAGCTCAGGTGCGCGCCCGCGTGCAAAAGTGGGCGCTGGAGGGAGGCTGACCCCTTATCGTCCGACCGTGGGACGATAAGGCGGTTATTAGTCAACCGTCGGCAGATAACCGGTTATTAGTCAACCGTCGGCAGATAATAGGGGAACAGCGGGCCCGCCAGCTCTTTCGGCACGAAATCGTCGCCTGGCCAAACGATAAGTGGTTATCGGTCGGCGGTGGGCTGATAACGCCCTTGTCGGTCGGCGGTGGGCTGATATCTCCCTTGTCGGCCAACCGTTGGCCGACAGGGTTATATTTTTGAAATTTCTGAAATAAGACATATAGATCTCGAATTTTTGATTTAAAAATAATATTTATAAAAAAATTTCTCGCGACTGATCTCTTCAAGATTTTGACGTCGGGAATCTTAGATTTATTACGTATACAAGTATTACAACTTTAGAGGGTTCTCGGCGCATTTGGCTTTTCTAGATCACATTATGGGTAGTTTGGCAGTTTGCCGTCCTTTTATTGCTTGTGTACGTGTATCACACGCATTCTGGTTTTTTGCATGCTAGCTCGAGAATAGACGGCGCACGCTTGCTGTTCGAATAGAGATGTTCGTGTCAAAAACAACAAATGCACCTTGATTCACTACGTATTTTTATATTATATTTATTTTTATGTTTTATTTGTCATCTATCGTCAACGTTCGTTTGTTTTATTTGTTAACTTCGATTCCCCGCTCGGAAACGATGAAACCGAGTAGCTTTCCCGAGGGTACTCCGAACACACACTTTTCTGGGTTAAGCTTCATGCTAAATCGCCTGAGGTTGGAGAATGTTTCCCCCAAGTCGGTCAGGAAATCTTCTTTCTTCTCAGACTTGACCACTACATCATCGACGTAGGCTTGTACGTTCCTGCCAATCTGTTCCTGAAGGCAGCGCTGCATGCACCGTTGGTACGTGGCGCCGGTGTTCTTGAGGCCGAAAGGCATGGAGATGTAGTAGAAAGCGCCAAAAGGAGTGATGAACGAGGTCTTGATCTCATCCTCCTCCTTCATCTTGATCTGGTGGTAGCCTGAGTAGGCATCGAGAAAACATAAAATTTTACAACCGGTCGTGGAATCGATCACCTGGTCGATGCGAGGTAGTGTGAAAGGATCTTTGGGACATGCTTTGTTGAGACTCGTGTAAGCAACGCACATCCTCCATTTTTCATTCTTTTTGCGAACAAGAACTGGGTTCGCTAACCAGTCGGCATAATACACTTCTTTTATACAACCAGCTGACAGTAGCTTAGCTATCTCTTCTCCTATTGCCCTATGCCTATCCTCGGCAAAGCGGTGCAGGCGTTGTTTGACTGGTTAACGTCCGGCCGAACATTCAAAGAGTGCTCGGCAGCTTCCCTCGGGACTCCCAGCATGTCTGAAGATGTCCATGTAAAGATGTCCCAGTTATCGCGAAGGAAGCTGACGAGCGTGTTTTCCTATTTGTCGCTGAGCGCAGTCCCGATCTGCGTCGTCTTGGAGGGGTCTTCCAGATCGAGCTGGATTGCCTTGGTGTCCTTCGCCGACTGGAATGATGTCGCTGCTGAAGCTTTTTTAGTCGGGGGTGCTTCCTCGACCACGACCGACTTGAGGCTGTCAAGCTCGGCTGCAATGATTTGGGCCGCGGCAAGATTACAGTTTTCCAGGTCACACGCGTAAGTGTGCTGGAAGCTGCTTTGCACCGTTATTATCCCGTGGGGACCCGACATTTTAAGCTTTAAGTAGACATAACTGGGAACATCAATGAATTTGGCGTAGCAGGGACGTCTCAGGATGGCATGATAAGAGCCTGAGAAGTTGACGACCTCGAAGGTGAGGCTCTCGGTCCAGAAGTTGTCTAGAGTGCCAAAGGTGACAGGCAAACTGATTTGCCTGAGTGGACTTGCCATTTTGCCAGGGACGACTCCGTGGAAGGTTGCCCCGGTGGGCTTGATCTCCAACCGGGGAATCTTCATGTCGTCCAAGGTCTTGACGTAGAGGATGTTCAGACCACTCCCTCCATCCATGATGACCTTGGTGAGGCGAACGCCACTGACGATTGGGTCTACCACCAAGGGGAACCTGCCCGGGTGAGGTATGTAGTCGGGGTGGTATGAGCGGCCAAAGGAGATTATGGACTCAGACCACCGAAGATACTACGGTACAGCCGGCTCGGCTGCGTTGACTTCGCGGTCCGTGATCTTCTGACGTCGTTTGGACTCATAACCGTTGGGACCATCGAAGATCATGAGGCACGCGGTCTCATTTGGAAATTCCTTGCCTTCATCCGGAGGAGGATCCTTTTTGTTTTAGTTGGGGATGAAAGGCTTGTTCAGGTTTTTAAGAAATTGCAGTCGCGCGTGACGTGATTGGATTTTGGTCCATGAAAGTGACACGGCTGACTCATCATCTCCTCAAAAGTTGCGTTGCCGCGCTGAGGACGGCGCTGCGGGGCGCGCTCGGCAGCGGCAACGAGGTCTCCGCCCTTGTGCTTCCGATGCTTTTTCCCGGATGACTTGGGGCGAGCATCCCTTCTGGGGGACTCGGGAGCCTTGCCCTTTCCCTTATCGTCCTTGGTTGCGCTACAGACGGTTTCTTCGCCAGTGGCAAAGTTATTGGCGATGTCGAAGAGTTCGCGCGTGGTTTGAGGATCCTTACGCGCGATCTTGTGGATGAGGTCGGTGCTACGAACACCTTTGGAGAAGGCAGTGATGACGTCACCTTCTCGGACCTCTGACAGAGAATTCTTTTTCTTGGTGAAGCGTTGGATGTACTCTCTGAGAGTTTCGCCCTCCTCTTGGGTACAACTGTGGAGATCCCACGTGTTTCCAGGCCTGTTGTAGGTGCCCTGGAAGTTGTTTACGAAGAGGGTCTCAAGGTCGATCCATGATTGGATGCAACCCTGAGGCAGGCTGGTGAGCCAAGCTCGAGCCGAGTCGGCTAGAAACAAGGGCAGGTAGTGGATTGCTACATAGTCGTTGCCACCACTGGTCCGGCACGCTGTGTGGTAATCAGCCAGCCAGATGTCTGGCCGAGTCTCACCCGTATACTTGTCAATCCTGGTAACTCGGAATCACGACGGGAAGACGACGTCGCGGATGCGAGGTCCAAACGCCTTCGGGCCCACATAGACCATGCCAGAAGGAGCCGGAGAGCTGCGTCGGCTTGTAGCGCTGCGGTCGCTACTGTCACCGTAGTGACCGCTGCAGTTGTCCCTCCTCGCGTTCTGGCGGGCATCACGTCTAGTGCCGAGGTTGTCCCGCGCACCGCGGTCCGACCCGAGTCGGTTACGTGCAGACCCGGCAGGGTGGGCGTTTTTTGTCCACGCTTTGACGGGCGCGGTTTCTTGCAACGATAGTCCCCCGTGCGTCACGATTTGGTCTGAGTCGGTTGCGAACTGACCCGGCGGGGTGATGACGCTCAGGGTTGGCATAGTGACCTTCTGCGGCTAATGGGTTCCTTGGGAAGGAGTCTTGTCGGCTCCTCGCACTTGCCGAGGAAACTACTCGGTTCTCGGAAATCTCGGCCTGCTGGAGGGCTGCTTCCTCCACTAGGTTCCAGAACCGCCGGAGTTCGTCATGACCAGGGGTGCCTTCAGGGATATTGATGGCACGGGCCGCCACCGAGGCAGTGATGATGTTGTGACTGGGAAGCGGAAATATCGGAACACCGTCCCTTTCACGCATGCAGAGTGCGTTGTGAACTTGACGTCCACGATCCCGCATGTCTTCATTGCGTTCTCTTTGTCCGCGCTGGCGAGCCAACGCGGTTAGCTGCTCGGCCAGTTCCTCCACCTTGGCAAGAAGGCGGAGCCGAGTGGCCTCTAGCTGCTCAGGAGTCTGTTCTTCGATAGGGACGAGCCAATCGTCGTTGCTGATAGGCGCATCCGGGCTAGCCATGAAGACCTCCCGAGAGGGGTGGTGGCTTCCCGAGCTCTCGAAATCGTCCGAGTTATTCTCAAGGACAGGTAGAAGAGACTCGATCATACCAACCAGTCGGGATCCCTGCTTGACGGGTGGGAATCTGTAACACCCCAATTTTTCGAAATACAAAAATTAGGGCCAACAAAAACTTTTTGATAATAATGCTAATTAAAATACACCAGATTAAAACTTTTGCTCAAATCATGCTTCTGTTAAAAACCCTAAAGTAAGTCAACCCAAAATATTCCACCTCTGTTCCAAATTCCTTAATCCCTGCTCTGTTAAAACTATGTCCGGCAAGGTATTCAAACCTTGCATTCCACCTTGTCTCCATGCAGGGTCATTCGTCCTTGCAATCTCGCCACGAATACACCTTCGGCATCTCCTCCCCTCCCTCCTCGTCGGTGCAACCTAAACTCTCACCTGCCGCTAAGTGCCCACACGGTACTTCTGCGGAATTGAAACATATACACACCTTGAGTCTCTTCCGAATGACCTAATCTTTTGCCACCTACTCCGCCATGATATATCGCGAGCATGTGCCCATATATACTGTTTTTAAAAATACGCACATACATCAAAACCCTAACTCATCGTTCAGCTCTGCCACAACCCCACGCGTATATACATGCACGTATCAATGACAGAAATCAGATCCCGACTCACCGTAACTTCGCATGTCTATTCCATCCGCATACAAACCCTATATATGCTAAAATAATCAAGTGTATGTGGACACATACACTCCACACCCTAATTTATATTCTTTCGGTAAAACCATAACTACCATGGTTTCTCTCCCTCTACTTACGCACGTCATACGAATACCTTTCCACATCTACCAAGTTACCATGCCGAGAAATATAAAAAATCTGTCCTGTTGTATTTCTACCAAATAACCATTTAACTATTTATCTTCTTACCATAGTCAAAATCCTATCTACCATTCACCATACTTAACCACAACACTAGGAGTCTTGTAAGAACTCCAGAAATATCCCAGACCCTTCCTGTCATAACTCTGCAAAAATACCTTGAGGTCCCGTGCAAATATTTCGAACCATTTCGCGTTCGAGTTTGAATCAAGTATGGAGCCTGGAACTGCAACCCTCCCAAATGTTTCTCAGAAAATCTCCAAAAAATCACACGACACTTTCCAGTGTTCCTGGAACCCACATATGCAAAAATATTTGCATCTCTAGCCTAAAATTTTGAATGAACATCCCCAAATATCTCTGCCCAGTCCAGCAAGCCAAGCCCTATTTCTTTTCTTTTCCTCAAAGCTGAACAGCCCCTCTCCCATGTGCAGCAGCTCCTTTACTCCTGCCATGCATGTGCTGCCCGAATGCTTTTTAACACTAGCACCGTGTTCCTCTCCTCCCTTCCTGACTTCCACAGCAGGATGTGACTTAGCCTCCTCTCCTAACTCTCTCCCTCCTCTTTATTGCATGCACAATTTTGCTACGCTTTCTCAGCAGCAGGACAGTGCTCACCTTTCCCCTCCTTCTTGTTCCCCTATTCTTCCCCAAGCAGCACTAACCAATACTCCTGCCGCAACAACACCAGTGAGCAACCCATTGACTCTCCTTTACTCCACTTTTCCCTGCCCATTCTTTTCTCTTTCCCTAGCTGCAGCCATGGCCAAGCTTGTCTTCCCCTGGTTTCTTCTCTACATGGAACAGCCACTCCTCCCAAGCAAGCTCTACACGCCACCTTTATTCCAAAAGCAGAAACGGGCACCACCTTTCCCTGTGTCACCTACTCCTTCATCCATTTCTTCCACGAGCTAGCACCAGCCAAGCTGCTTCCCTCCCTGCCAAACTCCTTTGTTCACTCATCTCCATCCCGAGCAGCTAAGCAGCGGGTAGCCACTCCTCATCGAGCTCCCCACTGCCGCAACTCCCTGGCTCTCTGCCGCCGCCCTCAAAATGCTGCCACGGCAAGCCCTTGTCCCTGCCGCGGCCACCTTCCCCTTCTCCTCCTTCCTACCCACAGCCGTGCTCTCCCTCTCTCTTACCCTCTCAGACTTCTTCTCTTCTCCAAGCCGAGCTACTGCAGTCCCCCATTCTTCCTCCACGAGCTGCCCAAGACCAACCTCGAGCTCTTCTCCCTCACCTCCTCTCCCCAAGCTCCATCTTCTTTCTCCTGCCACTTCTCTCGTTGCAAATTAGTTACTCCTTCTGCCCAAGAACTCCAGAGCTCTCCTCTCCACCAGCACTCCCAAGCTTTCTATCCCTTCCCCATTGCTCCCTGCCAAGCTCCAGTACTCAGCTCACTCCTCCTAAAAGCGAGCTACTCGAGCTGTCCCTCAACTCCTCAACTCGAGCCAGTCTCCCTTCCTTCCATCCCTCACCATTTCTTCCCGAGCTGCCTTCTCCCCAAGCACACGAGCTGTGCATGCCACCATGCCCCGTTCCATTTTATCTCGAGCTGCCCAACTTCCCCCCCTCCCCATCGAGCTCTTCCTACTGTTCCCAAGCACTCCATCCACCTCCAACTCCTTGCCGCAGCAGCTCAAGGCTACTGCCGCTGCAAGCCACCCTTGCCGCAGTAGCCCACAACCCTGCTGTAGCAGCCCACAACCCTACCGCAGCTGCCCAGCTCCTGCCGCGGCAAGCTGCCCCCATTGCCACCTTCTCTGCCATGGCAGCATTTTTCCCCACCACGGCAGCTCACGGCAAGCTATTCCCTACCGCGGCAAGTTATGCCTCGCCGCGGCAAGCCTTTCCTCGTCGTGGCAGCACTGCGGCAGTACCGTGCCACGCCCCTGCCGCAGCTGCCATGCCCTGCCGCAGCTGCTGCCTAGCCACTGCCGTTGCCGCCTAACTCTTGCCGTGGCAAGCCACTGCCACTTTGCCCCTGCCACAGCAGCACAAAGTCACCGCTGCCGCCGCCTAGCTCCTGCCGCGGCAAGCTACTACCGTTGCCGCCATGCTGCTACCGCGGCAAGCCTCTGCCGCTGCTCTCTTACCCTACCACCGTTGCTACCTTACCTCTGCCACGGCAACCCCTCCTCGCCGTGGCAGCTCACCTCAGCTGCCGCTGCTGCCTTGCCCCTGCCGCGGCAAGTCCCCGACAGCCGCGCCAAGGAGCCACCACCGCCCCCCCTTTGACAGAAAATTATAGGAGGCTGGTTCCGCCCCTAAAATTTATCTAAATCCAAATCCTATCCATCAGTACTAGTTTTATAAATTTTGAGGATATTTGAATTTTCAAATTATAAATCAATTCATAATGCACATGTTATACTTCCTTAAGCCATGTTCAATATGGTTAATCCCTTTTGCATAGGATCAAGTAAGTCCTGTAGTTTTAGTGCACCTTTAATTTTCAAAACCTTTATCTAATGAAAGCAGTAGGGAATTTGATAAACATGTTGATATCCAAATAACTCTTGTAGGCATGTATTTATAGATATACACATATACCATTTTAATTTCTACTCTAAAAGGCTTTTCATATAGCTTTCTCAAATTTTTGAAACACGAATAATTCCTCTAGAACCAACCTTTGCATGGTAGCTAAAAGCCGTTGAAAGGTATTATGACCATTACGCGGCAAACCCTAGTTTTCTTATATACGAAACCTTGCCTCATGTGATATTAATTCTGTCGCGTCCTTTTGAGAACCCTAGCATATTTCTAGGTCAGTGCATAGCTTTTTGATGTTTCATAAGTGTATGTGGTTCTTATCTGGATTTTCTCCGCTTCGTTGGTGATTCGCTGTTTTTCTCGATGTGTAGTTGCGACGCGGCGGTACCTCACGCGCAGGATTCCCGGTGTTGTCGTACCAAGTTGCGACCGAGATTCGGCCGATAACGCCAGGCAAGCTCTCCACCCTTAATCATGTTGAGACCCATGTTTACAAAATATTATGTTGTTTACAAAACATGCATGCTATGTTTTACAATCGTTATTTTATGTAGCGTAGCTATGCCGATGCTTAGGAAACCCTAGTCCGACCCTGAATTCCTTGTAGCCCTAAGGACTACGTATTCCAGAAATATTATCGGAAAAACTTAGGGTAGAGTATATAATTATATACATGCTTAGCCCTGCCGTAGTAAAATTAGGGTTTTAAAAATAAAAAGGTGATAACACCCCAAATTTCATGTGGTGAACTTTTGAGAAACGGACCGTCGTGTCCAGAGGTGTATGAAGGTAGTATAGTCATGGGTTGGTATGTTTTACCGTAAATGGTTTTGTGAAAGCAAAAATGAAAATGGAGAAGATTTTGATCCGGGTCGGTAATGAAGGGTGAAAGCAGGGAGTTTGTTAAAGAGCGAGGTAAGGCCCGGCGTGGTTCTCGCTGCCCGTTTACGGGAGTGGTGTGGAGTCCCTCTCGGATCACCTAAGGACCGAGATTAAGTGCCGTTTGGCCAAGTCTTACCGTACGTCCATATGTCCTTTATGGGAAGGACTTGGCATAGTACCCGGCCTGAAGTAGCATGAACCCGTAGGCAGGGAGAAGCGTGCAGATGGAGGTGTAGCTCCTGTAGAGAGCAAATTCCGTGGGTAAGTGAGGCATTGTTCGCCACAAAGTTGGAACACTAACCTCCTTGCAAGCGATGATACTGACTCAAGTTAGGTTTGAGACATGTCCTTCTGGCGGGTTCATGGCTGGGTTCACACCGGCGAAGGGTCTCGTTGTACTAGCTCTGGTAGCATGCGGCGCGCAGTATGCCCAGGGTGAACTACATCGTGTGGGTAAAGCCGTACCACCTCTACAGAGGGTTAAAACTATTCGAATAGCTGTGTCCACGGTTAAGGACGAACTTGGTTAGGCCACACTAAAGTAGACTGACTTTCAAAGTCAAAAATGGATTATGGGTTATGGGTTTAAGGACGCGATCCGCCGTGTTCGCAGGGCAGCATGCCAATTTCCCGTTGTGTCGGGAAAAGTGAAGAAGGGTTTTCCCGTGGACTCGGGGAAACCCTAGAATCCCCGTAAGTACCGGGAGGACGATGTTTCCCTCCCCGAGGAACCGGGCGATTGCCGTGTTTTCGTTGGTATCCCCGTAAGTACGATGTGAGTTGTGTCTCCCTGAGGAACCGGGCGATTACCATGCTTTGCCGTTATGACGGAAAGCACAGAGATGATCTCCCCGTTGTAATGGTTTGAGTGATTCAAGCAAGTACCTTAGCTCGCTGCGTCGAGATGTTTTGCTAAAATTGCTTTTATCTCTATTTACATATTTCAAATGCAAACTTACTTTCTTGCACAATATGAAACCTAGGATAGAGCCAATCTCTTGATAATTCCCTTGCATGCTCATATCCGTGATAAACTCCCCGGTGGAGTGCTTGCGAGTACATTCAATGTACTCACCTGGCTTGTTGATTTGGCCAGACAGAAGGTCGACAGTTCGAAAGCAACGACAGTATCCGCAAAAGCTAGGGCGAACCCCCAGTCAGTTGCCTGTCGGGTATGGCATACTGATGGGCCACCTCATAGCTCGATTTTCCGCTGCAAAATTTATAGCCGATGGGCTAAAGGTATAATTTTTCCGATCTCAAAGATCGTTTATGTATCTTATTCTAATAAGGGCATGTATGACCTTGATATACAGGTTAACTTGTGCGTGCCGGCTACTGATCATGGGACCGGTACAGTAAACACAAGGGATTATCCGGCCTTAAAACCGGGTACGCCATAGAATCCGTGCTCGAACAGTGGATCCGTCTTCGGCGTAATTTCATTCTTGGCGAGAGGAGCCGAAGGCGCGGACTCAGGGGCGAGTCTGAGTGAAGATGTTGATGAAGCCTCCGTGGATCGGTGAGAGGCCGAGTCGCAGAGGTGAAGTTTGCCGATCTGATCGGCGATGAAGTCTAGTTTTTCGAATCGGAAAAGTTGGCCTAGATCAGGGACAACGTTCGGAGAAGCAAATCGCATGATGCTGCCCGGAACGAAGCTACCATTGTTGTTGAAGAAACCCATCTGTATCTGTCCAGATAAATCTATGCGCACTATCCCCTACCTGGCGCGCCAACTGTCGGTGTTATAATCCGGCAATAATGAATGCGGGGCAGCGTACGCACGGTAGATCTAGATGGGTGCACACGGGAGATAAAGTTTAGACAGGTTCAAGCCCTCAAGGAGAGGTAATACCCTATGTCTTGTGTTTGGTGGATGGTATTGCTTGTATCCCGAGTGCCGCAGGACCTCGAGAACAGATCTCTAGGTTGCTTAGGCTATATGTGTAAAGATTATGGGAACTGATGAAAGCGTGCCAATCGGAGGATCCCTACCAGGTCTTATATAGGCGACCGGGGTAGGGTTACAAGAGTCCGGATCGGTTTATAAACTGGTTTCCTAATTAGTTACAACAGAATCCGGGATTGTCAGGTAAGTATTTATCCCTATCTTGTACTCCAAGTCGATGAGGCGCCCAGTGTAGAAGTCGGACTCTGAGTTGTCGGCTCAGCCCACCCTATGTCCAGAGGGCCGGTACTGTCCTCCTTGACGATACCCGGGTGCCATGCCATCGTCAAATTTGCTAAAATATTTTCCTTCACTTTCGCTTGTCATAGCTTGTTCTTTCTAGTTGTGCTCATGTTGTTTTGCATCGACTTATATTTTTTTAGCACAAGTGAAACGAATTATAACATATTTGATGTAATTTGTTTCTTAAAACCTTTGCTGCTACTACAACAATACCATTTTGCTTCCTTCATGCGACATGCTGCTCGCACATGTAGCACTCTGGCATGTACAATGTTGGTCCCTATATATACATATAATCTTTGATTCTTTCAATCTATCACTTTTACGCCTCTTTTAGCCATCTTGAACCCTGCCGGTGGTTGCCATGCTTTTCTTATCTAGCGCCCTTTGTCCATCTCCATTCTATTCCTCTCGACCTCATTTCGTATACCACCAAACCTATGCATGTTGATACATCTAATGTATGCTTCTTTTTTGCTCATCGGTAAAAGTAACACATACATATTTATATATCTGATGCTTAACATTAGTCAAGATCAATACTACATATTGGCTGCTATCAGACATAAATCATATTGCTAATTTTATTTTAATTTTAATATACATTTCAACTTTAGGTTGAATTTCATGTATAAACTTAACTACTAATTTTCATTTAAAATCAATTTTAGAATTTATTTATTTAGGAAATAGAGTGATATCCTTTATCCACCTAATATATAAACGCAACCACTATTTTTTATTTAAAAATAATTCCAAAATGTAACTTAGGAATGTAGATTCTTTATATATAAATCCAAATGCTAATTTTTTAGAGAAAACAGAGTTGTATTCTTTTTCACCTGATAAGTGTAATCCTACTGCTCATTTCATTAGAGTTATTTTTGAAATTTAATTTAGAAAAATAGAATTGTATTCTTTGTCCACCTAATATATAAATCTAATTTCTAATTTTTAGTTAAATTTAGTTATGGGATTTAATTTATGAAATATAGTTGTATTCTTCATCCACATAATAAGAGTTGTATCTATAATGGACTTCTATAAACAATCTGATTAATCTACATCGTTATAATCTAGACTCACCACAATCAACAATTTAGATATCTTAGCCTGTGTGGATGAAAGTGGTGGCTTCTTTTCCTCCTATTTTAATAATATAATAATAGATGTCCTATGACTTTTTACACTTTCGAGTCCCCACACGCACCTCATCCTAGCCTTGGCACATTCTCTTTTCCCAGCGTCTTCTGCGACCCGTCTCTGCCAACGGTTGTACCGTTGGAGATGAGGAAAGAAAAAAATAGCACTTCCAACTCTTTTACCAACTCACATATTTTTAAGTTCACGAACAAAAGTTTTAACTAGATTGATTCCAACTTGCAATTGATTACAGACGTACATTTTACAACTCAATCAAAATCGGCTTACAATTAGAAGAATGCAATGTGCAACTCCATAAACGTGAACTAAAACTAAAACTACACCAACTTACAACTCCAACAAATCTAGCTTATAACACACAAAATCAAGATTTCCGCTGAGTCACCAAGAATTTTCAACTCATAATTGCCAATTTCAACTCGAAGAAGCAGTGCAAACTTTTTCAGGAAAAAGCCGTAAACATAAATTTGAGCTCCCACTTACTCCTCCTCCTCCTACACCAGTGCCAGGGACTTCGGCAATGCGGTGTAGGCCCGCCGTAGAAGCGATGGTTGCCAAGACCTCACCGGTGAAGGGCTCAAGACCTATAAGAGACGGCACGTGAGAAGCGTGCGCGGGAGGAGAGCACCTCGGTCATTAGGCTGTGGCGGCAGAAGAAGTGCACTACGTGGACAGCGAGAGAAGAATCGATCTGGAGAAGAGGAGAAGCTAGAACAGTGAAAGAATAAACCACGGTTTGTGTTCGTTTTGGTGAAAGTGATATACTAGGTTCCATATCTACGGTGCAATCGTGCAATCTGGCTTTAGTTTAAGCACCAATAAACGCATGACAAAAATTCCAAAAATGAATATGATGATGTAGTCTAGGAAGACTTTTAGCACCCTTCAGAATTTCAACTTCAGACTCAACATGTGTTAGACTTAAGATCGGAAGAGAAAATGTTTGCAGTGAATAACCTTTTTCTTTCCCTTTGCATTTTTAGTAGTTTTCTTATATATATTAGTTGTCAAAGCTAGAAAGTTTGATCGTATATTTTCTATAAGGTCGCCTATTTTTGAATAGAGTTAGTATTTGCTTGAATTTTCTTATTTATGTCAATTTTAATAGAGAATGAATTTAAACTTGAAATTTTATAGTACGGTACGTAGTTAGAGTAAATGAGAAGCCTCAAACCGAAATGGAGATTAATTGTATAATTTACACTGTGAACTACACCTGATTTGCTAAGACACCGACGTACAAAACTTCCTGTGTTCCCTAGGCGGCCGGTCCAACCTTATCTTAATTTGGTTGGTGACATAAACTGACGGTCGACCATGGTAGGTTTCCCACTCGTCCGAACAATACAGGTTAGTGGTTGGGCTGGGTCGCAATATCACCATTCATCAGCATATACCTCCTAGACTTGCTACGAAGGTTAGTTTGATGCCACGTTGAGTTCTGGCTCCATCGTCTTTCTTACCTAGTTTGGATTGACAAAATTATTCGCGCATCACCACACAGTGGTCAGTGCGACACCTACCACCACGACGCGGACGTTGATCGGGGACGTTCGCCGCAGCCACAACACCGAACTAATTTATTTATTTTTTTGAAACCAACACGGAAGTAGTTAGGCTAACCAGGAGTACCAAAGGCACGCGTTCCTTTTCAGTTTCCCCTCACAGTTTCTGTACTGAAGGCATGGTCACATGTTGACTAATGCCGTCCTCATATGAAGATCTTTCTCGCTGCGAAGATGCTTGCTTTTGTTGTTGCAGTAATTTAAAGTGCCAGTGTTAGACATGATGTCCTTGCTCCGATTCATAAAGATGAACAAAAACATACACTGCTACACACACAAATACTGTGCCTTCAGAAAAAGGAAAGAAAAGAAAAACGCAGCAGTAGTACTGCGACTACAAGAGTTGGCCTTTAGACGATGATTCCTAGACCTTGATTTTTTTTCTCGATTAAAGGGCTTTTAACCTAGACCTTGATTAGACAAACAATAACCATTCAAAGGTGGACTTACGGGCTAATGGCCCACATGAAGGAGGAAGCCCACTAAACGTCATGTATGAGTGGCTGCTAAACATGGTAAGCCCACCTAACTGCTGTAAACCCATATCATATTGCTCAGTAGATCACATTGGTCGGCTGGGCCTTTTCCTTTGCCTTCAACTATGCAATATGCATCCTGGATTCCTGGGTTCCATTTGCTGTTTCTCACTCCCTCTCATTTCTCTAAAGAACAGAAATCACGCCGCATGGGGAAAAAGATTGGACGAAAATTTCACATTATAATTTGAATTTGACACAGATTCATGACCAAAAATATCAAATGTCGGGAATATCATCAGCATAAAATAAAAACCGACAATATTTTTTCCTTTTTCCTAATTGACTGAGGTCATTTGATGGAAACTATATATACCGCTCATCGCGGGACATAGCAACACACCGCACACCCCATGCGCGTGTGGATTGGCCCATCAGAGGAGACGAAGTCAGCTTCTTTCTCTCACAGCGGAGGCCGCAAAACGGAGCAGCGAGTGGGAAGGGGCTAGGATGGAAAGGAGTCAAGCCTCGCCAACGACCTCATTGACAAGTTAGGGTTCAGGAGGAGAAGGGGTCACGGTGTCCAGAGAGGTTTCACTCTGCCCTCTAGGCTTAGAGGGAGGTACGGTGAGAGGCAATGAACAAACAGTGGTGGCAGCCACAGGCTAGGAGGACATCCAGTAAGTGAAGCTAGCCGGAGTTTATCGACAGGGCCGGAGGAGACCGCCGCAATGTGAGTGGTTAGACGGTGGTGGCCGGTTTCAGCAGCGGCGGCGAGAAAATATTGTTAGGGTGAGGGTGGAGGCTGTAAGACAGTGGCACAACGCTGTTGGCTCGAGGGTAGTGGAAAAACTGGAGAAGGACGTAGTAAAGTAAGAAACCTTAAAATGGGCCAGGCCGCCCGACGTCGGGCTAACATCCGCTATAAGCGTAGATAGGAGTTCCCGTCGTCACAGGCGGGGTTTCAGATTTGCTCCTTTCCTCTGTCTAGCTGATTTTTGATAGCCCAAGTTATTCTGGCCCAAAGCGTTCTTCCTTCTAACAGCATTACGGTCCAAAATTTCAGCTCAAATTCGATCGTTCGTACTTAACTCAGGGTTGGGGCTGAAATGTGAAATCCTACCTAGTCATGTCCTGGCAGGCAGCAGACGAAAAAGAAGTGGATAATCAGCCGACAGAAGTGCTTCAAGTATCAGTAACAAGGATGCCGCACTGCAATTTTAAACCGACAGGTTTTACATGGTACCATTAGGTAAATCATAACCATAGTACAGTTACCGTGAATGAATACTTCGTAATTAGCCGTATGACTTTGACACGATTTTTAGAAGATGTTAAATAGAGAAGTACTTAACGAGGCGTGCTTCTAGTAAACTGTTCTTAATTAATAAACACAAGATACATGCACTTGGGAGCACTGAAGTACTGATGATCTGCTGTGCAAATCAGCTTACGTTTTGTAAGAAAAAAAATCAATTTTTTTAATAGCTAACCAAGCTTGCCGCTCGGTAGGGGGAAAATTAGCTTACTTTGGGAACGGTGTAACTTTCTCTCAAAAATAAAAAGGTTAAGTTCACCATAATTCTAACCGACGGTTTGTTAATTGTCATCTGCGTTAGATAATTGATGCGGACAAGGGAGTGGTATTTGATATAGTGGTTGAGTAGCAGTCCGGAGATACAGCGATGATATGCATCAACGAAAGTGGCACTGCAGCAGAATACAACTCCTACTTGCCGCGTTCCAATTTTCAGAAAAGCCATCTGAAGGCATGCTCAGGGCGAGAGACTTTTGACCGTCGAAAGGACCTGTCACGTAGTAGCTTCATCACCGTGCCCACATCACGCGAAACATGTAAGAATGGCGTCACTCTCTTTTCCACTTTTCCACGTCAAAGTTAAGTTGGGAGGGCATCTTGTAACTTTCCGATCGATTAAGCTCACAATGGGCCTACTTCACCCTGCCTCTAATGAACATATCACCTGAAACTTGTGAGAAGCATTTTTTGACCTACTTTAGACCTGGAATTCAAAGGTTGAAAAAATGGTGTGAACCGTATATCTGTGTGATAATTTAAAGACCTGTTTAGTGTCTAGTGTTCGTTTAGCCATGGGCGGTAGAGGTCAGTAAACACAAAATTATTGACAATACAGGCGAGTAGTCCTTTGTCATGAGTGGCCTTACACTGATTGTAGATTTGTACAATCAAAAGAAGGTCAAATGGAGTATAGAGGACCAGGGACTGGTGGACTGAGGCGACAGCGACCCTGGATGCTTCATGTGTGGTATCTTTGCGTACTGTTTTTCAAAAAGTCAGAGATATCGTATCGAGTCCCACACCAACCACACAGCATGAATCACATTTCAATTGCTCTAGATAGTTCCAGTTATAATGTTATTGAACAATATTAATTGCCTAATTACGGCATGCATCCCATGGTGCGTTCATTTGGATACAGAAAGATTACGCATTGCTACTAGCACAAGTTTTCGCAAATTTTCGCCTATACTTTGGATTTTGGTAATTTTCATCCTGTAATTTCAAACACAACAGATTGCTAACGCCGCCTGTGATAGATACGGATCTGGGTGGGAAACACGTGGGAAATCTAGTTATATAATAGTGTGGAAGTAATATATTTTCTAGTCGTCGTATTTAGAATGATAAGTTTATTTTTGGGTGTATAACATGGCAATCATTGTTATCGACGGCAACACAACATCATCCTTCTACTAATAATGTATTCCCGCAAATCCTTCTACTAATAAATAAATAAATCTAGATTATGCTAGCTAACATTGATATACTCTATTTTTTAACTAGCAGGGTGTCCCGCATAATTGCACGGAGAACGTTTTTAATTGAATTCATATAGATACGCTTAGTCATTTATACTTTATACTGAACTGATAGATTATTTATACAAATATTAGATCACTTAGAATTAAAGTTTGGATCATGATTAGTCAATTGTTTGTATGTTACATTAGATTGATATGCGGAGTTAAGGTTTAAATTGTCGGTCGTTGATATTATATCAGTATGCAGACTTAAAGTTCGTGTAACCATTTTATGAGGTATAAAATTATTTATATCTATCAGTTATAGGCCATAGATAATTAAGGTACATTGGCGGATAATGTTTATGTACAGTTGTGAAGATCTATTGTTAATAATGAAGGTCCATCATATCAATGGCCATATGATCTTTAGGCGCAGTTTTAAAAAATTTATCGGCTGTGATATGTTTAAGTATAATTATGAAGGTCTATCGGCTGTGATTTATTTAGGTACAATTATGAAGATTAATAATTGTGATCTGTTTATGTAAGTTATGATGATCTATCGGCTGTATTTTTTAAGGTGCAATTATTAAGATCTAGTGGTTATGATTTGGTTAGATACAATTATGATGATCTATTGGTTGTGATGTGTTACGATACAATTATGAAGATCTAATGATTGTAGTTTAGTTAGATACAGTTATGTGATGTGTTAAAGTATAATTGTGAAGATTTGATAACCATATTATACTAACAAAAAGAGGGTTTATTAGATTAATGATTGAATATTTATTTTTTTGGACTTTTAATATATTTAATTTTTTGATTAATTATGTAGTTTTAATATATAATAGATGCATGAACCAATGACGAGATTGACATGCGACCTTGATTGATAGAAGACAAGATTAACTGATTGTCGCTAGTTGCATGTAACCGCAATGTTTTTCTTTGCTTATAATTAAATGCAAGTTTTTCATGCATTTTGTCTATCCTATCTTCTGTTTCGTCCATGAGTAAATTACTCAAAATCTTAATTTTGAGTTATCTCATAACATTTTATTATATGTTTTGACCTTTTATACAAAATCAAAATTTATAGTCTAATCTTTTATAAATAATCTAATGTGTTGGTTAATTCTCAGTTGTCTGAAATTTTTGTAAATCTCAGTCACCTAAAATTGCACATCAATTAGCCTAAAATTGCAGTCCTAAAAGTATGCAATTTTAGTGAAAAGTTACTGCAATTTTTAGTTTGTAAAATTGCATATCCTTTAGCTTAAAATTACAATTTTAGATGTGTGTAATTTTAGTGAAAAGTTACTGTAATTTTTAATCCGTAAATTTGTACGTTATTTTAGTGGAGCTGAGGGTTGTTGGATTTTGATCCAAAGGCTTAAAGAGTGACCGAAATTTAAAAAAATGTCAGACAACTGAGAAATAGATATTCCTATAATCTAAACCAATTCTATCTGACTGTTTTAACAACAAATCTGATATAATAAGTTTACTCGTCAACGATTACATGAACCCTTAACGAACATCTGATGAGATGGACATAGGCCTCCTCAATTTTTTCAACCCCTTCTCTCTCTCCATGGCTGCCTGCCACAACAATCACCCGGCGGCAAATCCACCCCCAAATCCACCCTGATTCCTCCTCCTCGTCCTCTGCCTCGTCGTCGAGATCTTGCAACGCGCTCTGTCCCCTCTGTCCGGCACAACCGCTCCACCGCCAGCGCAATGACGACGCGGTGCAGCTGCACAAGCGCCTGGCTGCCCAACTTCGGAGACGACGCGCCACCGAAGCGGAAGCACGAGGTGTGCTCTACCGGCGCTGGCGAAGCTGCTGACTTGATCTGAGCCTGCTCATCGCCGCGGGCTCCGACGACAGCGAAGACCGGAGTCCGGAGCAGCAAGTCCTCTACCGCCGTGAGGCCCCACGCCACGACTTCACGTGCGAGCGAGACAGGGTGCGCCCCTAGCGCCTCCTCCCTGTACGTGAAGAATCCCTGCACCGCGCACTCGCGAGCCGACGCTCGTGCCTCTAGACCCGCGAGCACGGCCGCACCACACGTCGCCGTCATCGCGCGCGCACGATGACGAGATCCTGCGTCCCGCCGCTGGCTAACCGCCTGCAGGAGGCAGCACCCCCGAGAGATTTGGGGGCGTTGCTTGCCTTGCTTCAACAACAGAAGCAAAAATTGCAGAACGATGCGCCGCTCGGGCCTCGGGGCGCTGTGGTTGGCTCGATTCCAACTGCCGGAGGTGCTCCACAACGTGAGGAAGATGAAGGCACCGCCACACAACCCTTCGACCGCGCTAATCTCCTCCAGCGACTTGGACGAGTCCCTGTCAGACGCCTCCCCGCCGCCAACCCCGGTAGTGACGCGGCTGCTCCCTCGTCATCAGCACGACCAGCCTCTCCTCATCTTTGGGCATGACTGTCACGCGCATGTGCTATCCCTACCCGGCGAGCAACACCGGCGACCGGACCCAATGGATTGACGGCTCCTGTCCTCTGCTGCAACTTGTCGATGGTAGCCGAGCTAGGCCGCGCTCGTGGAGGAGGGGTGGGTCTCGCGGCTAGACCACATGAGCCGCGCTAGGAGGGAGATAAAAGAGAGCGCGAGAGGAAGGAGAAGGGTAAGAAGAAGAGGAGGAGGCTGACAGGTGGGTCATAGATCCACTTCAGTAAAGTGCGTTTATGTAAGCGTCAATATGTGTGCCATAAGTATCAGACTTGTTGTTAGCAAAGAGAAATGATTAGATTTGGATTTATATTTTTGTATTAGCTTAAAAATTATGATTTTATGAATTTAAAAAAAATTAAGGTAAAATATTATGAGGTATTCTGAAGTTATGGCTTTTATGTAATTTACTCTTCTTTTAATATGTTCAAATCTTGTTTAAACCTAAAAAATTAGTGAAATGAATTTTTTTCTTCTAAAACGTTCAGTTCATTTTCTTAAGTATTTTCATCATTTAGGTATGTATAAACAATTTGTCCCATGTGTTCACGTGGCCATATGTACTCCAGGGGGAGCGTAATTTGCGGTGGACCGTGCAGAGTGGCCGGGCGGTCAGTTCTAACCGTTTTTGTTTCTATTTATGGATATGGTCTAGTTTCTGTTTATTTCCTTTTTTGATCTATCAAGATGTATTTAGCTTTAGCTTGTCATTTTTATTTTGAAATCAGCTTATCGTATAGTACTTGTTTTTGGTCAATTTGCTTTTCTATGAGCTAGGTTACCTCACATGGGTTCTGTATGACATTTCTTTTATACGTCAGATGGACAGAGAAAAAATACGCCATAAGTGAAAAAATGTTTCTTGGTTTTGTACTCTGTAGATATAGAAGAAATTTATTAATTTTGTTTGGGTATTTAAAAAAAATTAATTGTTAATTTATATTGTCAAGCCTTGGAATTAGGGCTATAAGCTTTCTACTTATATACCATGCACTTTTAACTAGAACAATCTCGAATGTTATAAGATTTCGACCATATTACAAGATTTCTACTTAAATATGCCAAGCTTTCTATTAACAATACAAATTTTGGCCTACAACAGTATAAACTTTGTACTTTGACTAGGACATTATGAACTTCTTAATCGAACTCGACTAGATACTATGAACTTTCTACTCTGACCATACAAGCTTTCAACTATGACACTACGAGCTTCTTACTCGAACTCGACTAGATACTATGATCTTTCTACTTATACTATACAAATTTTTGACTATGACACTATGAGTTTCTTATTCGAACTCGACTAGATACTATGAGCTTTCTACTCGGACCATACAAGCTTTTGACTATGACACTATAAACCTATTACTCATACACTACGAGTTTTCTACTGAAAATTATTAATTTTCTTTTGGTTACTGGAGTACACGGACGTGCGTCCACTCACGTCGCTACACATGAGCAAAGCACGCACACACCGACATGATCACCTACTAACTCTACTTATAACTTAGAGTTCCGAATAATCTTATCAGCTCAAATCTTTCAAACATCTAACTGAAAATAAATAAAACAAAAAAGTAAACACAAAACTAATTCGTTAGTTACCAACAGAGAGTTCTTTCAAAACTAGCTCATTACCACAGAACACCTACCATCACACACAAGAAATAGAAAATGGCTGCCACAGTTGTGGGCCCCCAATGCCTCTTTAATCTGCATGGGACGTAGCACATATAAGAGATGGGGTCAAAACAAGCCAAACCCACGTGACGTTGTCTGATGCTCTACTGAAACATGCGCGCGTGATGGTCGGATCCATCGCTCCCATGGTCGTCGGCGTATAATAATTTTCGGTACTCTACAGGTAGATATTATTCGCGCACCTACAAGGAAATCGAACACCTAACTATGTTCAGAAAGCAAACACGAAACCGAACTTATCCCAAAATGAGAAGAACCGAGAAACTGGGAAGCTTTTACATAAAGCTTATATCTTGTGTAGTATGCAAGTATAGAGGTTTAAGAGAAAAGTTAGAATTAGACAAGGGCATATCAAATGCACTAACACCTTTAGCTGTACTAGTGTATTAGGCTATATAAAAATACATCTAGTTAAAAATTTAGAAAAAAGTTCATGACATAGGAATAATATGAATACAAAATTTTAAATCTAAATTTGATCTACAAATCGAGAAATAGAAAAGATAAATCTAGCTATGAATAGTATCAAATTCAAATATGAAGTGAGCAGAATCACAGTCCAATTTGTTTTTTTCTCAAACTGTAGATTAAATTTGGATTTAAAAATTTGTAACATGGTAGATACATGTTGTATGAGTGTTAATTTTTTAAAAAAAATTTCATGCCTATTTGAATGATGGATTAAGAGTCTAGTGCACTACTACACGGTGCTAGTGCAACCAATATTCCCCAAAATTAGATCCTGTGCACACGTCTCCCCATCTGTGTCCCGTGGAAAGCTCTCTACTCCAGTGCTAAAAAACTGAAATTTTTGATCGAAGTCAATCCGGATGTGTTCAGATTTCAGATCCCAACATGCAGTATCATGACATATTTTTTTATGTGAAAATATATTCATATCCCAACATGCAGTATCATGACATATTTTTTCTGTGAGAATATATTCATATAAGCATGATTGAAGCAGGTGGCTTATATCGGTAAGTTACTCTTCTGATCGATCTAAATCCAACACGTATACGTATTTGTGTTTGCAGCCGGGCCTGCACACCTGGATAGATACGTATTTGTGGTTTGGTTTACGATGAACTATACTAGCTAGTATAAATTACCGGAGCACGCCAGGCTTTATTTGCACCAGCTACCTTTTGACAGCAGAAGAGCCTATAGTACATTAATCAGCAATAGTCCGTCGAATCATACCTCTGGTTATACACAACAATGAAGTGTACATATGGAGCAAGTACATGTACATAGACTAGCGAAACCACGAGCATATAGCACTGATGCAACTGACAAGCAGGCCTGCCATTCCATTCCTCTGACTGGAATTTACCGAGACACGTCACCTCCGGAGACTCGAACAGTGCGACCACGCATGTCATGTTGCATACGTGTTGAAATTTTGAAGTCCAAAAGATGCCGCGTTCGTGGTTAATTAAACCCCGAGATTTTAAAACTGGTGGCAAGCGCGCACCTGCTCCATGCGTCCAGGACCTGCAGGTTCCGCAGAGCATATGTATATATAACTGCACAGTCATGCGCTTCTCTGCAGCACTCGACAAGGAGAATAATACTCACCATCTCCAGCGACTTCAGGCCAGCCAAGGGCGATCAGCGCCGACTGCCGGGTATACGCCGCCCGGACGCTCCGCAACTTGAAGGTTTTTGCCGGCACCAGCTTAACGGACGCGCACGGCCCATACCATCGCTGTTCGGCTCCGGGGGTTGCAACTTGTGAGAGCCGCCACCATGGCCAAGAGGGGGAGCAACATGGTCAGCTCCAGTGGCTACAAAAGGCTGCTGCAGGATAGCAGTGGTGGCTATGCCCAGGAGCACGCCAAGAAGTAAGTTAAATTCAAGTCAAATTGTGTCAATATATGTGAAATTGCTATTCGTCTCATGGGCATATATTCATGCATATATGTGTATGTGTGTGTGAATGGAAGTGCGATCAAATTGCAATTGTAGATGGAGATTGCTCTGGTGGTTCTTTTTCCATACGTTGTTCATAGTTAGTTCTTTCTAAATGTGATACATGTTCCTCTTGCTGCAGTGTAGTGCATATCGTCTCAAGTATCTAATATTAGTTTCCTCAAATAGGAAGGTACGCATCGGCATGAGAACTGACTACACATATGCACCGCATCATGATGGCTTCCAGTGGAGAAAATATGGGCAAAAGACGATCCGGGGCAATGCCTTCCCAAGGTGTGTGTGCACATTATTCTGTTATCCGTAAGTTTGTTTCAAAAAGAAAAAAAAAGTCCATCTTTTCCCTTTGAACTATTGATTTAGCGCACCTTACCTCCTAAGTTAGTTTTGGACTCACTTAAAACCTTAAACTATTTTGATTGGGAAAACAGTTTACCCTGTAGCCGATTTCTGGAGGATAGAATAATTTTTTAATAAAAAATTTAAAAAGATCCATATATGTTGTTGTGGGGTGAGGTATGTATATGTAAATTTTGGTTAAAAAATATGACAATTTGCAACCCGGAAAATATATTTGTACAGTAATAAATTAGCATAGGTTGCAATTGGTCAATTTCTTTACCAAAATTTATATGTATATATTTCACTCCACAAATCAACATATATGAATTTTTTAAAATTTATAAATACAATTTTGTTCTTCCAGAAATCGTCTAGCGGGTAAAGTACTCCCAATTCAAATAGTTTAGAGGGTAAAACGAGCCCAAAAATAGTTTAGAGGGTAAAGTGAGCCAAACAAACAATTTAGATGGAAAGAAGACTTTAAAAAAAACTAATGGATGTATTTAGGTCAGATACATATAATTTAGGCCAAAGGCAAAAGTCATATTGTTGATGCGAAAATCGTACACACGTGACCTGGGAGATTTGCTTAACTCCGGTGCAGGATCAATATGGCGTGGTGAAAACAACCAAGGCGTGCCAGTCGATTTTCCCTGCAAATCGACAAAGATGATAAACTTAGATCGCTTAGGACATCGGCCCTGAAAGGCCGATGTGTAGCCGATTACCCTTGCACGAAGCAATCGGCCGATACGGGTATAATAGATGACTATCGGCTCGCACCAGAAGGCTCAGACCAGCCTGGCAGAGTCCGATGACAACTCAATGCAAATTACGATAAACTATCGGCTAAACGCCCCGATAGAACTGTACGCCGATTAAACCAACCAAATTGCTATCGCCTTAAATAATTCAATAAGAGATCGGACTCAACCGATGCAGCCTCACCGAGGATAATCAAGACGATGCCAGATCTAGCCGATTTAATGGACTTACAATGACTCGAATAAACAGATCTAAATCAAACGACCATATGGATCTTAGCTACGATAGATCGGACTTAACCGAGACAGTATGTATCCAAGAGCCGATACGATAGCTGCAAATAGATCTAGATTACCGGATAACTAGCAATCGTGCCGACGTAATCAGTATATCGGACCTAACCGAGGAAGTACCAATCAAGCCGATACGCTTACCAAGGTGACAAATCCTAATCCCTCGCCGAGATCGGAGCCGATGCAGCCCGCTCGAGACGAGAATTCGTCGGAAAATAGGTGGCGATGCGCCGAAAGTTGTATTGGATTGTGTTCGATTTTCTACAAGCGCCTGGGGTTTATATTTATACCCGCAGGGTCGTGGCCTAAGGCCGACTCAATTACAAACTGGGACTTAGAGTCCGACACGACTACAACTAACACTCTGAGTCCGATACGAACTCTAATAGATTTAAACTATCCTTATCTATACTAACTACTCCGACTCTCCAGGGCCGATACGCCCTTGGTGGATCCAATCATCCCATATTTTCCGCCACCGGCCGATCTTATCTTTCTAGCTCCCCGCACTTTCCTCCATATCGTTTACTGCGACAAATTCCTCCTTTGATCGGCCGATTTTACCCTCAGTCACTGATTCCTGGGCCCAGCCAATTTTTGGCGTTAACACATGCCCCCCAAATCCGGCGTGCGTGTGACAATCGTGGGCCGGATTTCTCTCGTTGGTTCTCGTGCGCATTTATCACCTGTTACCTCAAGGAAAAGTTACCAGTACTTCACTTTTCACGCTCACCGCCTCTTCCTTCTTTCGCTCCTGCTTCCTGGCGCTTTCGATTCCGGCGACCTCACCGTCGATAAGCATTCCGCCGTCCGCCGGGCCCTCTTTCACCGTCGATTAACGCCGCCGCCGATTCTCCTCCGATCACAATGGCGACCTCGAAAGCTGTCCCAGAGGTAACGTCCTTCCTTGCCACTCCATTTTTCTTCTTTTTTTTACCGCCATGGTTACTGTTCTTCTTTTTGGAATTCTCGATCTTTACTCGCTCTTTTTTTCCCTTTTTAGTACCTTAGGAACCAAATCATCATTCCATCCTCCGAGTTCCCTGGACACTGCTATCTTGGGCCGATGGGCGATGAAGACCCCACAGATTTTATCAATGCTGAAACCAATCGGCTGCCCTTCAAACGCACCATGGTCAGAGCAGGTGATTGGCAAGGCACCTTCCGATCTTGGCCAACTCAACTCTCTGGATGGAGGGACTGGTACCGACGTGTATCAGCAGCTAAAAGCCAAGAATGGGAAGAACTGGGCATCGGCCATTGCATCAATCTGTCCTTGGCCGACATCGATAAGAACGAGCCGATGCTAGCTGCCGCATCGTACCTCTGGTCCGATACATTGAACGCCTTCCTGTTCAATCAGGGTCCGATGTCACCCACTTTAATGGACGTGATGATGTTGACTGACCTAGACATCACCTCAACCGGCGACCCCTGGACCCTCGACACCGAGACCAAGCATCGGCTTCAAACCAAAAATGTTAAGGGATGGGGCGGATATATGTCGGAACATCGCCGGACAGGGCCTGTCTCTGACCGTGAGTATACAGCCTTCCTCAACATGTGGCTCGAGCGCTTCGTATTTTGCGGGCGCACCATCGGCCCGACGACCAATTTCCAAGCCATAGCCGAGCGCCTGGTCATCGGCGTGCGCATTCCCTTGGGCCGATTTCTTCTGGGAGCCGTATACCACATGCTTCACGATGCATCGATGAAGCTAATGGCCAACAAGTCCGTCGGCTCAACTGGAGGCCCCTGGTGGTTCCTGCAACTTTGGCTGGTGACCTATCACCACAAGGCAATGGGACTCAATTCAATGGACGCCCTAATCTTCCCCACGGACCATGCGGAGAACGAAGAACCGGATTTCCGCCGATGCATGTCTAAGGGAGAAGCGGCATCGGCTGTGGGGGGAGCCAAGCTATCGGATAGTCTGCTTGCCCACTGGTTTGCAACCTTCTATACCGGACTGAACCGTGACTGCATCGTCCGATTCCCCTACTCGGCCGAGGATATGTCTGAGTATGAAGTCCCTTGGTTCTTCCGCCCCGATGCGCCGTTAGCCGATCAAATCTCTTTTGGCATTTTAGAGGCATGCATCAGGCCCAGCCTTCTACCTGTCGGAATCGGCTCTGGTAGAACTCATAAACCATCGTATGAGTTTTACTATCCTTCCCTCAGCGCTCGCCAGATGGGGTTCGGGCAGCTGCCGATTGGCCTTTTCTTCAGCAACAAACTCAGGGCCAGGCAGCCGATCGCCAATGGACTTGAGTTTAATCGGGCGCAACATATCGAGACCACTCTCTCACTTGGTGAATGCAGCCCCGACCTCAACCTGAGCCCCTCCTCTTCCACAATGTTCAACCGATGGTGGAAGGAGTGGAGGCGACACTTGTTCTGGGCCAACCCCTCGCGTTATGTGACGGAGCCGATCGAAGATGAGGTACGATACTTGCCTTCTTTTCCTTTTGTCAATTCCATCCAAGTATATCTCATCCTTACTTTGTTTATGCAGTCTGATGACCAACCTGCTCCGACGGAAAGCGACAGCGGCAAGCCGATACATGACGCGCCCTCCCTGGGGTCTGATGCTCCACTGATATCGACCATAATGAAGGGCGAACAGGGAGGGATCAAGCGCGCCGTGACCAAGACCTCTAAGAAGGTCGCGTCGAAGAAGCGTCGGCTTACTTACGATGATGTTCCTTCACAGCCATCGGCCTCTGCTACCGCCGCCACTGTCACAAGGTCCTCAGAGCCCTTATCTCCGATCTCCTAGGCCATCATTGCCCCCCTGGCCGATACTGAGCAGGTAAGTTTTTTTTTACTTGGTATCTTATCTTTTGTTTTTCCTTATGCTCACTTTGGCCTAACGCAGCCGCCATCATCGGCCCCAAGTCCTCCTGTTACTACTTCTGCTGGGCCGACGACCAACCCCGTATCGGCTGCCGTGGACACTTCTGCTCCGTCCTCAACGCTGCCTCTGTCGACGAGCGAGCCGATAGCCGGTGTCACGGCAGCCCCTGAGACTGAGGAGATTGCTACATCAACGCCGGCGCCGCCAGCCTCTGGTCAAGCTGATCCTTCGCCTGGCGTGGTTGCTGCTGCTGCAGCCACTGACGTTACCGTGCTGATGCCGCCACCATCGACCTCTGAGCCGACCGGTACCGTGCCCGCTACCGTTGAAGCTGTCGTAGCCATCGAAGTCGCCGGGCCGATGCCAACGCCTCCTCGATCCTCTCCTGCATCGGCCGCGCCGACGCCCCAAGCTGCTGTCGCCGCTGAAGCGACCGTGCCGATACCAACGCCGCTCCGATCGATTCCTGCGTCGGTTGCGCCGTTGCCACAGGCTGCCCCTTTATCGGCTGATTCCCCCCCCCGTGCCTCAGACTATCGAGCCCAAGACTTGGATTCCAGGGGATGTTCGGAGCACTTTAACTGACATCCGGCAGCGCCTAGAGATCCCCGTGGATAGGCTGGTGGCTAGTGCTGGCTCTGTGCGGGACCGTTTTCACGAAATTGAGCGGTCCCTGCCCGACGAAGTCCTTGAAGCTTTGGTCCCGGTAGCTTTTATTGAGTACCATCGGATCAAGGTAATGAAGGCTCAGCGGCGCTTATCGGATCGGGCAGCCCAAGCGGCACAAGTTCAATCGGCGGAACGGGCAGCTGAGGAGGAGAAGACGAAGTATGAGGCTCTCCAGGCCAGATTGGCTGAGGTCCAAGGCCGCTTAGATCGGCTGAAGCAGGAGCGAGCCGATCTCCAAGCGGCGCTGGCGGCCAAGGATGCCGAGATCGCAACGGAAGAGAGCACCCTGGCGGCGCTTCCTGCGGCGCTTGAAGCCCAACAAGCGGCATTTTCGTCGGCCATCGCTGAAGCGACGCAGCGCCGCGATGCTCTTCCTGGCGACGGTGCCGATGGAGCTTACCTAGCTGAGGTCGATCAGATTCGCCTCAATGCCATCGCCGCCATCCAGAGCTATCTAGCATGACTGCCGCCGATGTAACCTTGAATTTTTTTCTTCTGTAAGGCCTATCGGTGTATTTTTGAACGCTGATGCTTGTAACTAAGGGTGATATTTAATAATATCGGCCATCTGTAGGCGATATATTTTTTCTATATATCGGCTTTTTAATCACTTGACTCTTGAGTGCTTTGTTTCGTTCTTTCTTCTGCTTGAGGCCGATACTCCTGATGTCGGCCGATTGACTGATGCCTTCGTGTATCGGATCCCTGGACGTTTTTACTTCATGCATCGACCCATACGCTAGGATAGTATCGCTTCAAGTATTTGCCGTTTAGGGCCTTGCCGAACTCTTCTCCATCTAATTCCTTTAGAAAATACGCATTACCCGGTACGCATCGGCTTACCATGTAGGGCCCTTCCCAATTCGGGGACCATTTGCCGAACCGATTATCTTTGGATCCGATTGGCAATATTAGCTTCCAGACCAAGTCCCCTTCCTCGAATTTCTTGGGGGCCACCTTCTTATTATAGTGTCGTGCGACTCGCGCCTTATTTTCTTCCAGTTTTTCCAATGCTCTGAGCCGATGCTGCGTTATATCCTCTAGCTCATCGATCATGAGGTTTTGATATTCGTCGGCTGTCAACTGATCCTGCGACGTAATCCTTCTGGAGCCGATATTAGTTTCCCACGGTGATACCGCGTCGTGCCCGTATACCAATTGATAAGGAGTTACTTGTATCGAACCATGACAGGCCATCCGATAAGCCCATAATGATTCGGCGAGCGTCGTATGCCATCGCCTCGGCTGCTCGTCGATCTTCCGCTTAATCAACTTAATCAGGCTTTTATTTGAAGCTTCTGCTTGTCCGTTTGCTTGAGCGTAATAAGGCGACGAGTTTAAAAGTTTAATCTCCATGCCCGCGGCGAAGTTCTGGACCTCTTCTGACATGAATACGGTACCTTGGTCGGTTGTAATCGTCTGAGGAATACCGAATCGATAGACGATGTGTTCTTTGATAAAGCCGATCACGTCTTTGGAAGTTATGTTTTTGAATGATACTGCTTCGACCCACTTAGTAAAATAATCCGTTGCTGCCAGAATGTATTTATGCCCTTTGCTCGATGCCGGGTAAATCTGGCCGATCATGTCAATCCCCCATCCTCTGAACGGCCAAGGTTTGATAATCGGATTCATAGCCGATGCTGGACTTCTTTGGATAGAGCCAAATTTTTGACAATCCTGGCACCCTTTGTAGTATCTGAAACAATCTTCGAGCATCGCTGGCCAAAAGTAACCGGCTCTTCTCAACAGCCATTTCATTTTATAAGCCGATTGATGGGTGCCACAAATTCCTTCGTGTACTTCGCACATGACTACTTTGGCTTCTTCTTGATCTAAACACTTCAATAGAATTCCATCCAATGTCCGATAGTATAGCGCATCGTCCAGCATAATATATTTGAGAGTTTTGTACCTGGTTTTTCGTGGGGTTGGCTGTGAAGGGTTCTGCAGGTAATCTATTATTTCCTTTCTCCAATCGTCTTCCTCGATATCGGCTTCTTCAACGATGACCCCTTTGTTGCACAGCCGATATCCTGATGCACTTTGCGCCAGATTATTCGCTTCCATATTCTGCTCCCTCGGTATATGTTTGAACCATACGCCTCTGAATTCTTCAATGAGCAGCCGACAGTACTCATAATAACTCCTTAAGATGTCATCTCTACACTCGTAGCTGCCAGCCAGCTGTCCGATTACAAGTGATGAGTCTCCAATTATCTCGACAGAATCGGCTCCGGCCTCCCGTAAGATTTGCAGTCCTTTCAAGACCGCCTGATACTCGACCTGATTATTAGTTCCCGGATCAACAGAGAAGGCGAACTCAAATCGTGCCCCCCGAGGCGAGATACACAGTAATCCGATGCCACACCCATGTTTGCATACTGATCCACTGAAGAACAAAACCCATGGCATCGGCTCGACGTACCCCTCCGTTGTTTTGCTGTGATCGACCATTAAATCGGCCAAAACTTGCCCTTTAACTGCTTTAGCCGATTCATACCTCAAGTCATATTCCGCCAACGCGAGCATCCACTTCCCAATTCTCCCCTTTAAAAATAGGAGCTGATAGCATATACTTTATCACGTCGGTCTTACATACCACGGCACATTCATTTGCCAAAAGATAATGCCTTAACTTGGTGCAGGAAAAATACAAACATAAGCACAATCTCTCGACTTCCGAATACCTAGTCTCCGCATCTACCAGCCGTCGGCTTAAATAGAATACCACTCTTTCCTTACCGTCCTGTTCCTGAATGAGCGTAGAGCCGATAGACTTTATATCGGCTGCAATGTACAATTTGAAGGGAACGCCTTCCTTTGGTGGTACTAGCACTGGGGGAGAACTCAAATATTCCTTGATTCCATCCAATACCTTCTGGTGTTGCTCCTCCCACCTGAATTCTTGATCGGCTTTCAATTTTAGTAAGGGTGAGAACGGCTCCATCTTCCCTGACAGATTAGATATGAATCTCCTGATGAAATTGACCTTGCCGATCAAGGATTGAAGCTCCTTTTTATTAGCCGGCGGCTTGATTTCTTTGATCGCCTTAACACTCCTCTGACTGACTTCAATCCCTCTTTCGTGTACAATGAAGCCCAGAAACTGCCCAGCCGACACTCCAAAGGCACACTTGGTCGGATTCATCTTCAAACCGTACTTCCTGGTTCGCTCCAGTACCTCTTTTAAATCGGCTATGTGTCCATCGGCGCTTTTGGACTTGACTACGACGTCGTCAATGTAAATCTCCACCAATCGGCCAATCAGATCGTGAAATATGTAATTCATAGCCCGTTGATATGTGGCCCCAGCATTTTTGAGACCAAAGGTCATTACCACCCACTCGTAGAGGCCGATTGCTCCTGGACATCTGAAAGCAGTCTTCGAAATATCTTCTTCTGCCATGAATATTTGATTATATCCTGCGTTGCCATCCATGAAACTGATAATTTGATGTCCGGCCGCTGCGTCGATCAGAAGATCCGCTATTGGCATTGGATAATCATCCTTGGGCGTAGCTTTATTCAGCGGCCTGAAGTCGATGCAAATCCGGAGCTTCCCATTCTTCTTGACTACTGGAACTATATTCGAAACCCATTCGGGGTATCGGCATGGCCTGATGAATTTGGCATCGTAGAGCCTCGTAATTTCCTCCTTGATGGTTTCGGATATCTTAGGGTCTGTTCTCCTTTGAGGTTGCTTAAATGGCCGATACCCTGGTTTAATCGGTAGCCGATGTTCAACAACGGATCGGCTGAGCCCTGGCATCTCATGATAATCCCATGCAAAGCAATCTCTATATTCTTTTAATAACTCTATCACTTTTACCTTGGACTCCTTTGATAGTCCTTTACTGATATATGTCGGCCTTTGTTTATCGCCATTTCCGATATCAACCTCCTCCAACTCATCGGCCGACATAAACCCTTGCCCCAGCTTCCCTTCATTTTCAGCATCACCTGGGGTGCCCATCAGAGAAAAAGTTTAGAATTTATTTCGTCGATAATCTCCAACCCCTGGTTGGTTACTTTGCTGTAATCACCTTCCCAACTTTTCCCCGACAAGCACTCCATGTCATCGATTTGCCATGGGGATGGATCGGCCGACGCGACGTCAACTGTTTTGTCGGCTGGCACAATCTCCACCTTATCATCTGTCCACTGCATCAATACCTGGTGCATCGTAGAGGGAATGCAGCAATTGGCGTGGATCCAATCTCTTCCAAGTAATAAACTGTAGGCCCCTTTTCCATCGATGACGAAGAAAGTTACAGGCAGTGTCTTGCTTCCGATGGTCAATTCCACATTGACGACTCTCTTTGCTTCCGATGTGCCTCCGCCATAATCCCTCAAGATCATGTTGGTTTTGATCAAGTCATCGGCAGTTTTGCCTAGCTTTCGAAAGGTAGTCATTGGCATGATGTTGACTGCTGCACCCCCATCGACTAACATCTTAGCCATCGGCTTCCCATTGATGAATCCGCTCATGTACAACGCCTTCAAGTGCCGATGCTTCGAGTCTTCGGGTTTCTCAAATACTGCCTGTTGTGGGTCTAGAACCAGCTGTGCAGTGATTTCTTCATTGTCATCTGCCGCATGCTCGGAGGATCTGAATTCCTGTGGCAAAATGAAAACCATATTGACGGATGCCTCCGTCGGCTCTCTTTTTGGGCGCCATTCTTTCTTAATACGGGGCCGATAACCACGTGGATCGGCCCTTAACTCCCGATGGCGGAGCCTCTGCACCCTTCTTTTCTGGCTCTTGGTAAATATATTACTGGGGCACCATTGCTCGTTTGGCCCCTGATTATCTCTACCGCCTCCTTCAACACTGTTAACAGGACCGAGCCGATCATGTGCGGAGACTCTGACCTGATCGGTAGCCATCGGCCGGCGCCTTGGGGATCGTTCATCCTGACTGGATCGGCTTGGAGACGCGAACTTCCCCCGCGAGGCTTGATGATAGTCCGATTGCCTTTCCCGGAACTCTGCAACTTGACCGTTACATCCGGGACAGTTATCGGCTGATGGTAATTTCATGCCCTGGTCCCAACAAAATCTGAAGAAAGGGCATTCCCAGTGAGGGTCAAACTGTGGCCCTTGATGTATCTTATCCTCCCTCTCATGCCTCTTCTGATACCTGTTAATGATAGCCGATGACCCCCCTATACCAGCCATGTTGACATTTGTTGGAAAGGGATGTCCATCAATCTTCATCGGCTTCTTCTGTTCATCGAACTTGATGCGTCCTTGCTCGATAGCCGATTGAATCTGCAGCCTAAACACTTTGCATTCATTGGTGTGGTGTGACGGCGAGTTGTGCCACTTGCACCATTTTCTTTTCTTCAGCTCATCTGCCGATGGCAATACATGGTTCATCGGCAACTGGATGTGCTTCTACTGGAGTAACAAATCAAATATTTTATCTGCCTTATTAACATCAAAGTCATATCGCTCTCCAGGTGAATCCTTCACCCATGGGCATGCCACAGCCTTCTTACTCCTTGTCCATTCGGCCAGGGCTACTTCCTCTTCAGAATCGGAATCAGAGGCATAATCGGCTACTTGGATGGCTGTATATTTGTTCTTCATACCTCTGGATTGATTTTCTTGCGCCGATACCCTTTGAACCAACTGGGCTAAACTTTCAAACTCTGGAGACGGGAATTTTTCACGAAGTGGTCCTATCAATCCATTGAATGCCAGATCAGCTAACTGCTGATCGGTCAACTGTAAACTGAAGCATCGGCTACGTACATCCCTGAACCTCTGAACATACTCAGTAACCGGTTCGCCAGCTCGCTGCCTTACCGCCATCAAGTCCGTTATCCTCATCTCCCTAACTTCCGCAAAGAAGTATTTGTGGAACTTCTGCTCTAAATCGGCCCAACTTCGAACCGAGTTCGGAGGAAGTGATGCGAACCAAGAAAAGGCCGATCCAGAAAGAGATAATGGAAAGAATCGGACCTTCAATGCATCAGTAGCCGATGCTTCCCCGCATTGTGCTAAGAATCGGCTAATATGCTCTAGAGTAGTCGTATCATCTTGTCCCGTGAACTTGGCGAAATCTGGCATCTTGTACCGATGCGGCAGAGGCACTGCATCAAAAGATTCTGGATATGGAGGCCGATACACGAACGACTGCTGCTTCGGCTTTAAACCGAACTGTTCCCTCATGACTTCAGCAATCATACCAGCCCAGTCATCGGCTCCAGTGGCAGTGATGTATGGCGACGTTGCTGCCGGTGCCGATGGTTGCATATGTACATTAGGCTGCCCTCCGTAATTGGCCACCATGTGATACCCTTGACGTCCAGCCGACGGAGCAGCCGCCGATCGTGGGAATAGACTTGGATCCACGTCCTGCGTCGTAGTATAGGTCACATGGGGAACATCCGGTTGTACTGGAGCTTGAGGCGCGTTGTAAGCCGATGTAGAGTAGCGTGGCTGGGGCATTGCTTGCGCCGAAGCTCTGTATGACAGGGTCTGAAGAGGCGATGAATTGTACATAGGGCCATGCGCCGATGCGGGCCTACCAGTTTGGGCTGGTGGCACTGTGCCAGTTGGTGGTACAAAGTATGCTGGTCCTTGGACTTGCTCCTTGTAAATAGATCCATCAACTGTCTTCAGAATCAGGTTCTTCAAAGTGTTGACCAGCGTTTGGGATTGATTGATTAGGGCATGATGGACCGCTTGATCTATCACGTCCTGGAACTTTTGCTGGGGCTCCAATCCTGATTGGGCTCCATCCATCCCGCCCGATGATGCTTCTCCAGGCAGTACTGCAAGAGGCAAAGGACTCTTCTGATGAATCAACCCCTGCCTGGATTTTGAAAATGAACCGAGGCATAGTTTGTGGAAGTCTGCCATCCGCTGCTCTAACTGCTGCTTTTGCTCATCGGTCAGCTGATCAACCGATATTGGGATCTCGTTCTCCGGTGACACTTCTGATGGGTTCTTGATGTCATCGGGTTTTGTCATTGTCGATTGCTTCTGGTCCCACCGGGCGTGCCAAAAAGTGTGTTGATGCGAAAATCGTACACACGTGACCTGGGAGATTTGCTTAACTCCGGTGCAGGATTAATATGGCGTGGTGAAAACAACCAAGGCGTGCCAGTCGATTTTCCCTGCAAATCGACAAAGATGATAAACTTAGATCGCTTAGGACATCGGCCCTGAAAGGCCGATGTGTAGCCGATTACCCTTGCACGAAGCAATCGGCCGATACGGGTATAATAGATGACTATCGGCTCGCACCAGAAGGCTCAGACCAGCCTGGCAGAGTCCGATGACAACTCAATGCAAATTACGATAAACTATCGGCTAAACGCCCCGATAGAACTGTACGCCGATTAAACCAACCAAATTGCTATCGCCTTAAATAATTCAATAAGAGATCGGACTCAACCGATGCAGCCTCACCGAGGATAATCAAGACGATGCCAGATCTAGCCGATTTAATGGACTTACAATGACTCGAATAAACAGATCTAAATCAAACGACCATATGGATCTTAGCTACGATAGATCGGACTTAACCGAGACAGTATGTATCCAAGAGCCGATACGATAGCTGCAAATAGATCTAGATTACCGGATAACTAGCAATCGTGCCGACGTAATCAGTATATCGGACCTAACCGAGGAAGTACCAATCAAGCCGATACGCTTACCAAGGTGACAAATCCTAATCCCTCGCCGAGATCGGAGCCGATGCAGCCCGCTCGAGACGAGAATTCGTCGGAAAATAGGTGGCGATGCGCCGAAAGTTGTATTGGATTGTGTTCGATTTTCTACAAGCGCCTGGGGTTTATATTTATACCCGCAGGGTCGTGGCCTAAGGCCGACTCAATTACAAACTGGGACTTAGAGTCCGACACGACTACAACTAACACTCTGAGTCCGATACGAACTCTAATAGATTTAAACTATCCTTATCTATACTAACTACTCCGACTCTCCAGGGCCGATACGCCCTTGGTGGATCCAATCATCCCATATTTTCCGCCACCGGCCGATCTTATCTTTCTAGCTCCCCGCACTTTCCTCCATATCGTTTACTGCGACAAATTCCTCCTTTGATCGGCCGATTTTACCCTCAGTCACTGATTCCTGGGCCCAGCCAATTTTTGGCGTTAACACATATTATTGGGGAATGGACACAGGAGACTGGTGTTATTTCTATACAAATCAGAAAAGTATCAGAAAAATGACACTCAAACTACACCTAGGAAAATCGGCTCCACACACCAAACGTACACTTGGAAAATCAAAAGGTGAAGTTATGTGGCAATAAAATAAAATAATCAAAGGTCTATCGTCTAAAAGAAAATCATATACATGCTCTCAGATGGGCCACATGCGTCTTTGGGTGTTCGGATATATATCACATAAGCTTCTAGTGATTAAACAAAATAGGTTATAACAGAACCTTCAAAAAATATATGTATCTCTCTTACCTAACTTAAACATAATATGCTATTCCAATACCACTGACGACACGCTGATGCCTTCGTCCATGTGATTGATCTTGCCTCAAGGCTTTCCCATGTTAGTTAAGTGCATGTGATTAGTTAAAGTACTTACTTAACAAATCGTCTCAAGCCAGAAAACTTCCTTATTTTTTCTGGTAGTTTAATCGCAAGTGTGCTTCGAAGCAAAAGGTTATCTGATGGATTTGCGGTTTATTAGATTGCCCAGCCTTAGTAGCTACCTGTAGCTCGCATCAGGTTGTGACGTTGACCTTTATGTTGTCGTTTAGCTAAGAATCACATGCCTAAATGGGAATTTTGTAATTGACAAGCGCAATGAACAAATTGGGAAAGAGAAACTAACTTCTAAGCACCATCATACATTGGGGTAATCATGCGCTCTGCTCTCGTGCCCTCCACTGGGGGTTGCTAATAAGTCCATGAACTGGGGATAAGCTAGTTAATTGCTAGCTCAACTTGCCTTTAATTAAACCAAGCTTTTCTAATTTGTTTTTGCTATGATTGGTGATCCATTGTACCATATGAATTCGAATAATGAAGCTCTCCTTGGCCCTCCTGTCCAGATTTTTAAAGATGAGCGTGATGGTTTTGTGCCGAGATTGTTAAATATTTGTTGAAAAATAAAGAAACTTCCGTGACAGGAATGTATGAGTCATAAGTATGAGGTGTTAATATATATTTTTGGACAAAGATCACATCATGGTACCAACCTTAATTTCATAAATAATCTCTCATGCGGAACAAGCTTATTGGATCCGTTTGGTAATTGCAACCGATCACTAACCGAACAGGCCTTGTAGCTATTCTAACTCGGACATATACCAGTCTTTGTCCCATAGATCATACTGGTGAGTAGTTCGTGTTTTAGGCAAAAGGATTATGCGTCGTTTATTAAAGCCACACACACAAATCACAAGCCAACCACAAACTTTGAAGTCGCAAGTAATCCTTTTTGACACACCATCTTTATCTTTAGTACCACATTGTAAGGTTAATCTGAATTACACTATTTTATATGCATATATATATTTTTGTGTGTATGTGCGTCTGTCAAATCATAACACTTTTGGGTTAATCATTTTAAGAAAAAAGCACAAGCAAAATGCTACATGCATGAATGGCCATCGCCATGGTAGGCTGGATTCTAGGAATTTGGGCCACCGGGTGTTACAAATGATGACTTTTTCAAAAAAATTATTTTTTTATCCAGAAATTTCAAAAATATTATCACAATAAAAAAATTATAAAACTAACCTCAATCGCCACAACACATGACGATTAGGGTGAAATCGCCACCACCGATGGCGATAGGGTCCAATCGCCGCAGTCACCGACGGTTTTGAAAGCTATTGCCACGCGGTGTGGTGATAGCAGCAATCGCCACCAGCCGTGGCGATAGACAGTTAATCCGGGCCGGATCCCCCGCCAACTCGGTAACTGCCAGGACACGTGGCGTAATCGCCACGAGCCGTGGCGATAGCCCCTGGCTATATAAACCGCGCGGTGGTCGGTGCTGGGAAGGGAGGGTTGTTTTAGAGGGGTGAAGAGAAGAGAGGAGGAGGGTTTTGGGTAGGGAGGAAGAGAAAGAGAGAGGAGGAGGGCGAAAAGAGGAGGAAGATAAAGAGAGAGGAGGAGGAAAAAAAGGAGATAGAGAGGTGTTTCTGCAGTGATCTGTAGGTATTTTTTAAAAATCTTTCTCTGTTTATTATAGCTAGTTTTAGTTTTAGAAGCAGATCAAATGGTAGGTTTAGTAGTAGATATAGAATAAGCTGTAAATTTATAGTAAATTTAGTAGTTCTATTTAGATCTGGTAATGTGTAGAAGTAGAGTAGTATTTAAAATAGAAACGTATGCAAAATTCGTAGGTTTTCAAATAGAGTGGCTATATAATCAGTTCTGAACAAATGATACATTAGATAGATGAGATTAAAATGTTATTTTGTACAAATCGACATAGATTTAGAGTTAGAATATTTAATCTTTTATTTTGTTCAATAATTTTTTTATCATATTTGTGTACAGATATCAATATATAGAATTTTAGATGCACTATATTTAAAAACAAAGCACAGTATTAGTTTATGCATGGGATGATGTTAGACTACATAGTCTAAAAAATGATGTTTTGGATGATAAGAATGTCAGAACTAGTCGAATTTGTAGTTTACTATGGTATTGGTACCATTCATACAGATGAATCTGGTTCTATCGATCTTAGTATCTTCCAACAAACGACATTAAGTATGCAAGATGCAGACAAATACCCTATCAATGCCATTAAAGAATGGTTCACATGGGCCTTTGGTCTTGATCCGGAGGTCGCAAGTGTAATCTTGCAGGCATATTTTAGCAAGTCTTGCAAGAATGTCCAGTGGGATTTGTTCCCGCTAAATCTGACAAAAGATTGGCGGGCTTGGTTGAGAGCAAGTAAGGTACGCAAGGGTTCCCATTATCTGTTGGTCTAGGCAGTAGCTAAGGAGGTGTCATCTGAAGAAGGCGGAGGCAGAGGAAATGGAGTTGGACAGAACAGCCCAGCGACAGTGGAAGTTGCTGGCGAAGAAGGCACTGTAGTGGAAGGCGGTGGAGATCTTCTGCTGGACCTTCCTCGACAGGAGCTATTGAATACCTCAGCGGTTTAGTGGATGAGGGGGAGATACGTCAGGAACTAGTGCAGATCATGGAGCATGATGATGCCGTTGCTAGAGTGGAACAGATGAATGTCAAAGATGGTAGCAGCGAAGAGGACGAAGCTGAGAATGAAGAAGGAGGGGACGATCCGATTCCTAGTATGTGGAACACAGACATGTCCACTATAATGAATGTTGAGGGTGCAAGTGATGATAGGTATCCGTACAAACCGAACGAGATTGTCCAAGACGCATTCTATGGCACGAAGAAAGAGGTGAAAGAGACGGTGAAGCTTTAGGCGATGTTGACACAGAGGACATTTGGAGTGCAGAAAAGTTGCAGGGATTAGTACTCAGTGAAGTGTAAGTCTGCTGGGTGTGAGGGCTACGTGCATGCGTCCCTGAGGACGTATGAAATGTGGTGGGTCATACAAAGGGTGGCGCCGCACACATGTGTAATAAATGGTGTTCCTAACACCCATTGGAATATCAGTGCTAAACTTGTGGCTGGGTTGATGTATCACCAGATAGTGAAGAATGTCTGCATTCCAGCACAGTTCATACAGACATTTATAGAAAGCAAATACCAGTATAGCATAAGTTATGCCGTGTCATGGAGGGCTAAGCAGCTCGCGCTAGAGCGGCAGTTTGGGATATTCATCGATTCATATCATAATTTGCCATACATGCTGGACACACGGCCAGAGGAACGATGGGACATATGTTAACCGTCTCGAATTGCCCTCTACGGACATGCCTGGAAAAATGATGTTGCATGTTCGACTTACCTCTATCGTCGCTATCCATCCGCGAACTACTTCTTCTTCTCCTCCGAAATCAAAACAATCTACTCCGTGATACTAACAATTTTTCGGAAGAACTCAGAAAAGATTAGCTACCTGGTGGGAACGTCTGCTCACCTGTTTAAATAGTAGAAGGAGGTGCAGAGGGGGAAATCGCCACTGGTCGTGGCGATTAGGACCAATCGCCACAACACATGGCGATTAGGGGGAAATCACCATCACAGATGGCGATAGGGCCCAATCGCCACGGGTCATGGCGATTACCGATTGGGCCCTATTAGCATCGGTGGTGGCGATTTCGTCCTAATCGCCATGTGTCGTGGCGATTGAGGTCAGTTTTGTAATTTTTTTGGTTGTGATAATATTTCTAAAATTGCTGAATAAAAGTTAATATTAAAAAAAGTCTACAAATGATATCGACGCATGCATATCGTAACTATGTTTGGCCACAGGGTCTACTGGTCGATTGTAGCACCTTCAAGTTAACCCTGTCTTTTGAGCAAAGCAATGATACGCCTGAAAGAGCTAGGTGCTATGTATGTATGCCCTCCTCTCGGTTGGCTGGGCTTTAGTTTGCGTTAGTGCATGCATCTTGTTTAGACCCTGTTGCAAATTCTGCAAGGGGAAATTAACGTTGCAAACGTAGATATTTTTAAAAGAAAAAGGTTGTCAGATCACATCTCTGGGCGATTTAGTTTGACATTTGATGACTTCAACATTTGTGCATGAGATTTTCAGGCAGTTCTAGCATTATATAAGTAGGGTGTTAGATCCTTCGATGCTGGGTGCACAACTGCATGTGATACCCTCTACTTGGGTTTGCTCCCCACATTGTGATATCCCAAGCATGCGTGCATGGGAATTCTCCTTTGGAGCTAATAATGCATGTCGGTGTGATTAACTATTCTGATCCAAGTAGTACAATGCCAAGTGTTCTCATGTGCAAGGTTTGGCTGCCACATGCATGCCGACGACCTTTTCTCTTTTCTGAGCACATTTTTTTACCCTCGAGGCTTGGAAAAGTGAGTACTAAACAACTGTCGTTCTATATATGCAGGTGCTACTACAGGTGCACATACCACCAAGATCATGGCTGTCCGGCGAGCAAGCACGTGGAGCAGCACAACTCCGAGGACCCGCCTCTATTCCGTGTAATCTACACGAACGAGCACACATGCAGTGGGGCCGCTGCCTCGGGCTACATGGCTTCGTCTATGCATATCCAGCAGATCGCCGACGCATCTCTGCGAAAGGCAGAGATGGAAAGGCCACTACCGCGCCCGCATGTTCGCTGCGGCGGTGGCTACGCTACGGTGATAAAAGAAGAGAAAGATGCCATCGTCTCCTCCCTGCTCACTGTCATCAGAGGCTGCGACGACGTTGCCAAATCTGATGCTGTGCATGAGAGTGCTGTTGCCTTGTTGGATAGTAACTGCTACACGACATTGTCACCACCGGTGGACAGAGGTAGCCATGACGGTAGTAGTAGCTCTTTGAGTTTGCCCGTAGTGCCCCCGGCATTGGGTGACTTGGAAATGGACTTCATGCTGGAACCACTAGAGTCCCACTGGTTCGAGCCTTTGGATTTGGGTTGGTTCATCGAATCCACGCACACTACCTGAGTGTGCCTTCGCTATTTTGCTTATCCATGTATAAGGCGTCCTTTTTTTTTCTGGGGTGCGATACGTGGGATAAGACTTAGGCCCCCTTCTAGATAGCTTATGGGGTGGCTTATGGCCCCAAAAAGCTATAAGCTGTCTAGAAGGCAAAGCTTAGCTTGAGCTTAAATTTTAAGCACTCCTTATTCTTGTTGGTGGGAGGAAGCCTCATTTCCCGAGTTTATTCCAGCTTCCACCTCTGATAATTACCCTTCTATCCCCACTACTTCCTGAAATTTACTCGCATATGCCACTCGGTATATATATAAAAAAATCCTTCAGCCCCTCCATCGCCCCTCCCCTTCCCTTCCCCTTCCCCGCCGCTTCCCCTTCCTCCCCGCCCCGCGCCTTCCTCTGTCTCCCTGCCCCAGTGCTCTCCCCCACCGCCTCCCGCCGCCCCGTCACCCCTGGCGCCTCCGACAGGCCCTGGCCCCGCCGCCTCCGCTCTCCCCCCGGCCCGCCGCCCGTCGCCACCTCTGACAGCCCCCGGCCCCGCCCCACCTCCGCTCCCTGCCCCGGTGATCTCCCCTGCCGCCTCCCGCCGCCCCGTCGCCCCCGGCCCCTCCCCCGGCGCCTCCGACAGGCCCCGGCCCCGCCGCCTCCACTCTCCCCCCGGCCCGCCGCCTCCGCTCTCCCCACTGTCACATCCGCTCTCCCCCCGGCCCGCCGCCCGTCGCCGGCTCTGTAAAGCTCGGATCCTGAGGGTCAATTTGTAGGTGATGATTTGCTCGGATCGTCAGGTCACATTTGGAGTTACTGTTGCTTGTATTTTCATTTCTTAGTTTAGAACTTCTCCCATCAGTTTCTGTTGCTTGAGTCCTTAACCTTCAATGAATTTCAATCATGTATTTGGTAATGGTATAAGGAAATTAGCTAAGGAGAAAGGAGAAAGGAGAAATTAGCTTTATTTATTTCTTATTCCATTTTGTTATGTTACATGCACTCATGTTGCATGGAGCACCCTGCTTTTTGGCATCAATTTGTACTACTACGTACTCTACTTGATTAGTAGCCATTTACAGTAAAATCAAGAAATTGATTCTTGCAGATTTCATCAGAATCCAAACACACAGGCAGGCCACCTTGATATCTTCTCTGGCATGAACTTTATTGTGGGCATGTAATTTTTCTGTGTAATGGTATTTGGTGTGTGATTGATCTGTGATTGAAACTATTGTATGTGATTGAAAATATTGTTGTACTTTTGATCTATGATTGAAACTAATGTATGTGATTAGCATTGTTTTTGAAAAAGAAGAACACATTTGGAAGTGTTCTATGTACTTGGGATTACAATTTATACTTTATACATTACTTATCGAGCACCTGTACTATTTCGAGAATAGCATATAGCATGGTCACTAGTGACAGTACCAACCCGAACCAATTGCAACAAAACATATGTTCAGCACTTCAGTGTAATGAGCTTTTTATCTTAATTTGGTCATTGTGGAATTGCAACGATGTTACCACACATGTTTCCAGTGCGAGGAGCTCCATGACCTTGACTCAGATTCAAGCGTCTGTTCGCTACCCTATTTTGCTCCTTTGTTTCTGAAATAAGAGTGTTCAAAAAAGTCTGATCTTAAATCAAATAGTCAAGCAAAAGACAAATTTCTTAAATTAGATTATTTGAGATGTATTAATACATTGTGCTTGGGATAATTTTACATGTGTTCATAGATGGACAAAGGAAAAACTGAAAAAGCAACTTGGGATGCCATCGCTCATAGGGTTTTCCTTGACATATGTGTGGAGGAAGTGCAAGCAAACAATGGGTTGACCCAATGTTTGAATAATGTTGGGTATGCCAATTTGATAACCAAATTCAATGAGCGCACCAAAAGGAAGTATGAGCGCAAACAATTCAAGAATCGATGGGAGACACTAAAAAAAGACTATAACATATGGAAGACATTGAACCAATACGCCTCCGGTCTAGGAAGAGATCCTGTATCGGGTACCATTGAGGCTAGCGATGATTGGTGAGAGGCAGAGATTAAGGTATGCATATTTTTGTAGTACTTCTATTATTTCTTTGTTAATTACAAAACTCATGTGGTCTTGTATTGAATTGCAGAGATGTCCAGAAGCAGCCAAGTTTTGGATTGCTCCACTTGATAGCGAGGATAAGATGAGAATACTTTTTGATGCTCATAGTGTCACGAATGAACATGCTAGGGTACCAGGTGCAGCATCTCAAGCTTCACCTGTAACTGTTGAAATTGAGGAAGAGGATGCAGGATCAGGTTGTGAAGGGTTAGGTTTTGATACCACACCTGTGGATAGCAAGAGTGGAAAGAAGAGAACAAAATGATATTCACCTAGTCCTAGACCATAAAAAAAAGAGTTGACAATGATACTTCTAGTGTTATGCATCGCCTGTTAGACATATATGAAAAGAAGAGTCAAAATTCTGTGACATCTAGTGCTCCAGTGACTGCTGATCCTGTGAGAGCAGAGATTGCAGAGATGATGGCATTGGTGGAGAAGGATGGAGCCGAGGAAGGCAGTGATTAGCATTTCTATGCTACACAACTCTTGAGACATAAAGAATGGTGTGGTTTCTTCATCACTTTGAAGACGCCACGTGGAAGGCTAGCATGGCTTAAGAGGACATGGGAGGCGGAGCAAAAGAAGCATTAGTTCCATTATTTGATTTGAACCCTTGTTGGTTATGACTATAATATTTGCTTTGGACCTATATTGGTAATATGTAATGTCATTTGCTTTGGACCTATAATAGTAATGTGTAATGTCATTTGCTTTGGACCTATATTATTATTTGTATTGTCAATTTCTTGTGAGTGATGCTGTTTTGCTTGTTATGGATATGTCATTGTAGATTTGGACTTATGTTATTCTACTTTTTTGAAAAATGGTAGATGATAGAAGATTCAGATGATGAATTCATCCCACTTCTTGCAATGACGTACATGTTAGAAACTAGCAATCCGGCTCCAAGAAGGCCAAGGAGACTACCTTTCATGACAGGGATCCAGTGGGTTGAGTTGAAAATACAGGATCCAAAAGAGTTCTACGATATGTTTAGAATGAAGAGATTAGTATTTCACATGTTGCATGAGACCTTAGTGAACAACTATCAATTAGAGTCAACTCCTTTCATGAGCTCTACAGAAGCATTAGCACTCTTTTTATGGACATGTGGGTCACCTCAATCTAATAGTAATGACGCTGATAGATTTGAACATAGTGCATCTACTATTAGTGTAAAATTTGTTGAGGTTTTGAAGTGCGTGGACCGCATGGCTTGTGATTATATCAAACCAAAAGATCCTGCTTTCACTGAAGTTCATCATAGACTTCATAAACCAATATTTTTTCCTCATTTCAATAATGCTATTGGAGCAATAGATGAAACACATATTCTTGTGACAGTGCCAGCACATCTCAAAGTGAGTCACACGAATAGGCATGGTTATACTAGTCAGAACATCATGGCAATATGTGACTTTGACATGAGGTTCACTTTCGTGGTTACTAGATGGCCTGGATCTGTTCATGACACGCGTGTATGGTCAGATGCTTTGGTTGAATATGCGAATTATCCACACCCTCCGGGAGGTAACAATCTTCTGTGTGAATTTTATGTGTTCAATTATCACTAGTTGCTTTAAATATGTGCTTATTTTTCTTGAACTGTAGGAAAGTACTATTTTGTTGATTCGGGATATCCAAACCGAATTGGCTATCTAACACCATACAAGGGACAACAATACCATGTACCTGAATTTCAACTGGCAGCTCCGGTTGGGATGAGAGAGATCTTCAACCATCGCCACTCATCACTAAGAAACGTCATTGAAAGGTCATTTGGTGTTCTCAAAATGAAGTGGCGTATTCTAGGAGGCATACCAAGCTACCCAATTGAGAAGCAAAAGATGATAATCTCTGCATGTATGTGTTTGCATAAGTTCATTCATGATAGTGCTCTACGAGATGAGCATTTCGAGAGGGTTGAACGAGAGGAGTATATTCTACAATACAGACCACCTCCTAATGGCGTGGCAAATGCTGCGCCCGTAGATGATGGGACTATGGGGCAAATGCGCGATGCCATTGCTATGAGCTTGGTAGCGTGAGAGGGAATATCTACATGATGCGTTGTTATTTGTACGTTCTATTTTTTTGACAAAAAAATAGTGTGCTTCTATGTGCAATTTACTTTTTTTTTATGGTAATTGAATAATTTTTATTCATATTTTTCTATTTTCATATCTCATTTATGTGTTAAACTGCGTAAAAACATATGTAAATAGTGTTAATATCATTCAAATAGCAAACAAACAAGACAAATGGTATTACAGACTTTCCACAATCCACCTCTGCCTATAAGCTCAAATCTCAGAAGCCGTCTAGAAGGGGATGGTGGAGTTTATCAGGCTTCTCCACACCGCAGCTTCCCCACACCATTAAACTTAAGCCGGTTTATGCACAAGCTGAAGCCGTCTAGAAGGGGGCCTTATTCCTCTAAACTTCAAATTAAGGTAGAGCGAGACTCAAACCTGGGTAGAGCTGTCACCGTTTGCGCACCGTTGCACTCAGATGAGTTCTCTAAAGACGTCATTCTTCATCCGTTTTGCCTTTTAGAAGGAAAAAGGAGAGCATGTATACCCACTTTTGCAAAATATACGTGTGGTGATATCGTGTGTAGAGCTGTTTTGTGGGCCAGTGATATAATGTATATAGAGCTGTTTTGTTTTTTCGATATTCAATTTTGAAATAGCTGGTCACACCTGCCATGTGGTATATAGAGCTGTTTTGTGGAGTCCGATGTAATGTAATAAACAAAGTACCTATGCTATAAAGGCAAAAGATGTTATCAGATATCTAACTCTACTGCTACAAGCTAATTAATTAGGTGGGTTTATCTTTAGTGTTTTCCGATTTTACCGAATCAGATTATCTATTTCTAAGTTATCTAAAATTTCTCAAATTTCAGTCATTTTTCTAAATATTTGGATCAACATTCTCACGTTTCTATATTATTAGAAGTCTTCCTATTTCTATTTAAAAAATTCTCATACAACGATATATAACCTACGCATTAAACATTGTAATAGCATTTTACTAAAATTATATATTTTAAGACTAAGCAACTAAGTATTAGCAAAAACGATAAAATATAGGTCCATCATGGACCGTTCATGTCATCAAGCACCTGTAACACTAACAAGCCATGGGTATCGGAGTATCAGGGTATGAAGAGGCGGCCGGCAACTGCCGGGTGAGGTGGGTTACTTATAGGCGTGGCACTGTGGCAGGGCTCGAGCCAACCGACGAGTTATAGTCTCGTTATGTTTTTTCTGGGCGAAATACGAACAGCGCACACATCAGCGACAGTGGGTGTTCCTTGTGTCGGCCGCTCTCAATGGCTCCACGCCTGCACCCGGGGTGCACGCCAGCGTGCGAGGTGAGGCTTGCACGGCCGGGATGGAGCGCCCGACCCGTCGGTTACGCGCAAAAGGCGAAGTTGGAGCGGATGGCTAGCGCATTCTGATCGCGCACCTTGCAGGAAGTCTTTCGCCTGTACTCCCATCAGGCGATCAGCATCAGCGATCTGTTTAGTTAGCTAGCTAGCAGTAGTGGATTAGGATTAACTACGTAGATTTTCGAGCCAATACGACTTCGCTTTGCTCGTAAAGCCCAATGACCGCTAGATCCGCTCCTCAACACCGGGTGGGGTTGGGACTCGGGGTGGCCGACCAGACATTACCAGTGGCATCTTTCTATATGGTTGACGCCATTTGCCGACTGCATTTTCGTCAGGGGCCTGGCCCTGCTCCCAGAACCACGTGTGGATTGCTTAGATTACGATCTGCCAATGCCCTGTCATACTGAGAGTACGAGAGAATTAACTAATCTTCGTCAACATCGACACCTCCCATCGTTTAGTTTGCCACTTGCAGTATTTTATTGTTGTAACCCCCAATCGAGCCAAGATGGAAACGAGATTAGAATAGACATTTGGATATAATACAGTAGGGGCTGTCCTCTTCACAATGTCCCAAACCTATTGGCCACATCTCAGGTTCTCTGCTCCCTAACAAGTGTTGTCAGCCTGCCAGATCAGTTTATCGAGAGGTTGAACGTATTTTAGCTCGTGAAAATGGTAAGCAACTGAGAATATATTGTTTTACTAAAGAAAGTCAAAATTGCACCATAAGCCTTCAACTACTCTATTTTGTCCAATCAAGCACCTGTGCTATTAAAAGAAAGTCAAAATTGCATCATAAGCCCTGTTGTGCAACTACAATCTGTTGGAGTAATTAACATTTGTAGGCTTATTTTAATTTAAAGATAAATCATGACGAAAATAAACACAGGAATAACCTCCGTATATAGCATCTACATACATGAATAATAGCACTAGAGCAATATAATATATATATAAGAAAGGGGCGTTGTAGGCGATGGCTGGAAAGGGGCCGATGTGTCGACTCCCATTTGCGGAGGCGGCATAGTAGGATTTTGCTGAGTATGTTGCTCTTGTGAGATCCCAAGTAATGTACGGAGTGCACTGACGTTAAGAGTCTCGACATTAACCATTGTCCTTAAGTTAGCAACGAGTTCGGCGGACACTTGTAGGATTTTTTCGTCGGCCTTCTGACATCTTCCTGGGCAGTAGGTACGACATTGATCTTGTTCACCACGGTCATATCTTCAGGAATCGCGGCGATCACCGTTCTGAGGCCTTGTTCTTCAACGGAACCCTAAGTGCCCTTCTTCTTAGCGGCACAACTTATGTGAGACTTCTTTGAGCCATCGTCGGTGACTTCTTTTTCAGTAGGAGCCATGGAGACATGGACAAGTTTGAAGGTCATCGGCTTACCGAGCTCTTGATAGGGAGGATGTGGCTTGTTTCTCCTCAGCGGGTCTACAAGGACAGAGCCACTGTTGTCGTTGTTGGAAATGACAGGGTGCATGTTGAGCACGGACAAATTATCAAGAGCATTGAATAAGTAAAATGACATTTACGACGACCGTAGTGCTGGATGTGGGACACTAACACAATTGACGTAGCGATCTTTTTTAACCGGGTTTGACCTCGGGGAGGCGTACACCCATTGAGAGGCGTGACTTTAGTTCTTCGGATCCTCAATTAGAATAGCGTCTTCAAACTTAGGACTTTTCTCACGCCTCTGGGCGGGCCCTCGGACTGAGAGAGACCTCTCGACGAACATTGGCCACACCTAGGAGAGGTGAGAGCTCATATTCCTAATGAGAGGTGTATTACTGATAACCCATAGGGTATCTTTATAGGCCAAGAGAGGGGGACAAAAGACCCCCAATGCCCTTGATGGGATGAGAGAGGTAAGGACAGTTTAGACTTATTTGGTTTATGGACAAGGTACAGGAGGAGAAGGTTTTGGTTCGTGTCTCCTTGGTAGACTTGGTTTAGAGTTCCTTGGTGAACTTGGTTCATGCCTCCTCTTCTTCATAAAAGTAATCTTTTTATTGGCAAAGGGTGATCATTAGTAAAACTAAAATTCCCCCTTGAAACAATTAGGCCCCTGAACTGTCATCTACATTGGTGTGACATTAGCTGACTCTTTGTCACGCCACGTAGCATAATTGTTGATATAGAGCAGAGAGCAAGATGAGATAGAACCAAACTGACTCTTCATACTCTTAAATAGAATGAAGTCTCTAGAGTCAACCAAATTGTCTTTGAATGCTATTGCATTTAATGTTGACTCTTCGTATAGAGTCAGTGTAAGAGACAACACCATTGTATGAGTTATTTGATAGTCAACTCTACATGACGTGAAGAGATGGAAGAGTTAATAACTAACTCTACCATTGTAGATGCCCTTAGTCACTATATCAGGTCGCCACCACATGCATTCCTCTCCAGAGCGCATCCACCTGACATTCCGTCGATCGTGCTGAACGTTAATTAAATTAGATAATTTAGGAGCTTAAATCAACAAATTAATAGCCCATGGCCTTGCTCGAACTACATGGAATCGTTCATGGCTTACAACACTATCTATCTATCTAAGAAAGAGAAACAACGTAGAAGAAAATCACGCACAAAATAAAAATTTTAACCATTAATCCAATATCACTTATCTTTAGTAGATCACAACAAATCTTTCTAAATATACCTAAATATTTTCCGATCTAATAGACCTTTATTATTAATTATAACCGACAAATTTTCATAACTATAACCAGACATCGTCTCGCCATTCAGGGCTGATTCTACTTGGAGGTTGTGTGGTAAATTGACCTCATAGCTTTTCAAATATACTCTAGTTTTTCAAAATTTATCTTAAATTTTATGAAATCGTATATAACTTCAATGAATTGACATCATAGGGTTTTAGGTCCGCCACCAGCACTACTGCCATTGATTTGATGAATCACAATCGTAAGATCTTAATGTTATTAATGGATCACAGCCAATAAAACTTCATAACTGTACAAAATATTATCAGATGACTCTTATTATTAATAGACCACAATCTATAGATTTTCATAACTTTATTTAAACATCATTCAACGATTTATCTGATCTGGTTGATCCATACACCTCGATATATGCACCAGCATAATTAGGGTGCTCGCCGTGCCAACTTTAAACACTAAGACACTAGCCCCATTAATTGCATGACGGATTATACTAAGTGCATCTTCAATAGTGTGACGTTATTCTTCCTTTAGTCATATCATATATAATTTTTATTGACGTGGATAAAAGAGAGTGAAGAGAGAAAAGTTTGCCTTTCCTTAGCTAAGAAAAGCTAAGAGAATATTTATGCCCCTAAAAGTAAGAATACTATAGACACAAACATTAAATATAAAGAAAAGATAACCTTCTTTACTGTCACACTATATTTCTTCTGCTATTCTTAAATAATATGGATGAATGTAATAGAAGACTGTCCTAACCAATTATGCATGTGCCTGCATAATACACGTACCATCCATCATGCAACTGATTCATACCCAAACAAGGAGAGTTATGTACATGCAGCCGAATCACAGCCCTTTTGGCCTTTTCCTCTACAATACGGGACCTTGCGATCGACGAGACCAGAACCTAAACAATTAGAGGCGCCCGTTTCGATCGCTCTGCAGATCGATGCCGCTCAAAATCGACGTTACACATCGTTGATCAGGTCAAAATCACGGTATTACGCCGCTAGCTCTTCGTTTGCCCAAACTAGGGTATCATACAGTCGTACGTCCTGTTTGTTGCATATTGTTGCTGGCTCTCCCTTCTCAAGGGACTGCTCCAAGGATCAGCTTAGGTAACTCGCCTCCATTAATAGCATCAACATTACTTCCTCCATTAGGAGCCTGATAATTCTTGCACTCCCTGACGTAGGATTTTCACTTCTGTTTACTGGTGTTCTCGGGGCAAACCTTCTGTTCACCGTTCAGATCAGATATACGCGTGCTCTGCGTATGCCAGATCAGATCAGGTCATGGCTTTATCAGCCATTCTCTTTCCTTGATAAAATTGCCAGGCTTTCAGAAAAGGGATAATGAGATATATGCCACTGCAAATAGGTCGAAATAGAGAAATACCACTACTGTTTGAGGCCTCGTACAAATGCCATTAAAATTTGACAATACTTAGAAATACGCCATTACGAGCGTTTTGAAACGATTTCGGGGGAATACAGCGCCGTATTTCATACCGTATATACGCTGTCTCTCACTTACAAGCGGGCCCCATATGTCAGGTTCTTCTTCCTCCACTCTCTCTCTCTCTCCTCTCTTCCCCCATCTCTCTCTCTCCTCTAAGCAGCGAAGGGCGAGGTGGCAGCGTTGGCCGAGCCATCCGTCTTCGTAGCAGCCGCCGCACCTCCTCCGGCGATCCCCTCCGGCCCCACCTCCTTTCCCCGTCTTCGTAGCAGCCGCCGCCACCGCCACTGCCGAGCCATCCGTCCTCGAGCTCTCCGCGCTCGCTCGCCGGGCGCTGCGAGATCAGTCGCCGGACCTCAACCCCGCGTCGGCGTCTCCGCCCTCCAGCGCCAGACCTACGGCCCCACCAGCGATCTCGGGCTCTCCACCGCCGGCAGATGGGCCCGCCTCCCCCTCCTCCCGCGACTCCACCGCGCCGACGCCGACGCCGCGCCACGTCGCTCGCCCCCAAGCGCCGCCGTCTGCCTCCCCGCGCATCCGCAAGGATCCCCCGGTGCTTCCGGCGCCGCCACCACCGCTGGCAGATGGGCCCGCCTCGCCTCTCTCCTCTCTTCCCCCATCTCTCTCTCTCTCTGCGCGAACCGGCCGAGGAAGGACCGGTACGCCGGCACGACGACGGCGGCGATGGACACGCGCAGCTCAGACTGCAGCTGCTCGTCGCTGACGACCCAGCCCCCCTGCGTCCGCTGGATCTCGTCCATGGTGGCGTTGAACTGCTTGAACCGCTCCTTGAGCACCGGCTTCTGGACGTGCCCCTTCACGGTGAGCACGCCGTCGTCGCGGAGCAGGGTGAGCACGCGGCTCCACGTCTCCCGCTGGTAGTTCTTGTGGTACTGCCTCAGGTTCGTGGACTACTTCCGCGCCCACGACTCGCCGAGCACGGCATTCGTCTCTGGCGAGCCGCGGATCTTCTGCAGCATGTATCGCCCGTTGTTCATGAGGAAGATGCTGCTGAGGGCGGGGTCCTTGTACAGCCGCGACTTCCCCTCCAGGTTCCCGTGGAGGAGCTCCATCACCTCCATCAGCTGCGCCGCAAACGGATTGTTGACGTCGGCGCCGTCCAGAGAGAGAGAGATGGGGGAAGAGAGGAGAGAGAGAGAGAGTGGAGGAAGAAGAACCTGACATATGGGGCCTGCTTGTAAGTGAGAGACAGCGTATATACGGTATGAAATACGGCGCTGTATTCCCCCGAAATCGTTTCAAAACGCTCGTAATGGCGTATTTCTAAGTATTGTCAAATTTTAATGGCATTTGTACGAGGCCTCAAACAGTAGTGGTACTTCTCTATTTCGACCTATTTGCAGTGGCATATATCTCATTATCCCTTCAGAAAACTCCACCGAAACGTGGGAGTGGCTCGGGATTGGTAGCCTCCATTGACCTGATCAACGAAGGCCTCAGTATTGTAATACCAATTGGCAATACATCTAATCCGCTGGCACCCATTGTTTCGTGTGTCCTTTGCTGCAATTTGCCTATAAACAAAACACACACGCATGACACATATCCCTCCGGGCGCCCACGTAAGACCGATGCTCGCCAAGAAAGCGAATAACTAGAGGGCAATCATAGTACTAGAGAAACCATCTTCACAAATAAAATGACATTAAACATAGATCAGATACATGTATATCATTGTATCCATATTCCATAGTCCATTGGCCAAATTAAGGACCAGAAGAAAACGAGAATCCCCATCTCGAGGCTATATAATAAGCACTTGATTAATTGGTTGCGGATTCGTCCGCTCGAATCTATTATCGATCTGTATAAACATTAAACTTATCAAAAGACCCAGCAACGCCTCTTGAGGTCTTGACTTGACAACAAAACGGAACCATAAAGTATTAGCGGAGTTTGTACTGCACGCCATTAATTGAGCTAGCTAGCTAGTTCCTGCGAGAGCAGCTTGAAAGCGACATATGTGGCTGCCCCATCTCCTTCTCCATTTCCCACGCACCCGCTGCCTCTCGCGAGCTGTCATCTCGTCGCAGTGCGAGTGCAAAGACCAGGCTAGAAAGCTGAGAAGATCGAATGGCGTCGCCGCGCCCAAAGAGGGAGTCCTTTGACTTCGAGGAGCCCAGCGCGCAAGAAGCCATGGGATCTGCCTCCGAGTCTTGCAGCCCTCCCGGAGCAGTCTTTGGCCTCTCCCCGCCGGACTCCTCGCAGCGCGACAGCCGGAAGAGAAGGTATATGGAAGCTCATCGTTATATTAATTCAGCATGTCGAACTAGCTGTTTGTTACCTTGTTGCCAGCCTCGCTTGCTTTGTTTCGTTTGTTTGAGTCCCTATAGCTAATTCTCTTGTTTGCCCTGGGCTGAGTTCATTCTGAAGCAGATCCTGAAACTGCCCTGTTGACTACTTGATTTGCATTCTTTGTCTTCATGGCGTGAGCTTTGTCTTGTTTGGGTACCGAATCTGACAGACAAAATGTGTACACTATATAGAGGCATTTCTGCCTTACTAGGCCGTGTGCCAATATGGGCAAGATCGGACAATTTAGGGAAGAAACATTAACATGGTCAGAAACCGGCTGTATTACGCTCTAGCTAGCTGGAGTTGGAATGAATATGTTGCTGTACTATATTAGAACTTCGATTTTTTTTTGGGCAAGAATACAACTTGGATTTAATGGTCTTCTGCTAAAAGAAATGCCGAAAACGCTGCTGTTTGAAAGTGATAGCGCGTCTGCAGAACTTAGAACAACAGAATGAAAAGGTCAATTAAATGGATTAATACAATGCCCAGATTTTTTTCATTCTTTATTTAGTACTTCTCCTCCTGTGAGTAGTCCTATTTCTGAGTCGAGCTATATTTCATGGGATGAAGTGAAAGCTGAAATGCTTATCATATTTTTCTCAAAGTTTCGATGGAGATCCCGCATCACGGTTAATCCACTGTTTTTTTTAGATTTTTTTTTGCCTTGTTGGTACACATCATATATCTAGCCTTTTCTGGAAGTACTTCATAGTTCATAATTCCCCACGCAGATGCATATTCTCCTTTCAATGAAGGCCATTTCTTCTTTTTGTTGCCGTAAAATTTTTGTGAGAGACTTTGGAACCCGAAGTCATCTTTTCCCTCCTTTTCTTTACCTATGCTTATATTTGACGTAGTGGACTGCTCAAGAACCCAATATTGGTACTAATACTAAAGAGTAAAATGCACCAACGATCTCTTAATTTAGGAGGTGCACTCACCTTAGTCCCTCTACTCTCAAAGTACGCATTTGGGTCCATAAACTTGTTAAAGGGATCTAGATTGGTTCAAAACGAGCTTCGTTTGCTTTGACTATTGATGTGGCGTGTTCACCACTCCATGATGGCGTCCTAGTCAGCAGGGGCCCACATGTCAGGTACCTTTCTACGGTATATGGCGGAGGACATCAAGGACGATGAGAAGAGATACCAGAGTGGAGGAAGAAAAAAGATGCACACGTATGTCACGACTGTGTTCGGCGTGTTTGGTCACGCAGAGACAGAGAAGACGATGTATCCACCTCACCGGATCTGGGAAACATGCACCTGTGGCCATAATCTTCACCATACACGAGGCAGATGCAACGCATGGCCATCCATCGGGAGTTGCCTTTCGTCTAGATGGATATGGGGAAGAAACACCTGCTTGTTCCTCTTCCGCGTCAGTTCTGGTCGCCTAACCTGGGGCTCATGCATGGGCAATATTAGAAGCCACCGGAATGGCGGCGCGTACGCCGGCAAGATCACAACAGTGGCCCACAAAAATGTCGGCCTGGTTTCCCTCCCTGGAATCTCCTATATTGGAAGCCGTAGGGCGCTTGGAAGCAGCAGCAGCACAATTGGCGGAGAGGAGCGAAGCTGCATAAGCCATTTCCCAGGCGATTAGAATAGCGCATTCCGAGGCTAACCAGTCAGCTTAAATCCTACTGCCACCGCGTGCTGGCTGTGCGTCAATCTAAGCTAGATGGGTTGCGGCGGCAATCAATCTCGTGACCACCTTGCTGTCGGCCAGCTATGCTCGCAAACAGGCTACCAAGGCCGGCAAACTTGTGGGCACCACCGTCGCTATAGCCACACCAGTCACCTCGCTATTGGTTGTCGAGTAGCAATAGCACTAGCACCTCTCCCCTACCTTCTTCCTCCTATACACCGAAGGCTAAACAACCACAACATGTTTCTCTATCATCTTCGAGCCCAATGAGAGTCTGCAGCAAACCCAAAAAATTTCTTGAATCGTCAGTTATTCTCCAAAATTAACTACGTATTCACCATCTCCATCATGTTTTGACTCTAGTCCATGCACGGGGCTCAATTTTCACCATCTCGGCTCCATAGATGGCCTAGGAGAGAGGGAGAAGAGAGAATGGGAAGAGAGGTAAAAAAGTTACCTGACATGTGGGCCCTTGCTGATGGACGCCCCGTGGCCATGGTCAGCATGCCACGTCAAGGGTCAAAGCCAATGAAGCTCATTTTGGACTAAACAGGATTCCTTCAACAAGTTTAGGGAACCAAATGCGTATCTTAAGAGTACACGGATCAAGGTGAGTGCACCTCACAAGTTAACTAACTTGATGTGTTATCTGCACATTTTAAGCATGCATGCTTTTAAGTGAAAAAAACAAAGATTAGGCATAGAGGTATCCTCACTGTCTTGAATGATTGAACCCGCTGTATTTTCTTCCGAGTAAAGTTCAGAGCAGTATTTTATGACAGGCATGCGCTTTCCTTTCGAAAAGGGTAAACAGAACCAGAATAATCTTTGAGCATATTTCTATATATGCTTTCCTTTTCAAAAAAACCTGCGCTTTAAAGGTGTGTTTAGTTGGTGCCCAAGCCAACTCTACCAAAACATTGACTAGCCAAGGATTTGGTTGCCTATGTTTAGGTTGGGATCTGGCAAGCCAAATGCATCAAAAGTAGACAAAAGGAGGCTGGGGACTGTTAGCTTCTTTACACTGCGGGTGTTACTCTAAAACTATTTTAAACCAACTTTACTTTGTAGTTTAAGGTATTTCCTTGCATACGTATGCGCTGCAACCGTGTTTCTCGTTTCTTCCATACGAGTGGTTTATTCAATCTCCCTAACCAGTACCAATGCAGTCCTTAAAGAGAAACTGTAGTAGTAGTGTACTAGTGTTATTTAACTGTCGAACCATCAATAACCGTTTCTCATAATTTCTGTGCATTTTTTCTTAAATTTTTGTTCTCTCGCTATGAACATTTTGAAGGATAATTTCTTTCATTGCCCGACCAACTAGTATAAGTTAACTGTGTAATTCTGAGGGAGAGAAGGTCATGTATTATGTATGTATAGCCCTACACTGATCAAATGATACGCTTACCATCCTGCAGTTGATGGCTAGCTTCTTGTCTTGTTGAGCGCCCATGCAAGTCCAAAAAAGTAAGCAAGATATACATGGGAGCAACACACACACCACACACTTGGCCTGCCACGAAACATCTGTACATATGGCAATTGGCATACGTACGTATTACATAGTGCATCCGCTTGCTCGGTTCGCACGTACGAGCCATGTTCAATTGACGGCGCACCTGATCGACCTAGCTACGGTACACATAGAGAACCCATGCATACATGCATGCATCACGCTAGCTATGGCACCATGGTAGTACCTGGGATGATGTCCCAATATCAGATCTGTACACCAGGACATCAGGTCACCCAAGACTGTAGAAGAAGCAGCTGGTTTCTGCTAGTTACCGTAGGTAGGTGTTTACCACTGTTTTTGTTGCCCCACAAGCATGTGAGGATAGGTCCATCCTATTTCATGTGAGTTCATGGTTTTCACCACCGTTGTACACGTACAAACAATTATGTTTTCGTGTTGACGGATGGGCAATAGAGGGATAGCCGAAGATATTAGCGGTGTTTGACAGAGTGGATACCTTGATACCTGTTCTTATGTGCAGTTGACTCCAGATCCGATCTCGTATTGCAAGATAAGCGCAAGTGTGAATGATGTTAAGAAGAAAGACAATGAATCTCGTAGAAATTAAAATAGGGGCACTAAAATAATCATGACAAGATAGAAAACTAATTAGAACCTCCGACCATAAATTTCTTAAACACAATTTCCGAGGAATACAAGAACCTCTTAGGACCCTTATATTTTTCCTCTATACAAGAATTTAGTACTGCAGAATAACCTATCCTCTCTATAAAAAAAAAGTAGCATCTAATCCTCTCAAACGCCTCTAGTGGATGCCACTTTTACTTGGATTTTCTGTAGCCACAACTAGTAGTTTTGTATACTCCGCGCATATCCTATTCTGGTACAAGCAAAATAGTTAATTGAGAGTTGCTACCATTGAGACCTATATATTTATATATTGGTACTTCTCGGACTAAACTATTATCTCTTCAAACAAACGCATACACATGGACCGCACTTGAGCTCAATTCTAGTTGGGCCAGGTGTCACATGACCCCAGCTGTAAAACCCTCGAGGCACTTCAAGTTCCCATCCACGTGTACATACGTGGTTCACAATTTCATATCTAGGCAGATTATTGGAAATGAACTGAGCTTTAAGAAAATATTATAAATTTTTTGGTGTACGGCTCTTTGCAAAGAATTTTGGAGGAAAATATATAAGACTAACTTCACACTTTTTTCGTTTTGATCTTGTACAAGGCATCTCTCCATTTAAATTCATGTGTACTTTTCAATCACCGAACTTCATAGGATGATTATCATTGCTTATGGACCCGAATCTGAGTGGTCTACCCATGCAAGGATGAAGCCAAGTAGAGATCTGAACCGACTGATGTTGAAGTATCATTGAATGAGTTGTGGTTAGGACTGAAATGTTTTTGTGTGTTACTCATTCGTTTGCCACCATAAACACCACTTTCCGACTTGCATGTGCTACATGCCAGGATCAAACTCTTCATGAGATTTATAGTCATTATTGTATTTTTTCATCTTATTTCAATCCTGTAATTGTATTTTTATTGTATATTGTATATTTTCTTACACTTCTTCGGTTCTTTTTTTATTCTTTTTGATGGAACGGCTCCTTCATTATTCATTTCAGCACCCTAATTAACAAACCTTGATTACAATTTGAGAAGCATTTGCAAAGCTACCATCCTGACACTATTTGACCTATATAGTTCTCGAATATTGCTGCAGGAAGGATAGACCTTCATGGGTCAAACATACGTTCACACCTCATTTTGACGGTCACTTGTGGCGAAAGTACGGCCAGAAAAACATCAAGGACTCTGCCTTCCCTAGGTAATTTTTGCTTGTCAACTATTAGCTAGCTCTAGTGAGCGTCATAGCATCGTATGGGTCATCCACTAATTTGGAGAAATAGTAAGTTTGTTGATTTTTGACTAATTTATGATTGGTGTGTGATATTTTGTGTTGCGTTGAGAAATCTAGTTACGAAAATGTTTTCTCTACTATTATAGTGTACCAAATTTAAACTTTTGAATCACTAGACCAATAAGTAATCTGGACCATTGATTAGTGCCAATCGGACGACTGCAATAGCTAGGATTCGCGACTGTAGTACCATCTACAGCTACAGTGACTGCGAACAGCAGCCATGAACAGTGATGTATACAGTGCTTATGAACAGTGCTTAACATGTGTAGCATGTACCAATTACTAGTACTATTTCGTTTTTATAGCCTAAAAAAAAAGCTTCTGGATAGTTTTCAAAGAAAAACTAGAAAATTAAATTTAGTGTGAAAAAAATACGCCGTAAAGCCCGGCGGAGCCTTTAGTCAACTTGTTTGATCTATCGAAGATGTTTCCTATCTGCTACCTGTAAATCGCTGTCGGAGGTGTTTTCGTCTGAAATATGGATGGGCGACATTGCAAAATGGTGGTGCTTTAGTTTAGAGATAACCGTCATAGATTTTCACTAACAAAATGCACAAAGGCAAATATGACTCATGCATGCATACATGTGAATGGTACTAGTGCAGGCTATATTACAGATGTTCTTACCGTGAAGACAAGCAATGCCTTGCCTCGAAGTTGGTGCAACAGGAGAACGACGACGACCCGCCACTGTTCAAGGCCACCTACACATACGAGCACACGTGCAACACCGTGCCCATCCAGGCTCCCGATGTCGTGGCCGATCAGCCGCCGCCCGCCGGCGACGTGCTCTTGCTCAGGTTCGACTCCACCGGCACCGGCCACGGAGATGCGCACCGGATGGAGCAGGAACAACAGTGCCAGCCTACGGCGCCTGGGTGGCCGTACTTGATGCTGAGCTTTGACTCTAATAGCCAGCCGCACACGCAGTCTGGCTTCCCTTCCGAGCTGCCGGTGGCAACGTCGTCGTCATTCTCGGCGTTGCCAGCGCCGCCGGCGCCGTCGACAACCAATGGAGGTGACAAGTTCTCGACGTGGGACTCGTTGAGATATGGTCTGAATGACCATGTGCACTTCGGCGACCATGCATATCTCCCTGATAATGGTTATGACGGTGATGATAATTATTGATCGTGTGGAACGTACTGTGTGACCGTGTGTGCATTCACGTGCGAGTCACGACTCCAACCCTACAAAACTGTCACCATTTTGATCAGGAATTGAGTGGTGTATTCTTTGTGGGAGAGGTGCAGATCGATAGTTGAAGTGGAGTTGACAGTTATGTGTATCCTGTTGTTTCCCTGATTGAAAAAGAAAGAGAGAGAAAATGAAATAAAGTGCAGGCTATTTTCCTTGCCGTACGTCTTGCAATCATTCTCTGGTTCCACCCCTACATAAATGTGTCGTGACAAAACATAAGTGGCGGAGTCAGGATCTAAAACTTTTGAGGTGTATCGAGGAGTATCAGCGTGTTATCAGAAAGCTGTGGGGTCAATTGCATACCCTAGAGAGCTTACGCTAGAGTTAGTAGCTCGTAGTACCGATGTTTGGTTTGATAGTAACATCGACTCTGTAGCCCAGCTGGTATGTTCGGATTGTAACCCTATTTTTGGTTAATAAAGATCTCATTCTCCTAATAAATAATAATGATAATCACATACTCTATAGCTTTCTAATATCTATGTCTCGCTTGCCGCTTGTTAGGCGTACTACTCAACAGCCATATCATGCTTACGTGTCAAGACACTCGGCAAGTCGGCCTTTTTTAGGCGAAACAGCACCCACCGGGAGCTCAGCTGTTTATTGCTACAATAGCTTTGGAGAAAAATCTTCCACGCTAAAATTAGGTGCGAAAATTGACAAGATGTCAAGTGTTCTTAAATGTTTCGTACACTGCTAACCGTAAGCACGGCAAGGCTTTAAATAGGCTATCTATAGATATATTAGGTATATGATTCAAATACATAGGTGGTACAAACCTGATTATTACAACTCGTATACATGATAAGGACTCAACTTGCTACAAGATAAACTGATTGAAATACTCTTAACAGCCTCCTCAATCATAACTTGCCAAATATCAAGTTGAGTCATTACCACAGAAAAGCTCGTCGCACAGGGTAAAAAAGCTCATCGCATACGGTTTTTCAGCCCGTATGCACGGGCTGGTCAGCGATGTGGGGGGCACATCGATTGCACACGGGTCCAGCGCCGTATGCGATGATACGCACATCGCACACGGCTTTTTAGATAGGCCCGTGTGCGATGAGCGGCCACATCGCACACGATTCAGTTCTTTCTACCGTGTGCGATGGCTTGAGACGTATGGACCGTGTGCGATGAAGACACACATCGCACACGCTTCAAAAATATGACCCGTGTGCAATAAGAGCCCACATCGCACACGGTCATAGTTTCAGAATCGTGTGTGATATTTGTCCGCATCGCACACGGTTATTTGGTCTTAACCGTGGGCGATGACTGCTCATCATCACACACGGCATATATTTGGGACCGTGTGCGATGAGCAGCCACATCACACACGGTCTGATGCTCCGGTCCGTGTGCGTTGACGGGAACATCGCCCACGATTCGGGCCGCCGAGCCGTGTGCGATGCTGGGAATGCAACAGTAGCGACAATTGGAAATCTCAGGCAACAATATCATTTCACAGAATTCATCGGCCACATTCATAGAATTCATTATTCAGCCACATATATACGCAGATTTCATCCATCAGGCAAAATACACGGATTTGATCCAAACACAAATAAAACAGAGATCACATACATTTCACAGCCGACATATAAGCAAATTGAATCAATTGAATATGAGTTGACCCATTCACAGCTACGTAAACAAGAGTTCACAGCCAACATTCGTACAAGTTTGGATCTGACAAGGTTGACAGCCAACAGAAAGAAAATAAATACCTCACAACGAATTAAGGTGATCTGAATTGTCCCTTTTCCGCTATGACATGCGTGAGGAAGAAGTAGGCAAACTGTCCTCTAATGTCGACAATATCGGCTTGACTCAACGGTGCTTTGTCCATCAAACTCAAAATCTGCACGAAGTAATTAAATTCAGATTTAGGTGCATGTAGGTAAAAAGTAAAATCTTGAGTCTCACATACAGTACTAACCGTAGGGAGGCCAGCAATGCCTCTTGTCTTCGAACTCGGAACAATCCTCGTCATTTGCTTACAAACGTAAAAAGCACAAAGGTTGGTTCCTTCTGGCTGCTGGTTACACTGAAAAGTTGTTGATGAATTACGGCATCAATTAGCATTACTTACCACTTAGGAGGAATGTTGTACCAATTGTTACCTTCACCAAGTCGTCGGCTCCTTGGTCCAAGACCGCCGGGTCCCCCTTTGGTGAGCACCTCCCTACACGCTTGACGTACTCGGTGAAAGCACTATGCAAGAATTTCCTTATCTCCGAGTAGTCGTAATGTGCCGCTTCGAAGGAATCAAGATGGACGGCTTTGCTCCATTTAGGTATGATGATAATTAAGATCCAATGGTTGCTGCAAAAAAAGATATCACAACCCGTGTGGAATGATGACAATGGAAGTACAGCTAATGTATAAAAACACATATACCTCTGGTTGTATGGAAGGAGAATGAACTCTTTGTTTTGTTGAGCGATCAACGCGTCGACAACATAATTAAAGATCATTTGCTTATTTGCCTCGATTTGTTGCTTCGAGACCAACTGTGGGTCGAGGAAACCCACCGGTTGTTTCCGAGCCTTGCATTCGGTGATCATTTTCCTAAGCATACGAAAGAAAGAGTTATCATTTACGAAACAAAAGAGAGTTGCCAGAATGTGGAATTCCTTGTAAAATACTTACAATGTCCAGCATCTCATGAGGGAGGCATCGAGCTCACCCAGGTTGATGAGGAGAAACAAGTCCTCGAAGCCCACCGTGCAACAATTATCTATATCATGAAGGAAATGCTCCTTCTTGAACCACACCGGAATGCTCGACTCACCGGCTTCACATAGTTTCATATAGTGGTCATGTAGCCTTCTGCATATCAATCCTGCTGCCGCCAAGTCTTGGGGGGGGGGTAGCAATGGCTCTCCTTTGACGTACTTCCTTACGACCTCCGCCGGGGGAAACAATCGGTTCAATTCTTCGTCCGTCATGAACCCCAGCTCCTTGGCCTTGCCCTGGCCCTTGGCCTTGCCCTGGCCCTTGCCCTTGGCCTTGCCCTGTCCCTTGCCCGTGCCCTTCAGCGGCGCTGATCTCGTACTTCTAGTCTGCACTGGTGCGGGCGGTGACGGTAAGTCAAGATCTCGTGGTGTCGGAAGCACCGGCGCTTGCTTGGGTGACCCTTGAGGTTGTGGGCATGAAGGCGGCTCAGACAGCGTGCTCATGACGGGATGTGGTGCGAAGAGCGGCTCAGATTTAGCAGGCAATGGTGGGGAAGCAGGAGGCGGTGCCGATGTGAAGGGCACAAGGAGTACGTCCTTCTTTGGCCACTGGACGAAGGACATCTCCGCCTGTCCCAAGGTTTGGAGTTCGGCATCCTGGCTTATGTGAAATAGTGGGAGGCTCTGGAAGCCAGGCTCGACTTTATCGACGGTGCACCTCGCGAACCCTGGCTGTATTGGTACACCGTGCACGGTAGCTCCCTCAGCCGGTGGATGAACCGATCCGGTAGCTGCCACCAACGGGAAAGCCATGTGTGCTGTTGGCACTTGTAGCTTGCACTTCATCGGCCCCGTGATGTCATCGATAGGAGACCTGCCGGCTGTTTCCTCATGACCTTTAACCACATTGGGAGCTGACGCACAGCTACTCCTGCGTGCACCGGGGCTTGGGTGTGCAGCAGCTTCAACCGCTTGCGATCTGTACGCCTCCTCCCACACAGCTCTTTCTTTCGCGAGCCTTTCATCCATCATGCCCGCAAATTGGGCGAGTATCTCTTTTTTCATCTCTTCTTTTTCTGCTCCGCTCTCACCCTTTTCCTCGCATGCATCTCCTCCGCGTCTTGAGGGAAGGCCTTCCTACGGGCGACATCGGTCCCGATCGCCCTACAACGACCCGAGGGCTCCTTGGTTCCCAATGCGGCCGTGAGAATGTCGTTGCACCCTTGAGGCTGAAATGAGCCTTGCGAAGCCTGGACGCTTAGCTCTTTCTGCACATAAAGACATATAATTAGTAGGTGCATAAGCATTGTCGTAACTATAAACCGACGACTGAATGAGGTAGTCGCTCTTACCATAGATTGGTACACTTCCTGGTCTGCTGGGTTGGGTAACACAACCTGACCCGAGGGTTGTAGACCTCGCCCTCAGGAAGTCTCTTGCTCGATCTGCCGTAACATCAGAAAAAGGCACATCAGCTCCCCAAAGGCGTAGGTTCTCGTCCTCCCTGTCCCAAATCTTCCGCTTCCCATAGTATCCTTTGACCCCCATTCTATGGGGGTGTTTGTTCTTCATGATTAGAGCCCTGCCTACCGCACTCTTGGCTTCAAAATCTGGCGTTCGCCGCATCTCCACAAATCTGGCCCACTGCTCGGGTAGAATGTGTGGATACTTTTCGAAGGGATCCTTATTCTGCTTCATAAACTTCGTGTGCAACACGTACTTAAAATTCCTAAAAGCATCATTTGCCTTTGAGAGTGCACATTGTTCCACCTGCGTTTTCCATTGCTCCGACACCCTGAAGTGTTGCATGATCTCTAGCACTATGGCGTTGCGCAGGTCCTTACTAACCTTTGTCCAATCCTCGAAGTGAATGGGGACCCTTTCCCTTACCACTGCCCCGCACATGGTTTGAAACTTCCTCTCTATTTTCTCTGGTTCCGTAGGAGCCCCGGTTCTGTCGTCGATGGCCTCCACTTGCCATACTCCTTGGGGCTTTTTGCTTGGTTTTCTAATTCCTCTGGACTTCTTCACAACTGACAGGGTTTCTGCTTGATCAGTGGTGGTCCCTTCCGGCTGTGATGAGGAGTTCTCTTCGATCTCTCTCGGAGAGTAGTCCGGTCATTCATTACGGGACGTCATAGCTAATTAACAGGATGATAATAGCATAAATAAGAAGAAGTAAATCAAGTGCTGGCACAAATAATGTCTACACGCAAATATTTGCAAGCAGCACTGGAACACACGTGTTCATATAGCCCTATCTTGCGACTCGTTGTGAGGACACGGAGAACCCTAACCTGTCGGGGAGCGTGTCGGGGAGGCGGCGCTCAGGGACGGGGAGGCGGCGATGGGAGACCTCGAGGCGGTCGGGAGATGGCGAGGCGGCACTCAGGGACTCGACGACAGGGAGCCGGCGACTGGAGATGGCGAGGCGGCGCTCGGGGAGGCGGGAGGCGACGGAAATTCGTGCGAGGCGACGCGCGCGAAGTCGAAATGTTTTGATGGACGGACGGGGTAACCTAGGTACTACTTGTATGGGGCTAGCCATCGCACACGGTCACATATTACGGCCCGTGTGGGATGTAACATCCATCGCACATGGGTGTGTAATGCTAACCGTGTGCGAAGTGATCACATACGGGTTACTGGTAACACCCGTGTGCGATGTGAGTAACATCCCACACGGTATGATTAGGTCTCCGTGTGTGATGTGTATCACATCGCACATGGATATGGATCCGTAACCGTGTGCGACACGAACAGTCGCCCCTGTAAACCTCCGCCTCTTCGGTTTCTCAACTTCACTCCTATAAACCGCCGCCTCGTCGGTTTCTCTACTTCACTCCTATAAGCCACGCCTCTAGCCTCGTCGGTTTCTCTACTTCACTCCGTACTTTATTCCGCGCCATGCTCCGTCGAACCTCTTTTTCCTTACCCCTCCAGCTACCTCCTCCATCTGTCGTAATGGCCGCTGCAGGGAGCTCTTCGGGGAAGCGGAAGCGCGACGAGTCACCCATCCGCGAGGACCGCGTGCAGATGACCATGCCCATCTCCCGCGCCACTGCCAAGGCACTGGAGTTTGTCGACTATGGACCCACCGAGGGCACCCTCCTCTGTGTGTACTACTCCGACCCCGTCCATTACTCCAGTGCGTACGCCGTCCGGTGTATCCTGGAGAAGAAGTTTCCACGGCACGTCGGATTTCTCCTCGAAGCTCACCACCAGCTGGGATGTACCGTCATCCGCTGCAGGGACCAAAGAATTGGCCAGCGCCTCCACGCGAAGTGCATCCGGTGGGGTGACGAGATGGTGAGCTTCTACATAGTTAAAAATATCTCGGCTCTCACGCTTGACCCTGTGGACGAAGATCTGCCGCTGGAGTCCGTGTAGATCGTTTGTATTTTCCTTTGCTTTCGTTATGTAATGTTTCCTCTTCGCAACAACCGGAAGAGGCCTTTTGTTATGTAATGTCTTGTTAAACGGTGTTGGAAATGTCTTGTTAAACAGTGTTGGAAATGTCTTGTTAAACGGTGTTGGAAATGTGTTGTTAATGTTGTTAATCTGTGTTCGAAATGTCTGCTTCATTTGCGTTCGAAATGTCTACTTTCTGCTCGTAAATGTCTTGTTAATCTGTGTGGAAATGTCTTCTCCAGCAGTGTTGCAAATCACAGAGCACACGGTTAGATGACCTGTGCTAGGCCACATCGCATACGGGCTGCAGCTTCTAACCGTGTGCGATGTGAGCAAGACCACATCGCACACGGGCTGAGCGAGTTTACCGTTTGCAACGTTAGTGACATCGCACACGGGCTATTTGCTTCCAACCGTATGCGATGTGAGGATTTGATCCTCTACAGTACGACCGATTATGTATTCGAAATATATGATTATCAGAATCAAAATTCTGCGATGACTCCACAAGATAATTGTGCGATCACTTTTCAAAACATAATTTGCTAACTTCAACAGATTGCATATTCAAAATGAGTACAGATTTGGCTCAAAAAAAATTTGAGTACTAGGCCAGATTCAAAATAAATCATGAATCCACTACATGATGACTTCCTTTGTACACTAGCCCGTCGGAATGATCTTGGCGTACGTAGTGGCAAGTTTCCCTTTGGTCTTGCTTGTCGATTCTTATGCGTTCTCCAATAGATGGCAACTCATCGAACTGGTTGTATTCATCCTCGTCGACAACATTCTCAACTCCTACGATCCTCCTTTTTCCATGCATCACTACATGGCAGTTCTTACGTGCGAGGTCTTTTACGTAGAAAATTTGGGTAGCTTGGGAGGCTAAAATGAAGGGTTCATTCATGTAACCCAATTTGCTGAGGTTGACATAAGTATATGGCCATAATTGTCGACTTTGACATGTCTGAGATCGACCCATTTGCACTTGAACAGTGGAATCCAGAATGTCACGTAGTCAAGCTCCCAAATCTCCTCTATGATCCCGTAGTAAAATTCCTTCTGTCCATCTGTATCTATGGCTTCTACTCGGACAGAGCTGTTCTGAAATGTGGTCTTCTTATCTCGATCCTTCGTGTAGAACGTGTACCCATTCAGGTCGTACGCTTCCCAACTATGAACTGTAAATGCTGGCCCTTTGGCCAACCACGTTAGCGTGTCATCCATCGGCCCGTCTACGATACGGTTCTGCAACCACTGGCTGAATGTAAGGTTGTGCTTGTTCAAGATCCGATTGTATGGCACATTTGGGAACTCTTGCCGTAGCTTGTTCAGGTGTTCTTCTATATAAGGGGAAACTATGGTCATGTGCTGCAAGACCGTAAAATGGGCAATGTCAAATAGATGAGTATCCTTCCAGCTGACTTCTTTTCCGACAGTCCCTTTTCCGATAATCCTGGATGGTAAGGAGTAACAGTGCACGGAGATCGAATGACTCCTTCTTGTACGCATCCCATGCCCTTACCCCTTTCTCTTTCCACAATGTTTGTAGTTCATCCACCAGCAGCTTGAAGTAAACGTCGATGTCATTTCCAGGTTGCTTTGGCCCTTGGATAAGCATCGACATCATGATGTACTTCTTCTTCATGCACAACCATGGAGGAAGGTTGTACATACATAGAAGCACAGGCCAAGTGCTGTGTCTGCTGCTCATGCTGCCAAATGGATTCATTCCATCTGTACTCATTGTGAATCTTACATTCCTTGGGTCATCGCCGAAGGTTGGGTACTTCACATTGATTCTTCTCCACTAGGCAGCATCAGCCGGGTATCTCATCTTTCCATCATTCTTATGTCCCTCCGCATGCCAACGCATCAGCTTCGCTTCCTTCAGGTTTGCAAACAAACGCTTCAAACGAGGAATTACAGGCAAGTACCACACAACCTTATTAGGGACTCCCGTCTTGATCTCATCATCGGTCTTGTCTTTGTCTTTTGCAAACTTACGCTTGTATCGAGGAGCTTTGCATATCCGACATGAACGCAAATCTTTGTACTCATTGCGATAAAGTATACAGTCATTCTTACATGCGTGTATCTTCTGTACTTCTAGTCCCATGGGGCAAATCACCTTCTTGGCTTCATAGATATTTTTTGGCAACTTATTTTCATCTGGAAGCATGTCTGCAAAAGACCCAACATCTTTGTGAAGCTCGTGTCCGACCATCCGCTTTCTGCCTTCAATCTCAAGAGGTCAAGCGTTACTGACAACTTGGAGTGCTTTGCCTTGCAGTTTGGATACAGTGGTCTCTCGGCGTCTTCCATCAAGCCCATGAATTCCCTGTATTCTGCATCATCGTGGTTGCTCTCAAAATCATGAATCATTTGTTGCAGATTTGGAATAGCAGTTTCATCGCCATCGGAATCACAATCGTCGCCATCTGGCTGCCCATCATATGGGTTTGGCATATGATGATCACCGTCTTCGTTTTCTACGTGCATGACCGGCGGCTCTTCACCGTGCTTGGTCCAGCATGTATATCCCGTCTTGAAACCCCTCCGAAACAAATGCTCTTCGATCACTCTTGGGTCCTCCCACAGTCTAGAGTTTCCACATTCAACACATGGACAGAAAATCAGTCGTTCCCTCTTGTTCCTCATGTCTGCCTCCGCGACTTTCATGAAACGAACGATGCCACTGATATATGCTCGACTTGTACGACTCTCGGACATCCAACCTCGATCCATCTACAGGATTTCAAACAACAGAAAAACTACATGGCATGATTTTGCTAGCACTGCATGCAGAATACCCGATCTAAAAATTAGCCGAAGGATGACTACTTGATGCGGATTATACACGTACTCTGTCTTAATTGCTAGCAGAGCTGATCACATACAGCTAGCTGCCCCGGCAAGCCACTGCCTCCGCCGCCGCAGCTGCCGCCCGCCACCACCGCCGCCACTCTAATTAGCCGTCGTGCGCCAGTCCCGCCCTTACAACAAGCCACCGTTCCCACGCGCTCGAACTGGAGCATTTAGGTCGAGCTCGGTACTGGTCACAGGGGTCACTTACGACATCGCACACGGTCATCAAACAAAATCCGTCACTGATGGCGGCTACCTACGCAAACCAGAACGAGATATGACACACGGTCACTAGTAAAAAGCGTGTGCGATGTGGATTCACATCGCACACGGTTCCTATGAACTAACCGTGTGCGATGTTCAATGAGGCACATCGCACACGGCAAGTTTGAAATAACCGTGTGCGATGTGAGGCACATCGCACACGGGCCTGAAATGTTGCCCGTCTGTGATGAGACTTACATACCAGATAGTGTTTTCGTTGTATGTTTCCTGGTTTCATCAGTTCATTTCGCTTGCCACCTCTGAAAAATAGAATAACATCCTAGCATGCACAGGACAATATATATCACAAGCATCCACAACACAAATTAAAGAATTTTCTGCATCTCAATTCCACATCTCAAATTTGACAACTCCACATCTCAACCATATATATATGTACAACACATTCGACATCGCACAAGTTGCTAAAGAATTTTGCACATCTCAGTTTCATATGGAAAGGAACTATCTAGGGCTTGGTTCATGGGTAGAAAGTGCTAGCTAGTGTGTTTACACACTTGATTAGAAATGGACTCCTTAGAATGTGACGACGCACTAGAATGCGATATCTGTGTGCACCTCCCCTTAGGCTCGGGCTTCATCTTGATCTCTGATCAAAGCACACAGTCATGTCAGTCACAATTCACAATTTAGCACGGTATAATCAGCGTATAACAAATTACAGAGGTTCGGAAGGTAATACCTAGAGGAAGGCGTCTGATACGTCACGTAGTTTTCTTGTGCAGTGTAACCGCAATAGAGCGTCGTCACCATTGTGACATTGCGTTTACACTGCACAAGACACTCTTTCCAAAAGAAGTGTCTTGTGCAGTGCAGCGCAGTGTCACAAACACGATGGAAAACGGCAGCCTCCATCGGTGCCAGCGTTGCTGCAAGGCGGAGGAGCGGTCGCCGGCCTCGAGGAAGAGGCGGCGACCGGATCCGGGCTCGGGGGGGCTCGGGGAGGAGGCGGCGGTCGGATCCCGGCTCGAGGAAGAGGCGGTGACCGGATCCGGGCTCGGGGAGGAGGCGGCGGCCACAGCGCGGTGCGAAAGACAGTTAGGGTTCCCGCGTGTATAAATAGAAGAAGTTTGATATCGCACACGGGTTATCAAAACTAACCGTCACCGATAATTACAACATCGCACATGGTCATCAAACAAAATATGTCACTGATGCCGGCTACCTCTGAAACCAGACATCACACACGGTCCGTTCCTATGAAGCAAAGGTGTGCGATGTGACTGAAATAACCGTGTGCGATGTGAGGCACATCACACATGGAATCTCCGAAATAACCGTGTGCGATGTGTGGAACATCGCACACGGTCCTAGAAAATACCCGTGTGCGATGTTTCTCACACCGTTTCTCAGAAAAAATAGTGTGCGATGTGCCTCACATTGCACACGGCCCAGTTTGCCGTGGCACATCACACACGGGCCTGAAATGTTGACCGTCTGCGATGTTCACATTGCTGACGGGTTTCGGACAACCGTGTGCGATGAGGGGTCTTAAAAGACCAGTTCTGTACTAGTGAGTATGAATCTTAATCGACTAAATGCTTCAGTAGAGAGAGTCTTTGTGAATATATTGTAAGTTAATCTTGAGATTGATGAACCGAATGTCTAGAACTTTTTTAGCTACTTGTTCACGTACAAAATGAAAATCCACCTCTGTATGCTTCATTCAACCATGGAATATTGGATTTGCAGTGAGGTACGTTGCTCCAACCTTGTCACACTATAATCTGGGCGCTTGGGGCTGAACTATCTCCAACCCTCGGAGAACAGATTGAATCCAGCCTAATTCTACTGTCACATTTGCTAAATCTTTATATTCAAACTCTGTGCTTGACCTTGATACTGTTGGTTGTTTCCTAGCACTCCAAGAGACCAAATTGACACCAAGGAACACCACAAATCTACCAATTAATTGATGATCATCGATACTCTCAGTCCAATCTACGTATGAAAATGTGCGCAACAGTAACGACCCTGACCGATGGATATGAAGCCCATCTCTGCAACTGAACTTCAGAAATCTCAGTATTCTTTTTGCTACACCCTAGTGGATAATTGTGGGATTTTGCATACACAGACACATCTTGTTGATTGCACAAGCTATGTCTGGTTGAGTTATCATTAGATATTGAAGTGCTCCAATGGTACTTCTATACTTGGTGGCATCGGCTGTTGACAGGGTTCATCATCTAGTTTTGACAGCTTCTCTGAGCTCGACATTGGTGTTGAAACTGGTTTGCATTGGCTCATATTAGTGTGTTTTAGAATGTCTCGGATGTACTTTTGTTCAGATAGAACTACCCCCCCTGGGAATCTGATGCAACTTCAATTCCAAGAAAATAATGAAGTGCCCCTAGATCCTAATGGCAAAGTCCTGCTGGAGCTGAGCAAACAGAGCACTAACTGTTGCATCAGATGAAATGGTTATAATCAAGTCATCAACATAAATAAGAACGTAGGTGAGCACTCCCTGTTGTTGCCTAGTGAATAAAGATGTATTTGCTTTGAATGGCACAAACCCTAGTTCACAGAGCTTGGAACTGAGCGTCGAGCACCATGCACGCCATGCTTGTTTCAGTCTATAAACGGCCTTGTCGAGTTTGCATATGCGAGTCGGTCTGGTCATATCCATAAACCTTGGAGGTTGATTCATATATACTGTCTCATGCAGTTCACCATATAAAAATGCATTCTTCACATCTGCTTGCCTCAAATTCCAACTGTGAGATGTTGTGATGGATAGTATGAGTCGAATAGTGGCTAGTTTGACAACATGTGAAAATGTGTCTGTTGGGGTTGGTTCGCCGGGCATGCTTGTGTCGCTTCAGGGCAAGGCTCCTCAGTATCGCGACCTTCGGGGCTTCCTCAGTGAGGTCTAGGCGGATTTGGATGCCTTCCTTACCGTGTGGGCAGCGCATGGCAAGGCGTACCTTAGCGCCGTGGCAGATGCTCGTCGTGTTGCCGAGGCGGGGGCGGTGGCCTCGGTTCCTGAGAGCGCAGGCGTCGGTTCCGGTCCTCCCTCTGAGGTGTGAGGTCTCTTTAGCTTCTCTTTTTTTGTAGCTTTTGGCTGGGAGCGTCGGGTTTCTTTTGTCCGTTTACTTCGATGTCAACTTTCTGGCTTTGCTTAGTGTGAGGGAGCTCTCCTTTTTGTTTGTGCCGACATGGTCGTGCTTTTTGGTACCTGACTTGTATGTAGCCCTGATGATAGTTTTATAAAAGCTTTTGGGAAATCGTTGTCTTCTTCACTTTGACTTGCGAGCTCAAGGTTTCTTAGTTGTGGTACTTGTAGGGTTTACACCTGGCGGGGAGTGAGGTGGCTCTGCAACACGAGCCCCTTGTTGATATGTGCACGTTGAGGGGTGCCGCTGACTTAATGGCATTCGTTTCAGGCTTCATGTAGCACTGCTGCTAGTTGCCGGTGGAGGTGCTCGAGTTGGCTAGCGTGTGAGTGCGCCTTGGTGGATGTAGCCTCTCGTGGTGTCATGTACGGTATTTGGCCCCTTGCGGCCATGAGTGCTTTGGTGGGTGTAGCATCGCGTAGCCCCTCGCGATATTGTGCACAGTACTTGGTACCTTGCCTCCCAATAAAAAAACTTTGCGTCTCTCGGCTCAGCGGGGACGCAAGTAGTTGCCTTATGACCTCATGCTTTCTTCCTGCATCAAACAGTTAGGTGTTGAATCTGGGCCTCCGTCCTACGACATACATGTGCATTTCGGTGTATTTTGTTTGCTTGTGATGCGGCTTGTGCTGAGGAGTGACAATGCTCGATTCGCGCGGGGCATGGGTCGCATCCCAGTGCCTACGAGGAGGTTCGGTTGCTTGAATCACGTGGGGGAGATGGTTCCTCCTGGCCAACGCGAGCATGATTCTTGCTCGACTCGTGCGAGAGAGGCGGGGCCTCCCAGCGCGCATGAGGAATTATAGGCGCTCGACTCACGCGGGGGAGATGGCTCTGCCCAGCCAGCGTGAGGAGGCTTTCTTTTTCTTTGACCCGTGCGGGGGAGACATGACTTCCCAGCACGCATGAGGGGTTTTAGGTGCTCGACTCACGCGGGGGAGGTGGTTTCTCCCGGCCTACACGAGGAGGCTTTCTCGCTCAACTCATGCGGGGGAGACAAGGCTTCCCAGCGCACACGAGGAGGTTCAGATGCTTGACTCACGCGGGGGAGGCGGTTCCTCCCAGCCTACGCAAGGAGGCTTTTTCGCTCAACTCGTGCGGGGGAGACGGGGCTTCCCAGCGCGCGCGAGGAGGCTCGGGTTTTTCAGGCGACTACATGATATGGGTAAGCAAACTTGGCGCACACACCTATCATGGCGGCCGCGTATGTATATACACATATGTCGCAAGATGGTTCGTTAAAAGACTTGCACCGAAGCCGCGACGAGGCGAAACTACTCGGGAAATATAGCGATGTCCGACACAGCGGCACTTTGAGGGAATTTCTAAAAAAGCATAAGTAAACATTGGGACCGACGCAGCGGTCCCGACCATCGTTGGCTTACAAAACGAGCGAGGTCTTCCCAAGCCCCTGGCGGCTTCACACGTAGTATTTCTTCAAGTTGATAGTGTTCCAACTGTGCTTCAGTTCTTCACCCTCGAGGGTCTTCAATCGAAATGAAGTTGGGCGCGACTGGCTGACGACCTCGTATGGCCCTTCCCACTTGGAGCTTAGCTTCCCGTCGGCTTCGGGGTTTGCCTTCTTTTTCAGGAAGAGATCGCCCACCTGGATGGGACGCGGGCGGACGGCTTTGTTGTATGCCTTCGCCATAGATGCTTGATAGCGTTCGATGTTGAGTGTGGCGTCCTGCCTTAACGCGTCAAGGCTGTCGAGGGAGGCTTGGTGGGTCTCGTCTTCGAGCGGTGTCTCGGTGCGAGAGGAGCCCAGTTTAATTTCTTCGGGGGTGACGGCCTTGTCGCCGAAGAGCAGTTTGAATGGAGTGAAGCTGGTGGCTCTGCTGGCCGCCGTGCGTGTCGAGCACAGCACGTTGGGGAGCTCGTCTGCCCAGCGTCCTTTGGGGAGGTCAAAGAGGCGTGTGCGCAAGCCGTGAAGAAGGATGCCATTAGCGTGCTCCACCGCACCATTCGCTCGGGGGTTGGCTACCGAGGCGAAGCAGAGGTTGATGCCAAGCGAAATGCAGAACTTGGGGAATGGCTCGGCGTCAAATTGGGTGCCGTTGTCGACGGTGATCTCGCGTGGGACGCCGAAGCGACATATCAAATTTTTCCATATAAACTTCTGCACGGAGGCGGAGGTGATTTTGATGAGCGGTTCTGCCTCCACCCACTTGGAGAAGTAGTCGACCGCCACGACCACGAATTTGGCGCCATGGCTCGTGGTTCTGAACGGGCCGACCAGGTCGACGCCCCAGCGCGCGAGTGGCCACGACGGCGGGATGGGCTGCAGATCGTGCGCCGGGAGGTTTGTGCCTCGTCCCATCCATTGGCATGCCGGGCATAGCTTCACCAAGCCCTGTGCATCGTGCAGCGCCGTCGGCCAATAGAAGCCCTGACGGAAGGCCTTGGAGATCAGCGCGCGTGGAGCGAGGTGGGATCCACATAGTCCCTCGTGTATATCACGCACCAGCTCAGCTCCTTCCTCCTTCGAGATACACTTGAGGTACGGCGCGCACACGCCGCGCTTGTACAGGGAGCGTCGGTGGATGACGAAGCCCCTTGCATGCGCCTTGAGCCGGTGAGCCTCGACGTGATCTTTGGGCTCGGTCTCGTCGACGAGGTACCGCACCATAGGTGTCCGCCAGTCCTGCGGGGTTATGATGTTTACCTCCGGTAGCCCTTTCGTCACAGGGGTCGTGAGGACTTCATAGAAGGCGCCAGGCGGCATGCCCACGGAAGTACTTGCCACTCGGGCCAGCATGTCTGCCTCCACGTTCTCGCCCCGTGGGATGGGACGAACAGTGAAGCCTGAGAAGTGCTTCTCCATCGCCTGCGCCATGGCCAAGTACTTGATCATTTTCGGCTCTTTTGCTTGATAGCTCTTGTCGACGTGTCCGGCGATGAGCTGGGAGTTGCTCTTGACTAACACCCGTCGGGCCCCCGCGGCTCGTGCCTTGCGTAAGCCGAGTAGTAGAGCCTCGTATTCGGCGATGTTGTTGGTAGCCTTGAACTCCAGTCGGGCGGCAAATGAAGTGCGTGTTCCATCTGGTGACTCGAGGACTGCCCCTGCGCCGGTGCCCTCGGCGCACCATGAGCCATCCACACAAATGGTCCATACTGGCTCGGCGTGTCCTGGGGGTGCTCGGAAGTGAGCCATTCTGCTACGAAGTCTGTGAGGGCCTGTAACTTGATCGCCGTGCGAGGGAGGAACTCGATGGTGAATTGCGCGAGCTCTGTCGCCCACTTTCCGATGCGCCCGGATGCCTCCTTGTTGTGAAGCATCTCGCCGATGGGGTATGAGGATGGTACTTGGATGGAGTGCACCTGGAAGTAATGCCGAAGCTTCCTTGACGCCATGAGGAGAGCGTAGGCGAGCTTCTCTAGCTCGGTGTAGCGAACCCTTACGCCTTGAAGCGACTCGGACACATAATAGACCGGTTGCTGTATGCGGTCTTTTTCCTTAACCAGCACCGTGCTCACGGCTCCCGGTGTCACAGCCAAGTACAGGAGCAGGGTCTCTCCCGGGGCTGGGCTTTGTAGCAGAGGAGGCGAAGTCAGATATGTCTTGAGTTCATTAAATGCTTGCTGGGTGTCAGAACCCCACTCGAAACTGGACGAGCCTCAAAGGGCCCTGAAGAATGGAAGTCCCTTTTCGGCGGACTTGGACACAAATCTTCCCAGCGCGGCAAGGCGCCCAGTGAGCTTCTGCACCACCTTTATGTTTTGGGGAGGAGGCATGTCCAATACGGCCCTGATTTTGGTTGGGTTGGCCTCAATCCCTCTTTTGGACACGAGAAAACCCAGCAGCTTACCCGCCCGCACCCCGTACACACACTTTTCCGGGTTGAGCTTCATCCTAGCCGCGCGGAGATTGCTGAACGTTTCTTCCAAGTCTTGCGCGTGAGAGCGTGCGATGGTGCTCTTGACGACCACGTCATCCACATAGGCCTCGACGTTGCACCCCACTTGGGCGTGAAGTGCCTTTTGCACCAGGCGGGCAAAGGATGCTCCTGCGTTCTTCAAGCTGAATGCCATGCGTACATAGCAGAAGGTCCTGGACGGCGTGATGAAGCTCGTCCTTTCCTCGTCCTCCTTGGCCATCCAGACTTGGTGGTATCCTGAGAATGCGTCCAGGAAGCTCATGAGCTCGCAGCTGGATGTGGCGTCAACGAGCTGGTCGATGTGCGGGAGCGGGAACTCGTCCTTTGGACACGCCTTGTTGAGGCTGGTGTAGTCGACGCACATGCGCTACTTGCCGTTGGCTTTCTTAACAAGTACAGGGTTGGCGAGCCACTCTGGGTGCAAGACTTCCCGGATGACTCCGACCTTAAGGAGCTCGTTGACCTGCTCGCGGGCCGCCTGCTAGCGCTCGGCGCACATCTTTCTCATCCTTTGCTTCACGGGATGGGCGCCTGGGCGGACGTACAACTTGTGCTCGATGATCGCTCGTGGGATGCCCGGGAGATCCTCGTGTTCCCAGGCGAAGATGTCGGCATTGTCCCGTAGGACCTTGAGGACCTCCTCGGACACTTCAGGGGCAAGGTCAACCCCGAGGCGTGCGGTCTTATCCGGCGCATCATCGCGCAGGGGCATGGAGCACGTCTCCCCGTCCGGCTTTGGCTTCGGGGTCCAACGTCCTGCGCCTGGTAGGGAGTGAGCCCCTGGTTCCGCCATGCTCCCTTCTAGTTGCACGTTGTGGACGTAGCAGTTGACGGCTTGCGCTCGCTCGTCGATCCTTCGGGACAGGTTCTGATACCCACGCACTGTGATGACGCCCTGTGGTGCTGGAATCTTCACGCACAGGTACGCATGGTGGGATATGGCGCCAAACTTGTTGAGGGACACCCGCCCCATGATGATGTTGTATTGGTATGGTAGGTCAACCATGTCGAAGGTGATGTTCTCGGTGCGGGAGCAAGCACCCAAGCGACAGAGGCCGGGGCGCCCGAGTGGAGGTGGCCCGCGCGGGCTCCGGCTCGGAGGCGGTGACGGCCGAGCGGCGGCCAGGGGGCAGGGGGCAGTGAGCGATGGCGGAAAAGGCGATGGCGGCGGTGGGGAGTGAAGTGGCGACTGCGGGGGAAGTGAGGAGGCGGGGTGAGGGTAGCGGCGTGGGGGCTTTTAAGCCGCCCTCACCCCGGGTGCCCTAGCTGGTCGGCCCATAAGGCCTGTTAGGAGTTAGGCAGGCGGCCGGTTTGGGGAAGAAGAGAAAAAAAAGAGAGAATGAAAGAAAAAGAAAGAAGGAAAAGGAAAAAAAGAAAGAAGAAGAAAAAAAGAGAAGAAAAAGAAAAAAAAATCTGGCCCCCGGGGGCTCCGCCCCCCGCACCCCCCGGGGGTGACTGTGCACCCTCGAACCTCCCGATGGCTTGACTGAAGCTTGAATCGCGCATCAACAACCAAATCACAAAAGACAGGGCCCTAGTGGTCGGTTTGGGCCACGCATCGACCCCTCAAGAATCGGTGCGCCGCCCCGGGCGCTCGCTAGCCGATCGCCCGAATCGATGAGGGACTACTGTTGGGGGAGGGGTCCCCGTGCTACCCGGGTTCGACGTTTTTCGTACTTAGAGGAGATCAGCGCAACACCAACCTCGTCGCGATGCCAAGACCGCGCGATGCCGACTCCGCGACAGCACCTACCTCGTCGTGATGCCAAGACCGCGCGATGTCGACCCCGCGGCGGCAACAAGTCCATGCATGACGGGCGGGACCCACGGGATATTCCTGAAACATTCCCGAAGGAAAAGACCTACGCGCCCCCAAGGGCATTAGTACATCTAGGGGCATGATCGTAAAGCGCCTAAGGGCATTCTTGTAATCTCCCCTACCCCTCCATTTTCCCTATAAATAGGGGGCACCCCTCCCATTTCAAGGGATCAAAAAATCTGAAATAAAGCTTCACTTGCTCCTCCTCCTCTCTAGTTCATGGCACTTAGTCGGTTCGAGCGTCCTCGTGTCGTCCACCCGCGTGCGTGACTGCGGTGGTTCTGCGGCGTAATTTCCCGGGCAACCCTCGTAGCTCTGCGAAGCCGTGCGGGGGTGCCACAAGTTCATTGTCTAGTCTCGTTGCTACGACAGTGTCATCAGAATCCATACCATATCTCTGACTGAATCCCTTGGCCAACAATCTTGCTTTGTATCGCTCAATAGACCCATCAACATGCTTTTTCATTTTGAAATTCCATTTGAAGTCCACTATATTAGTTGCAGGTTGATGAGGTACCAAATGCCACGTCCTGTTGGAAACAAGAGCATCCATACCCTCAAGCATAGCTTGTCTCCATATGGCTGCCCAAGTGCCTCCTCAACACACTTTGGCTCTTTTGACGTACATAGCTAAAAAGCCCTTTTTCCATGAATCATAGACTATAATGTCATCAGGAAATTGGCGAGGCTTGTGCATATTGTGTTTTAGTCGTGTCACACGATGTCCAGCTCCAACTTCAGTATGGGCGTGCACCTGTTCCTCCACAACCTCATTTAACTCGAGCACATCATGAGGCAGTACAAGATAGTCATTAGCCAATTCTTCATAAGGGAGATTCTCAGTTTGAATGGGATTGGGTATAGGTGCTGAAGTTTGTGACTCTTTTGTCTCAGTTTTGAACCGTGCCATGCACTACAAGATCATGCATGCCAATATTGGAATGTTGTTGAAATGTAGAGACTGGAGTAAAATTGGTGATAGGGATGAATGTGTGTAATAAGGTTTTGTCAGTGGGCCGTGGAGATTTTGGTAGAGAGGAAGATGCAAAGGGAAACATTGTTTCGTCGAAAACAACATCCCTTGAGAAGTATACATGTCCTGTAAACATTTATAACCCTTATGCATGCCACTATATCCTAGGATCACACACCGAGGAGATTGATATGATAATTTCCATGCATTTTATGGCCTCACGTTCGGCCTGTTGGCAGTTTCAATTTTTTTTAGAAAGTTGTAATACGGGATAGTGTTAAGGAGCAGCTCAAGAGGAGTGGAATTTTGAATCATAGGAGATGGAAGACGATTTATTAGATAGGTTGCTATAACAAATGCTTCATCCTAGAGTTTGATGGGAAGAGATGAGTGTGCTAGAAGGGCAAGTCCCATGTCAACAACATGGCGATGCTTTTGTTTGGCCACACCATTTTGCTTATGTTTATGAGGGCAATACACTCGGTGATGGATGCCTTGTTCTTTGAGATAGGTATTCACGTGCTGGTATTCACCATCCCAATCGCTTTGAAGATTGAAGATTTTCTAATTGAGTTTTTGCTCAATCAGGGTTTGAAATTGAATAAACACCTTCATCACATCTGACTTGTGTTTGAGGGGAAAGAGCCATGTGTATTTGCTGAAGGCATTGACAAAATTAACATAATACTTTAGTCCTCCAACTGAGGTTATGGCAGGACCCTAAACATCAAAGTGTATTAACTCAAGTCATGTTGAAGCTGAAAAAATGGATTCAAGAAAAGTTAGTTGGTGGCTATTAGCCATTTGACAAGCATCACACACTCGAACATCTAACACTTCATTGGACACAAAAGGTAACTCATAAGACCTAATGACTCGATTGAAATTCCTGATGATGGATGACCCAAACAGTGGTTTGATTGGGATGATGAAGGTTTCATAATGTGAAATGCCTCCTTGTATGAATGATGTTTGGTTGGAGCTATTGGGTACATGCCGCCTTCACATTTGCCATGTAGAAGGACCATCTTCAACTCCCAATCCTTAAAAAAAAGGTGATTGGGGTGAAATTCGAAGAAAACATCATTACCTCTAGTAAATCTGTGTACAGATAAAAGGTGTTTAGGGGCATTAGGAGCATGCAATATGTCTTGGATTCTAAGAGTTTTATGTGGAGTCATTGCTACACAACAGTAGATCAACGACATGCCAAATCCTAGATCAACGACAAATATGGGGCATGTTGTTGATCATTGGTCGTTAATGACCTCAGGTCATCAACGACGGATATTTAGCCGTCGTTGATAGACTTATCAACGACGGGTAGTTTTCACTATTCATCGTTGATGGTGTTGGTGATCAACGACGAGTAGCTCTCTCTATCTGTTGTTGATGACTTCGTCTGGAGTGACAGCCATGGAAGACAAAGCATCATTGATGGCTTCATCTGGACTGAAGGGCTCATAAGGTGCCTCGTTATTGATGATTTCATCTAGACTGACGGGCTCATAAGGTGCCCCGTTGTTAATGACTTCATCTGGACCGATAGGCTCATCATGAGCCCCATCGTTGATGGTGATACTATCACTGACGGTTCATTTCTATGATCTGTCGTTGATGAATGTTTCCTCACTGGTGGGCTTCTTAAGCTACCCGTCGTTGATGACTGTTTCACCTTAACAGGTTTTTTCATACTTTTGGCTAGTCTCAGGAACTGTTAGCTATGCCCTCTAAAAAATAGTTCATAGATAGACACAAGCATTATTTGACCACATATTCACACAAGCATTCCATCACAGATCGTATATATTCACACAAGCATTCCATCACATATTATAAAATCAGCAAACATTTGTCAAAATTGAATTTCATTCAATGTTGTTTGCTCAAGAAAAGTTTAAAACATCACATACATATCCCACATACTTCAAAGTTCAAAACAAGACTTACAATTATATTTGAAACTTGGTACTTGATATGAGACAAAACAACATTGCATTCATGTAAAAAGTATTCCATCACAGATCATAAAGCTGCAAACACACAATACATCTTACTTGTAATTTGAACTTCATTAATGTTGTTTGCTCAACAATTTGAAACAACACATATAGATATATATCTCACATACTTCAAAGTTCAAAACAAGACTTATAAGTATGTTTGAAACCTTGTGCTTGATATGAGAGAACACGACATTGCATTCCTATAAAAAGAACTAAGTTAGAAGACTTATAAGTATGTTTGAAACCTGGTGCTTGATATGAGAGAACACGACATTGCATTCCTATAAAAAGAACTAAGTTAGAATTTGCAAGTTACTATAAACAAAAAGGGTACTTCACATGCATGGAAATACAAGTCATTCGTAAGTAGAGAAATTTCAAACAAATCTAAACATCTAACGCCTTTGCGTTGAACTCACCGGAGTCAGCTGTTACATGATGACTAAGGGGAAAAAAGCTAAAATCCCTCTAATACAGGTGAGCCGAGTCTCTAGAATTGTCTTATTGGCTGGGAGCCGAGTCTCTAGAATTGTCTTATTGGCTGGGATCTTCCGTTCCTTCTGAGGGGTGTTTGGCGCCACATCAAGAAGGACCTCCATGTTCACGTAGACATAGAACCCACATAAGTTGGAAGATTTGAGCTGTTGTTTGCACGAAAAGTCAAAGACATGCTTTGGTTTGGCAGCTTTTGATCTGTTTCGAGGCCCTCCTCTCACATCGTGTTCGAGAAATGCAGTATTGATGACATCCCTAATCCTGTTCAAGTCATGATTATGTGCCATGGAGTCAAGGTAAAAGACCTTGTTCCATGGGCGTGCGATAATGACCAGGATCCAGTAGTCACTGCATAAATGCTAATTGTCATTAATTTTATTTATACATGCATGTAAGTGCATAATTATTTGAGAAAAAAGATGAAGACCTCACGATGGGTTATAAGCGAAGACAATGGACTCCTTATCCTTATGAGCGTACCATTGTTCGATGAGGTACTCCCGCATAACTTCTGGCTCCTTCATGATAATGTGGTTGAATAGACAAGGATCAAGGAATGCAGTTGGACAGTCCTACCTCGCCCTGGCCTCTTGAATCATGTGTAGTGTCCAGCATTTGATGAGTTGTCTATCTAGCGTGTCGAGATTGTAGAGCAGGAACAAGTCATCAGAGTTGACTGTAGCTTTCTCGCACTTTGATCTCAATATTTGTGTCGACGATTGGTAAACCGCCAATCTTACAGTAGTCGTGAGAGAGATACTTGTTGTTGGATAGGGACCCCTAGGGCACAAGGCCAAGAGATCTGACGACAAGGAAACACCATTTTTATACAGGTTTGGGCCTCCCTCAAGATAACAACCCTATGTCATGTTCGTATATATTGATCAAAGAGTGCCTTACAAAGGATGTGTATGTTAGTGGCTATCCTAGACCTAATCGGTGGCTATTTCGACTAGTTCCGCGGGGCTTGACTCCTTCGAGGCAGCGGATCTTCACATGGGAATCGCTGGGGCTTCTGGATGGCTTCAGGCTTCTTGGGACTTGTCTATCTTCTTCGATTGGAAAGACCTGTCAGACCTGTCCTCCCCTATAGGATTGCTCATCCTTTTATAGGGGACTCCCCGAGTCGTACCGAACATGGACTTATGCCCAAGTAGGACTCTGGCTTCCTTAAACGTCGGAATTGACTTCCTAGTTTAAGGGGTGTCCTTCCTCCTTACGGGGGTTTACCTTATCTATTGGGGATCCTTATCGGATACGTATTCTTATTCCTATAATCCAGGGAATTGTATACGGATACTTCCTCATATACGGAATACTATACTATACATCGTCAAGCCCCCCATCAGTATGTGAAGTGAGGTCATGACTGTTCTGTAGGAAATCTGCCCTTTTCGGGAAGCAACTCCGAGTAGGCGAAATCGAGTACTTGATTGACAACATTCCTGAGTAGGTACTATCTCTACCGGGTAGTCGCGATATCCTTGTCGGGATAAACCTCCGAGTAGTCCAAGGCATTTTCCTGGGCTAGCTTACCCGAGAAGCATCGTTTGATTTAATCTGATCCGTCGATCACGGACACACGTTCGCCTGGTAGATTTCTAGGAAACCAAACTATCGTGGCGGAAATTTCGCGTGGTGATGAAGAATCTTTACTTTTTCCGCGCTACTGTTCAGCTAACGTTAGCCAAAACATAACGCGCTCGTCGGGGTCGTGGGTTGTTAGACCCTCTTTTTCCCACGCACGTCGTCTCGCATGCGGGAAAAGCAACTATCCGTATTTAATGCGATGGAACAGATCGTGCCGTTAACCATGCTCCAGTCAGGCGAAAATTGAATCTCTTAAGAAATCAAAAGTTGGGGTTTTTCCCGCATTGCTCTCTATTTCCTAGTATTCCCATCTTCTTCTTTGCGCCCCTGTCTCCAATCTCCACTTCATCGTTGGCGATCACCGTCAATGATCATTAGAAAGAAGAGCGCAGCGAAGGAGTCCCCCGAGACCAAGAGGTCAGCGGAGGTCCCTTCGAGAGAACCGATCGTTGTCATCCCCGAGTTCGAGCCCTCGGTGATGGACTCCGCCGCCCTCAAGAAGCTCGTGGCGGAGGAGGTTATCCTCCCGGAGGTATTCATACCTCATTGGGAGGCCCTGAAGGAGACGGTCCTGAGTCCAAACACGACCTGGCCCGTCGTCTTCGCAGACTTTTTCAGGTGTGGATTCCAATCCCTACCTTCTCATTTCTTCCTTCTAGTGCTCCAGTTCTACGGGCTCGAGTTGATTCACCTCAACCCGAACTCGGTACTGATGCTGGCGGTCTTCGCACATTTGTGCAAAGTGTACGTCGGCATTAGGCCGAGCCTGGAACTTTGGAGGTATTACTACAACCTCCGCCGGATGAAGGCCGGCGGTGGAGGCGTTGTCGGCGGCGCCGGATTTTGACTTCGGGAGGTGAGGAAGGACGCCTACATTTCCTCCTCCTAGAAGTCGTCGTGGTCAGGCTGGCACTCAAGGTGGTTCTACTGCCAGCCCCCACCCTCCTCCGGGATCCACTACCGCGGCCTGGTGCCCCTCCCGAACAAGAGCTGATCGGAAGCCCCAAAGGAAACCAGGTGGCTCAAGGCTCTTGTTGGCGACATCACCATCCTTGCCGGCAAAGGCTTGTCAGCATGGGATGTCGCTGAGGACTTCCTTCGGCGTTGGATCAGCCCTCTCCGGTTGAGGGTTCACCCAAGCAACCCGCTTGGGCGAACCCGGAGAGAGAAGACCAGACAAGGGACTTCGACATAGGTGATCGTCTGAACCCTCCCATGTCGTCTAGTCGGAGAACTCTTGTCTTTCTCACTCGTTAGGTTTCCATCGATTGTGTAGATCTTTCCCCTGAGGAGCTTCGGAATAGGTTGAACAACCTATTCGAGCAATCCCCTCAAGGCGAGTGAACTGACGTGCCCTTGCCGATCCTAAAGCTCAGCTCTGATAATCAAAAAGAGATCCTTTTGATGAGTTAATTGTCTCTCCATTGTCTAGTCATGATTCATCTGAATAGCACAACTAATGCTATCTGGGGCTTTCTTTGCAGCGAGTAGGCCGCAGGGCTCCCGACTCAGAGGCTGAGCGGGCCGGTGCCCCTATTTAGAACGAGGACGTCGAAGTCCTCGGTGAGACCGCTCCGACCCTGGAGACAAGGGCCGAGGGCCCATCTGAGGCCGTGGCGACAGCGGAGACTACCTGAGCGGAGTCTCCTACTCGGGCTCCTTCTCCTCCGCTTAGCCCCTAGCCTCAGGTACGAACTAGTGCTCGACTAGTTTTCTCCCTTCGACCTTTCCACGCTTTAGGATGACGGGAGTGGGTTGTTGGAACACAGGACACGAGCGATCCTCGCCCGGAGGAGCCGGTGCCAACTCGCCCGGAGGAGGACATCTGATCCTGAGCCCTCCAGCGGGCAAGGGGAAGTCGCCGCTGTTCCTTGCCGAGAAGCGGAGCTCGGAGGTGCCAGCGAAAGGAATCTAACCCCCAGCGAAGCGCCAACGGTAAGTCTTCATCTCGGTCCTCTTCACCATTCTCCTTTCTCTTTCTCGTGAAGGCTGATAGGCTACCTTCTTCGTCTAGGTTGACCATCCGACCGATCAAGGCTACGACTAGGGTTGCTGCAGAGAAGCAGCCCCCGACGGCGAGGCCGACACAGCCCCCGGTCGAACATGCTACGTCCCCAGCGTTGGAGGCATTGGTGCCGGAGAACGTCGACTTGTATTCCCTGCTATAGGTAATCTAGGGAGTTAGTAATCAAAAAAGATAATGTACTCAGTACTGACCTCATTGTTTTCAGGTCACCGTCTCTCGGGTTCCTTCACTTCAGAAGGCGCAGATAGAGCTGAAGGCACGCCGGGTGGAGAACGAGGAGTTGAAGAAGCGCCTCGAAGAGTTTGAGAAGCGATGGACGGAGAGCGAGGCCGAGCTCCAGGTCATGAAGGCCCGCCTCGCAGAGGCTGAGTCTTCACTGAATCGGAGCCAAGCCTATGCGGGGAAGCTGGAGGAGGACCTTGACCACGCCATTTGCATGCTTGAGATGGTGCTCGTAGAGGTCGGAGTCACTGTCTTCCCCAGCCCTCCGTGGGCTGTCCGGTTGGTGGAGCTCGTGGCGTCGGTCTCCCGCCTGAAGCCTATCGTCGAGAAGTTCCTTGACGACAAGCTCAAGCAAGGTGTACGAGACGCCTTGGCCTTCGCTCTGGCTCTTCTTAAACGTCAGCACCCAGAGTTATCCTTGGACGTCCTCAAAGCTGACTTGTCAGAAGAGGAAGAAGGACTTCTCGATGCTGTGCAGAGTGTAGCAGACGCCTTTGCGGACCGGGTTCAGGCACCTGAGTTGCCTAAATAACTATGTAATATACTGTGATTAGTAACTGTGCATTAATCCGTGTGTTTTTGTTTTCTGAAAACCTAAACTCTTTGCACTCCATCCATGACACCTTCTGTTCAAAGTAGTCAGGGATGCGGATAAGTAAGTGGGTTTTGTTGGCCTAGTCATATTCGCACCTTCTCGTCTTCCCTTACTCGTGTTCGGGGGACTTTACTACGGAACCAGGGAGCTTAGTCAACTAGGCCTTAGGTTTGGTTAGGTGGGGAGCTCAATGGCTTCCCCTGTCACCTGCAGACACATTAAGGGGTCTTCCTCACATCCCGAGCGGTTACAGCGCGGAACCCTTTCCCTTTGTATAGGTCGAATCGTTGGTCGCGTCTATGCGTGGCTTGATCATGGTTGTACCTTCTCCCCTTCCCTCACTCGGAGTCGGGGAACTTTGCTGCGGGAACCGGGGGGTTCAGTCGGCCAGGCCTTAGGTCTAGTCAGGTGGGGGGTGTAGTGGCTTCCCCTGTCACCTGTAGACGCGATAAGGGGCTTTCCTCATTTCCCTAACGGTTGCAGCGCGGAATCCTTTTTCCCTTTGCTTAGGTCAGGTCGTCGGTACGCGCATGTGTGCGCCAGTTTTTTGTCCGATGCGACATAATTATCCAGCCCCCAACTGTCTTATTCGAGAAGTTTCTTGGATATGCAGTCTGAAAGAAATAAATACCGAACTAAAAAACTTGATATTAAGAAACTGTGAACTAACTGAAGTATCATTTACAAGCTATTGTAAGAAAAAATTAGAAAATAAAAAGCATCATCCCCTCCTCTCTAGTCGTCGTTGGTTGCTCCGGAGACTCCAGTGCTCTTGTCGTGACCCGCTGACGAAGCTTGTCGAGTGCGCGTGCTGGGCGACGGCGCCCGGAGTGTCTTATTATCGGCTTGTTCGTAGCTTGACGACTTGAGACTGGAGCTGGCGCAACCTGAGACGGACTGGTGGCTGGAGGGGTGATGACTGTGCGATCTTACCGAAGGTGCTTGGACTAGGGACTCTCTAAGGGGACTCGACTATCTCTTTACTGCTAACTCGAGCGACCTGGATCGGGTGACTTCTCCTGTGGAGCAGTTGTCCAGCTGAGAAGGAAGCCCTTTTTGCCCTGGCTCCGAACTAGTCGTGAAATCTATTCTCCGGCTTGGAGGGGGTGTTTTCCGAATTTGTCGCTCGTAGTTGTGGTGGAGGTCTTGCTGACTCGGGGGTGCACGCAGTGGCGTCGGAGTTTGTCTCTTTGCTTGAGAGTTGATGCTTTTCTGCGAGGTCGAGGCTACGCTTGTCGCAGAGTAGTGCTTCCTGGGGAGAGCTCTTTATCGTGAGTGCGCCCTTCGGACCGGGCATCTTCATGCACTGGTAGGTGTAGTTCTTTGCTGCCATAAACTTGGCCAGAGCTGGCCGTCCCAAGATGGCATTGTATGCCGTCTCGAAGTCGACTACATCGAACAAGATCTTCTCTGTTCGGAAGTTCTCCGGTATTCCGAAGGTAACCGGTAGTGTAACTTGCCCGATCGGCGTAGCCGATGAGCCTGGGACGATATCGCGCAATGCCTGTGTCACCGTCTGAACTGACGATCGTGGCACTTGCATAGCATCGAGGGCGTTAGCGAATAGCATGTTGAGGGAGCTCCCTCTGTCTATTAGCACCCTGGCAACTCGGCAGTTATTGATCGTTGGTTCGACAACGATCAGGTATCGTCCTGGTCGAGCATAGTTCTCGGGGCAGTTGATTTGATTGAAAGTGATGGTGACTTCTGACCACTTGACTACCCGAGGGACTCGCGGTATATTCGTAAGGACTTCTCGGGCAATCGCCTTGTATTGCCTTTTCGATTCGTAGGAAGCCGAGCCCCCGAATATATGCTCGATTGCTCTGACATGCCCCTGGACTGGCTCAAGGGCGGAGTCATCGTCGGAAGTCAAATCCCGGATGTTGCTTGCGACCTGCGGGTTCTCCCCGCGGGACTTCTCTCTTTCTTCCCTGAGGTACTTCTTGAAGATGCAGCACTGACGGAGATCATGTGAATTGGTCTGGTGGAAATCGCACCAGAGTTTTCCTGCCTTGTCAGAGGAAGTCGTCTGCTTATCCTTGGTGCGCGGTCGCTAGGTACGCTTCTCGGGGAGATCGGCCAGCACTTCATCGGTTTTAGCTCTCTTCTCCCTGTTCCCTCTGGAGGACTTCTTCTTGCGTCTCGCCTTCTTTAAGTCATCTCTGGTCCGGAGGGGAGACCTGGGCGGCCTGTTCTGCTGCTGCTTGATGTAATGTAAGGTTTCCTCCGCACAGGCAGCCTTTTCGGCTAGGTCCATCAGCTATGTCATTGTCTTCGAAGGATGCATGATCAGGTCGTGCGTACACATCTCATTTCTGCTGCCTCAAATGAAGGCGCGGATGACGTCCGAGTCGATTATCTCAGGAATAGTGTTGCGAATAGCACTAAACCGTTTGGTGAATTCTCGTTGGGTCTCGTCTGGGCGTTGGACGACTAGGAATAAGTCATCAACCCGGCCGGGACATGTGAAGGTACCTTCGAAATTTCTGAGAAGCATGTCGCAAAGCTGTCCCCGGGAGCGGATCATTCCTAGGGGTAGGTTCGCCAACCAGGTCTTGGCTGCTCCTCTGAGAGCGGTCGGGAGATAGTTGGCCATGACCTTCTCATTCTCACCGGCGGCCTCGATTGTCGTAGTGTAGATCTGCAGGAACTCTGCAGGGTTCGTGGTGCCATTGTATGACTCTAGGGCCCCAGGCTTGAAGCGCGACAGCTAGCGCACATGTCGGAGCTCTTGGGACAACGCTTGGCATCCGTTGATGGTTCTCCGATAAGGCGCGTTCTCACCGCTGTTCGGGGTCAGAGACCGTCCTCGACCATTAGCGCGGTGTCTGTGGTCTCCCGGGGGAGGAGATTGCTCTAGCTGGTGCCTTTGGGATTAGCGCTCGTTGAGAGTGTCGCGGGGGTCGACGTACTGTTCCACCCGCGAGACTGATGCGTGGGGGTGTTGTCCTTCTCCGCCTGATTCCTCTGGTCGAAGAGGGGTCTTCCCTCGGTTGGAGCTGTGTGTTGCCGATTGGAGTCGAGAAGACTCGGCTTGGGCTTGGGTCTGCTGTAGTTCAACCCCCAGCCGTTGTAGCCGTTGCCGCCGGTGGGTCGTGACAGCAGATTGTGCACCTCGGCGAGTCTTTGAGCAGTTCGGGACACATATTCCCCCGTCCGTTGAGGGGTTCTGTCTGCTGCCGTGGGCATATTTCCGTTCCTACAGGGAGTAGCCGTCAGGCTTTGATGTTGTGAGCCCTCATTCTGATCTTGGTCTTCGAGATCTTCCCGACCATCCTGAATCGCGAGAACCACTCGAGGGTCTAGATTAGATGAGGTGTAGTCCCACTCCATCGTGTCTTCCTCATTGGGAGGGGTACTGTGATTGAGATCTTGATTGATTGGTCGATCAGAAGTTGCAGACGACCGTCCAGACATTGGGCTGGTCGCTCCTGCCTGGGAATCGTCGATTAGCACCAATGTTCCCCCGAAGGCCCTGGCGCACTCGGTCATAAAGTCATCGACTTCGCAATCCGAGTACTCGCCAGTGACGTGTTCTCCAAGATCTACGCGGTCGGTTGCCGGGTCCAAATCTGTCTGGCCAAAGTTGTCATAGAAGCCCATATCTGAATACTTGGTATGTCGCGTGAGAGCGACCGGATCCCCCGCCGAACCTGCTTCTTCCTCCTCGAGTCGAACCGAGGAGGGCCGCGCAGTCGGCGTCGTGGGCTGATCGCGACTAGTTGCACATCTTGCCTTCTCCAATACTGTGGCGTACCCTGTTTTGAGGCCAGATAAACTCTTGTGTTTACTGCATCAGTCCCTGGATCAGTAGCCGATACACACAAGCACTTGATAGCATAGACATGCAATACATCGTTCATTACACACTTAGTCATATTTGGTCTTTAATAGTACAAACCGGGCTATCGGCCGAATTAAAACAGCAGCGAAAGTAAACACATGGCAGTAACCCATCAATATGCCGAACCACAGGCAACTGACTGGGGGAGAAACCCTACGCCTCGAAATCGCTGTCACTATCTCCATTCTGGTACTCCTCCTTATCGTCTGGCTACATAACAAGTCAGGTGAGTACATTGAATGTACTCGCAAGAACTCCGCCAGGGAGTTTATCACGGATATGAGCATGCAAGGGAATATCAAGAAATTGGCTCTATCCTAGGTTTCATATTGTGCGGAGAAGTAAGTTTGCATTTGAAATATGTAAATAAATATTAAAACAGTTTTAGCAAAGTATCTCGACGCAGCGAGATAAGGTACCTGCTTTTATCACTCTTCCCGTTACAACGGGGAGATCATCTCTGTGCTTTCCGCTATAACGGCAAAGCATGGTAATCGCCCGATTCCTCAGGAAGACATAGCTCACCCGGTACCTGCGGGGATATCAACGGTTGCCCGCTATGACGGGAACCCTTTTCTCCACTCCCCCCTACTACGGAGATCTTGCATGTCACATTGCGAACTCGGCGGATCGCGTCCTTAAACCCATAACCATTTCATCCATGACCGTGGACACGGCTATTCGAATAGTTTTGACCTAATTTCAAATTTAGGTGTAATCCAAAATTTTTAAATTGGGCCCACAGATATTATTTCACAAATGGGTGACAAATAGTTTCAAAAAGTTTCTGAAAATTTTCTAGAATTTTTGGGTGAAAGGAAATACATGAAATATGGGTTTTATGGTTTCTGCCCGGTAAAAGAATTATTAGGAACTAGGGCGACATATTAGGTTTTAGGGTTTCGGGCGATGGCACGACTGAGGTAAGGTATGGGGGAGGTTAGGGTTCGTGTTTGGAGGGTCGGGAGCAAAGATGGGCGAGTTGCCACTTAGGGTTTGGGTTTGGGTGATGTCGTGCGCATATAGTGCGTGTGTTCCAATTTAGGGTTTTGGGTTTTATGCACATGCGATGATAGGGTTGCGACTTGGGTTCGTTGCATGACGGTGCAACCTAACTCAAGTGTTCCCCATGAAATGACATGCTCGAGAAAAACTGAAATCCAAATGCATGGCAAGATTAAGACGTATACGCATATACGCGTCTTAGAGTTTAGGTTTTCGGGAAATCCGGACGATGAAAATTAGGGTGTGACAGATACTTCCTTGATGGCTTGAGTCAGAGAGGTCCCCACGGTCGGCACCATCTGTCGACGATTGGTAAACCGTCGATCTTACGGTAGTCGTGAGAGAGATACTTGTTGTTGGGTAGGGACCCTAGGGCACAAGGCTAAGAGATCTGACGACAAGGAAACACCCTTTTTATACAGGTTCGGACCTCCCTCAGGATAACAACCCTACATTCTGTTCGTATATATTGATCAAAGAGTGTCTTGCAAAGGATGTGTATGTTAGTGGCTATCCTAGACCTAATCGGAGGCTATTTCGACTAGTTCCGTGGGGCTCGACTCCTTCGAGGCAGCGGATCTTCTCGTGGGAATCGTTGGGGCTTCTGGATGGCTTCAGGCTTCTTGGGACTTGTCTATCTCCTTTGATTGGAAAGACCTATCAGACCTGTCCTCCCCTATAGGATTGCTGATCCTTTTATAGGGGGCTCCCCGAGTCGTACCAGACACGGACTTTTGTCCGAGTAGGACTCTGGCTTTCTTAAACGTCGGGATTGACTTCCTAGTTTAAGGGGTGTCCTTCCTCCTTATGGGGGGTTACCTTATCTCCTGGGGATCCTTACCGGATATGTATTCTTATTCCGATAATCTAGGGAATTGTATACGGATACTTCCTCGTATACGGGATACTATACTATACATCATCAATTTGTTAGCCCACCCGCTTTTCACAATCATTCGAGAAACAATTTTGCAGTTTTGTAATTAGTAAAGAGCACATAAATGAAAAAGAAGAAGTTGGAAGCCTTGAACAAAGGTGGTTTAAGCAGCAGCTCCCACCAGTAACCAAACTAACGAAGGTGGGTTGACAACTAATTATAAACACATATTAACTAATACTAACCTTATGTTGATCAACAAAAGCTAGCCTTTCAAAGTACGCTCAAACCATTCTAAAAAAAATCGCCTGGAATCGCGAACATAGCCGCTGGCATCGTAAAACAGAGCTCAAAAACTCCGTCTGCACGAATGGTGGCTGCTTATTCGTGATTCCGGCACAGGAAATGCCTGTCTTTGATGACCCTTATCAAGGATGGGCCGTTTCAAAGCCCGTTGTTGATCACTTATTCCAGTGTAGTGTAGAGAGTGAACTCAGAGAAAATGTGCACTGCTACAGACTCAGTTAGTTCATTACTCTGCACTACATTGAATTCAGATTCTCATGGATTTAAAACATAATTTTTTAGATGTATTTCAAATACATAACTAAAGATATATATATATATATATATAATTTAAATAGTGCATAATTTACAAACCATAGTTCTTATAACATAGTTATTAAAATACTAAAAAAGGTAAATAACTAATAGTTATCGAGTGGGAGATCTTTGTCAAGGGTTTCTGACACCAAAGCGTACACCTTACGGACCCTAAAGAAGCTCAATCGCTTGTCACCCCACTTGCTGTACTTTGTGTGGAGGCGGTTGATGACACTTTAGTCCTTGCAGCGGACGATGAGAGGTCTCGGCTCGTGCTCTTCGACTTTGAACTTTATTCCTAGATACTTCTTCGCGAGCACACAGTAGATGACTTGCGCACCGGAGTAGCATACGAGTTCAACATAGGCATAGAGGAGGGTTCCATTCGTTTGTCCATAGCCTCACTTGATGGCTTGGACAATCGAGCAACAAAGGCGTAGCTCCACGTTGTTGGAGGAGCTTGCATGCTTGACCGACCCTAGAGGACGCGAGTCTGGAAAAGGCGACTCCCTCTTGCACTTCCTAGCACCGGAAGAGCTACCCGCAGCTGCCATTGCAATGCTCAATTGAGCGCGAGAGAGTAAGGGCTAAAGATTTCGGGGCAGGAAGAAGAGATGGCACGCGCGCAATTGCAAAAGGACGACAAGAGTAGGAAGACAGGTGGCATTTACAGATGTGAGAACGACTCTTCGTTAACCCAAGTGAATCTTCGTGTTCTAAAAACCGCCACCTGCCAGCGCGACTCTTCATTCTAAAAACAATCACCCGTTGGCATGAGTCTTCGTATACCTACGTGACTCCTCATTTCTCAACCGCGCGATAGCAACGCAATTAATTTATGACGGGCTGCCACCCTAGCACGTCGTGACGACAGTTTGCCGCGCTTTTAACTTCCTATTGAAGCTATCAAAGATGGATGATTTTTAAAGCCCATCAATGATGAGAATTTCCTGCACGCGCGGCAATTCCTATGATAGATATCAATGATTTTAGAATTGCACTCTATTGTGCAGAGTTCATTCTAATGCGAAGAGAAAACATAGTTTAGACATTACATAACTACTAACTAGGCTAGTTATATATACATAATACGTAGAGGAAAATAAAAACTAAAAATTTTCCAGCAGGAGATCTTCGTCCAATGTTTGACAGCAAAGGTGAGGCTGTAGCAACTTTGAGGAAGCTTGCAGACTCGGTGCCCCACCACATGTACTTTGCATGGAAGCGCTGGATGACCGCTTTGTCATAGTAGCGGACAAGGATACACCCTGACTCGTGGTGAGCTTCGAGGATGAAATGATGTACCCACGGAAACTTCTTCCGCCGGGAAGGCAAGGAGGAGGGTCTCCTTGGTGTCCCCATAGTTGTCAAACTCTACTGCATCCATCATCTCGCGGGTGAGCTACAGGTTGATGCACGCGTGGTCCTCATGGGCGAAGCAGGAGGGAACACCTCTCTCTTTCTCTTCCTGAAAGAGCTACCTATGGTGGCCATTGCACGATGGGAGATGCGAGAGCGAGAGAGAGCGGTTGGCTTTTGGGGAGGGAAGAAGAGGAAGATGAGAGAGCGTGCAGTTGTGTGTGGAGAGCGGCCTAGTTTCAGAGTGTGGGTTTATTAAGGGTACGCGACTATTCGTCTCATCAGCGCATCGAGAAACATCCGAGGAGCATCCCATTGACGGGTCTAAACTAAGATCGTCATTAATGACTCTCACTGACGGAAGACCCAACTGCCCGTCCTTGATGACAAAAATCATCAACGATAGGCCTCAAAGTAGGCCATCAGTAAGAGTCATCAATGACGAGCTCTAAGCTAAACCATCATTGACAATTTCGTTGGGAAGGTCCACAGACACCTGGTGAAGTCATCAATGATAGGTTCTTCCTCTGGCCCGTCATTGAGTTTCGTTGGGAAGGTCCACAGACACCTGGTGAGTTTCATTGACAAACAAGGATACCCGTCGTGATGTGGGTCATGGATATGAGTTTCTATAGTAGTGAGTGGAAAGTTGAGAATTACCAACAACATACCTCCTCCATTTGCTGTTTGGATCTATTCTTTTCTGTTGTATCTTTCACGGGTTGTGAGGCGCTCAAGGTCATGCGTGATGTGATCCCTGGCTCCGATGTCGCTGTACCAGTTCGTGTCAACCTGTCGCAAAGTAGTCTCCTGAAGAGCTTCCTGAAGAGTTATTGTTCTGTGGAGGCTGGTTGCTATCGCCACCATTACCGTGCCACCTCCATTGTTACGACCACCACCATTGTAGTTTCATCCTCCATTGCCACTGCCACTGCAGCCACCTCCGTGACCACAGCCGCGTGAGACATAATTCACTAATCCTCCAAAGTCAACTCATATCTGGTTGTGGCGAGTCTGAAGTCAAATAGCATACTCGTTGTCCAAACCTACATGATATAGGTAAAAATTTCTTCATCGTCTAGTAGCTTTCGAATGGCTGCCATGGAGTCGGTGAGGTTTTTCACTTTCTAAAAATATTTTATTGTCGACATATCCTTCTTTTCCAGATTCATGAGTTGCATCTAGATCTACATGACTTTGACGTGTTGTCCATATGTCTCTTGACATTGCCAGAAGTGTGACCCGACCAAGGACATCGATGGCTAGGGTGGACAAAAGCCCTGTCATGAGAGCTTGATCTTGTTGCACCCATTGGAAATACCCTGGATTCACCAGCTGAGTTGCGCTATCAGTGGTTGTGGCGATTATGAATCTCTCAGGGCATGGGTTCAATCCATCGACGCAACCCATGAGATTTGCCCCCATTAGTGCAGGTAGTACCTGCATCTTCCACAGGGTGTAATTGTCGCGCGTCAGCTTCGTGCTGAATATGTGCGAGATTGGGCATGGATATCATCACGCTAGCCATCATCGAACCAGCAGAGAGCACGCCAGCTTGGTTGGAGTTGATGGTGCAGGAGGTTTGCGAGTTATTGGAACTCGAGGTAACCATAGAGAGGGATCCAATAGACAGGTTCTGATACCAAGAAAATCAATATGATATCAAGTGTTTTTGGGTGTTTCGCACGCTGCTCACGGCAGGACCTTAAATAGACTACCTGCAGATATGTTCCATATAGGATTCAAATATAGAGGTGATTACAAATAGGATTATATACAACTCATATGTAGAATAAGGACTCAACTTGTTACGAGATAAATTGATTTAAATACTTTAACAAGGTGACTATAATATTTTTTTGGCGGGGGGATCATGGAGCAAGATAAGACTTCTAGGATGTGCCACTACTCGCCGGCAACATGCGCGTCCAAACCTTGGCGATGCAGTGGTCCAGTAACAATTTTGCTAAAAGCTCTTTTATAGCTATTTGGTGCCAAAATTTGAACATACAGGATGTCCTCCAGTCGATCCAGACTATATCACTGCAGTACTTCTTTGTAAGTATTTAGGGCTCCCGCTCTCAGTGAGTATATGACAGAAGGTAGAGTAGCAACCGGTCCTCGACAAGATTGACAGCAGTGAAAAGTTAAAACCAAAATACAAAATCATGCGTCGGAGAAAAATTCACGGACCATACCATTCCTCGACATACGCTACAATAAAGGTTGTAACACATGCGTTTCAGCTCTGATTTTGTGGATTCATGAGAAGATAAGGATAATCTACACCACCTGATAGCCCTTTGATTAAATGGGACACATGGGTAAGACTATACAAGGGGTCCTTACCCTGGCCGTCAAAGGAAGCAAGGAGAATCAATAGAGAGAGGGGGGAGGCCACAGCCACTATAGCCACTAAAAACATATCTTCAATACCTCCTCCACGTGACCGACTCAAGAGAAAGAAGAGGGGTTGCTGCTCCACGCCTAAATGCTAGTGAAACTCAAAGTCTTAATACCGTCTTTCGTTTCTTTTGACCGTACTTATCAGTTTTTAACCTTCTGCTTCGTTTACTCTTGTTAATACTTTTATATTTTGCTCTTTCGGTATTTTCTTGTCTTAGCAATAATTTAGTAGACTATTTTTGAACCATGGTTCAGATGCAAGCGAAACTAGAATATTTTTGGACTCGGACAAAAATATTGAACTTTCATTATTTTCAAAAGAAAGAATATTGTACTTTCTGGTGGGATCTTGATTTTTGAACTATTATGCACCACGCATTTTTGTCCGTCGGATGGATATTAGATGGTAGAGAGAGAATGTGATGATATGTGATTCTCTTAGCTCATATTTTTGCAGTCAACTTTAGATAAAAATTCACTCAGCGTTAGATATAAACAAGATTGAGCTTGGACTGTGGTAGGTAAGAATAGATTAGGAGCATCTCTGATAATTTTAATATTTGGAGCAGTTGAGATTGACTTGCTGCCGTTCCTGATTTCTGGTGAGATAATACTTTATATTTCAAATCTGAGGTATGCAAGCTGACTGGTGAGCTGAGAGGCATATACTTTCACAGATTTATCGAACAAGACCTTGTTGCGTTTTGCAGAATAAAAATGCAAGTCAAGAGCAGAGATCACTCTCCTTGACTGTCAGACGATCAGCATGTTGGTGATAATCAACTTCTGATTGGGCATTAGCGTTTGATCTGTACCATAATCCTGTAGGATCAGAATTATAATCGGCCCGGTCTACTCTTGACCTGCCCCCGCGTGTTCCACAGCTTGCCGATCTTTCTATACAGTTTGATCCCCCAGGAATCCTGTCCGACGTCTCTTCTGGGAGTGAACATAGAAAATCAGAGCACAAGAGTTTGAAAATGCAGCGCTGGTCAGGTACTACTACTACGTACCATCTCATTTGCTGATTTGCATCATGTCAAACAAAGTGTTGACCAGAAGCAAAGCCCGAAATTTCTCTTACATTTACCATGAGAAGAACAGACACATCAGTCAACCTATCTAATAAATTTCTCGTACGGATATGCATCTACCATGAGAGAAGACGCCCCAGTCAACCTTCTTTAAGGTTGAGGACTAATAATCAATCGATGCATCCGTCTGTCAGAAGACCAGCATCAAATGCCCCCACCGCTGACACTAATGATCAACATAATTAATGAACAGATTTTGACCCAAAGGTGAACACTCTGTGAACAAAAGTAGTTTCAGGGACGTAGATCGCAGTACGTAGTTTGATCCATATAAATACTACTAGCTTCAGCAACACCCACAGCTACTCCACAAACTGATAAACTCCTACAATACTTTGATTGTTGTGGTCAGCAACTCAGGATTTCAAGATGGCATTTGAGCAAGAGGCTAAAAAGCAACTGTCCCAGGAGCTCGTCGGAGGCTACAATCTCAATGCCAGGCTCCTGGCATTGCTCAGCCAACCCCTTGATGGCCGTGGCCAGGAGGAGGCCATGGTGATCAGTCAAGAGCTTTCTCGGGTGTTCATGGTGTCTCTGTTCATGCTCAAGCCTGGCGACAATGGAGTGGAGGAAGTGAGTATGACGTCGGAGGTAAGGGACGGACGGTAGCATCGGTCTGCGCACTAGGACGAAAGATAAACGCATCTGGTATACTACTAACTCACGAATACTGATCCATCTGGCTAGTTGTTGGGGTGCTTATGTATGTGTGTGTTCTGATTAATGTCTCTGTTGTTTCTGTGGGACATTATAGTGGAAAAGAGATTACTCCCCTCAAAAAGGGTAGAGAAGAGGAGGTTACAAGGAACGAAATTACACCCTCGCCACACAAGGATGGATACCAATGGAGAAAATACGGGCAAAAGACCATACAGAACATAAATTTCGCAAGGTTAAGTTATACTTTTCTGATGCCGAGTTCTTCATTTATCTGCGATATGCATGCATGGTACTTCCCCAAGTCAGCTAATCACAAGATATCAAAAAAGAAACTTTAGCTAATAACGTAGCCATTTAGCTCCTTGAAATAGTCACTAGCAAGAACTAAAATAAATGGTGTGCATGGTTAAACCAAGTTATGTAATAGAATGACAATACATCAGAAGAAAATTTGCATTTCATCGATCTTAGAAGTTTCTAAAAATTAGAAATTATGAGAATACTTTCAGTATATCTGGAAAAGAAATCAAGATAAACTCAAATCTCAATTGTAAGATACGAAAAAGAGAAATACTTAGCCAAAAGAATGAAAACACTTTTTCAGAAATTTGTCTTTTTTTATATCTTACAAATGCTACCGAGTTAATTTGGACATGAAATTTTGCAGAGACAGAACATAACACGGGAACGTACATCTCATTATATTTTTAGTATTCTTAAAAATGACTAATTTTAATTTCACTGAATTTCCACCCATTTGCATTTTGACTGGATACATTATATATTCTGTCAACAGGAAAACCTAGTCAAATACCATACAATAAAATGTGTTAGAAAAAATAGATTAGTTTGAATAAGAGGTGCTTTATTCGCTCGAGGATCATCTGTTAGTGCAATTGGATTAACTGTGTAGATTAATCAGGAAATACATATTTTTCTAGTGGACATGTGTCCTACTTCCAGTCTCACCCTCTAAATTGGTCACCTGCTACATAATATCCAAGCCATTTCAGAGCAATCAACGTAGCAATCTGCCTATATCCACTGGACCGCAAACTTCTCGAAAATAACTGGACTGCACACTCTGAAAAGATGGCAAGAGCCTGCCGTTCATTAAAAAAAAAGCATAGCTCTACATGCAAATTACTCTCTCTTTTTTTAAAAAGAAAATAAAAGATTTGCCATTTTCATTGATAAGAAGAAGAGGGGCACCTGTAATTTGCAGGCGACCGTGCCCACGGTCAATTTTCAACAGCTACAGTAAAGCTGTCGGAAATTGTCAGGTTTCTACTTACAGGTTTCAACTATAACATAACTAACTTTCAACTTACGAAATTCCAGCTTTCAACTTCTGACAGTTTTACTGTAGCTGTACTGTAGTAGTACTGTAGCGATACTGTGCGGTACTGTAGAGGTCGGAATTGACCGCGGGGAGCGGTCGACCGCAGAGTATGATTTGCGGAAGAAGAGTTACATGGTAAGGACATGTATACATGGGCGTCGAACAACCAACGCCTACTCTCTCGCAAGAATAGACGCTGTGCCATTGCAACCGTCCAAGGACCATTCATTTACCTCATTCTTGATCCGCTCTAGAAGGGTAACTGGGGAGGACGATCTGTTATTGAAGACTCTGCGTTCCGCTCTTTCCATATCTTCCAGGACACCTGGATTAGCAACGACGCGAGGCTTTTACGCTGAGCGCCGGCCATGGTCGCAATGCCAGCCCACCAACATCGAAGCGAGGCAACCCTGGTCCACGAGGTCGGGTCGAGGACGGAGTGCTCACCCACTCCGAAACGCTTCTCCAAGCTCTGACGGAGTACCTGCAGGAGGAGAGCAGGAGAGCAGGTCAAGCACGGACTCGACCTCCCGCCTGCAGAGGGCACAACAAGGTTGGTGCGGCCAGCCCCGGGTTTGGAGCCGATCGGAGGTCTATAGCCTATTTTGCAATGCAAGGCAAGCAAAAAAACTGCATTTAGGGGGAGCTCAACCAAACCAACTTCTTGAAGTTATGATTGATGGTGCCCCTGAATTGGGCCTTATAAGTGGAGGCCGAAGAAAAAGACTCGTTAGCCGTCAACGTCCACACAATGGAATCCTCAACGTCCGGCTGGAGGACGACGGCTTGAACGGAATCCCACAAAGCCATGAACTCCTCGAAATGCTCGAAGGAGAAGGAAGCTTGGAAGTTCAGGTCCCTAATCCACTGGCCATCATGAAGAGCCTGATTGACAGATCTACTCTTGCGCTTGGAGACTGAGAACAAGCGGGGCGCCAAGTCCATCGGACGACGTCTGCCAAGCCAGGCGGACATCCAAAAGGAAGCCCATTTGCCATTGCCATCGAGGTTGTTGCATCAAAAACCGCGGTCGTTCTAGTCGCAGGGGCACTCCATCCCATCCCAAGGGCGAGATTGCTCCGCCCATTGAAGCCAAAGCCAGCGCAATCTACGGGCATGGCCGAACTTCTCGAGGTCTTGAATCCCTATGCCACCAAATTCCTTCGGGCTGCAAACCCGCCGCCAATTGACCTTGCACTGACCTCCAGAGATCGAGTCGATTTTCACCCGAGGAATTGACTTTTGAATTTATCAAAGCTTTGAGCACGTTTAGAGGGACTCGCAGAGAGGTCAGGAAGTAAACCGGAACGCTGAAAGGACATCTTTGACCAAGACAAGACGGCCTGCCTGCGTTAGCATTTTCCCCCGCCAGGATGCTAGCATGTCCGCTGCCTTACCCAAGGGGCTGGAAGTCGACCCGTCTGAGGCGCAGCAGCGACACGGGAACGTCAAGCTATCTGAGCGGAAAGGACGCGGACGGCCCGGAAGCTGGCTAGGGCGTGATCTAAATCCAGGTCCTCGCAACATGCGAATTACTCTATTTCCCGATGGCACGGCCACGAGGCCCACTGTCCTATGTCCTGGATAGCAGGAGAGGTAAGTAACCTCCCAGTACATAAACCTCTTGCCTGTGAAAATTCGATGATTATGCTCCTTCCACGCGTTCCACAAAACTTAAAGCAGATGTCTGCTCCGAGAACTGGACTGCAAACTGAATCAATCATCTACTGTGATTTGCTTTCTGGAACTAATGACATGAACGCATGCGCCAACGACTTGACTTGCGTCGTCAACATCGTCAACTTAGATGGCTAAATCGTCGTACATACTCGATCGGGGCCAGATAATAATTTTGATGGGTCCCTTGTCCCTCGCATACTCCAAAACAATCGTGCATACCCGTTCCTAACTCCACTTTTCTACTTATGCAGGTACTACTTCAAATGCAGGTTTAGCCATGACCGCCGCTGCAGGGCGAAGAAGCAAGTGCAACAGCAGGATAACAGCAGCGACCCTCCAATGTTTCACGTCACCTACGTCAACGATCACACGTGCCACCAAGTGTTATCCAACGACAATATTACCACAAGTTTGCCCACGAGGACCACAACGACAGGTATCGACGGTGCCTTTGGTTGTCCCTTGTACCACATCGGCGGCAGCGTCCAAGAAAACGAGGCTATTATCACGTGCCTCGCCATGGTCATCAACGGAGCTGCAGCTCCGTCATCGTCTTTGTCGTCCCGACCGCCCGCGGCGGCCATGGAAGCGAGCCCCAGTGATCCGGCGGTGTACGTGCCGGCCGGCGGACACTCGCCGGGCCTGGAGGGGAGCATGGTGGATGAGATGTGGATGGCGGAGATGGATCCCTGGTACGGTCCGTCATTTCCTCCCGTTGAGGCAGCTCCGTCGATCAATCACTGTGATGTGCCCATGGATACATATGATGATGTCGCCCGGTACATGGACACACCGCCAGCGTGGCCACATCGTGAATAAGTGGTGTGGCATTGAAAACTGACTGTGCATGCATTTGGGACATCCATCACCTGGCACAAAGCATATTGCACCGAAACTACTTCACTGGCACTACTATCGAAATCATTTGTACAGATGGTTCGAAACATCCGTGCGGGACAGTTTTTCGAACCGTCTGTACGAAAGAGTCTGTACAAATCAGGTTTGTACAGACGGTTGTACAAATCAAGAAGTACAGAGGTTCCCAACTAAAACCGTCTGCACAAATCTATTAGAATAGACGGTTCTCAACAAGAACCGTCTGTATAAATCGAGTAGTACAGCGGTTCCCAACTAGAACCGTCTGCACAAATCTAGTAGTACAGACGGTTCCAAAACAGAACCGTCTGCACTAATCGAATAGCACAGACGGTTCAAGTTGGGAGCTGTCTGCACAAATGCTTTGAACAGTACCCCGAAAGTGTTTGTACCGATGGTTCCCCATACAGAGCCGTCTGTACAAACGCTTTGAGGTGCTGTTCAAAACATTTGTACAGACGACTCTATGTATAGAACTATCTGTACAAATTCTATAGGGCTGGACCCGTCTGTAAAAAACTTTGTACAGACGGTTCTAGCCGTAGAGCCGTCTGCACAAAGCATTTGTACATATGGTTCTAGACCTGGAAACCGTCTGTACTCTTGCGAGTCGTCCTGCTGCTGCCGCGGCAGCTGTGCGGCAGCGGAGTGCGGCAGGGCGTATAGTCATTGATCTCAAATTTTTTCATTCGCAAGCAAACATTAAACGTCATTCTCAACCAGAAAGTCATTCAGAAGTAGTAACTCATCCGTAATCACATTAAACGTCATTCACGAATTCTTAGGGAGAAAAAACTCTTAAGTCATGTGCAAATTTTCATGACAATGGAATTCTCCGGTCTCCTTCAACAGCTGAGATAGTATGAAACCTATTAACCGTCTTTGAACATACCGGACGCCCTCACTGTCGAGCTCATCTCTAGGAAACTTAAATGTCTGCAGAAGGAAACTAAAATAGGTTAGGCACAACGTCAGAACGATGAAATGTAATTGAATATGGTGTAATGACACTAACCTCCGGATCTACCGGACTAGAGCTAACGATCTGCATCATATATGTCGCGACGTAGTATCCACAGAGGTTGCTGCCCGGCGGCTGCTTGTGGCATTGCAGAAATCACGATTACTTGCAGTGTAAATTTAGTTTTACCAAATACATACTAGAATGTGCGAGGTCATTATTCATGGGCGAGGGAGGAATTATTACCGGGAAATGAAATCGGTGGGTCGGTTCGGTTTTTGCTATTTTTATAGGCACCCCCTTGGAAACATACATCTTGAACGCCCCGTTGAGCACCCTTGTCAACTTTGCGTACTTCTTGGGTGGGTAGTCTCTGGAGTCGAAGTACACGACATGTTGAGTTGTGGGTCGATACAAACGAGCATCCAGTGGAAGTCGTAGGTGTACGGTACAAGAATGAGGCGCTTAGTACAGAAAATGAGCATGGCCTCCGAGATGTAATCCTCGACCTCCTCCGGGTTGTATTGGACCATTGTGGATATGACCACTTATGGATCGAGGAATCCGATATTACAATTTTCTGTCCTAGCCTCTTGAAGCATAGGTCTACATATAAGAGTAATGTTATTGAAAGAGCGTATCAATGAGTTAGGTAGTTCACTTAGCATAAACCGTGATTCAGAACACTTACAGTGTCCAGCACCTTAATAGGCTGACATCGAGGGCATCATGACGGTATAGGTCGGATAAATCCTTGAACTCGACGGTGAAGGTTCCACTTGGATGGAGGAAATGTTCCCGCTCGTACCTGGCGCTGATATTTTGAGGAAGCTCTCTCTCCTCGTTGGATCTCTTCATGTAAAACTCGTGCACAATCCGAGCTGCCCAACCGAGTCGTTCTAACTCCGCCCGTGTCACTAGCGGCTGCCTTTCCGTGTAGACTCTTATCTCGGGTTTTTCTTCTACCTCTTTGCCCTTGGCCAAATTTTTGGTATTTCTGGTGGCCCTACGCTGAGCTTATGGAGTCGACTTGGTGGCCTGTTGCCCAGATTTGTTGGACCGCTGAGATTGTGCCGAAGCAGATTTAACCTTCGGCGGAGGACCACGGAATGAGAAATCTTTACCGTCACGTACCGGAGACAGCGGCCGTGCAAGAGGTGGAGGGGCAACCAAGGAAATGTACTTTTTCGGCCACTGGATGAAGGAGTTAACGGCCTGCCCCAGTGTCGTGACGTCGTCCTCCAGGCGTACAGGAAGTGGGTAGGATGACATATTCGCGTGCACCATGTCCACTGTCACCTTGGCGTTACCCGCCGCTAGCGGAACTCCGTGCGCAGTGGCTGATTCAGCTGCTGGAAATGCTAACCCCGTGGCAGCCTCAAGCATGTGATCCGAGCCAAAACTGCTGGGCACGACGAGCTTGCACTTGGTTGCCACCGATATGTCGTCCAAAGGTGATGTGCCGCTGCGGACGTCACCTGTAATGTCCTCGAAAGGTAAGTCGGCGGCGCGGACGTCATCTGGAAAGTTACCTTGAGCTGGTTCATTGACGTCCTCAGCTTGCTCATTTTCCACAGAAGCGCAGCTACTCCAGCGCCGAGCCTGCGGGGATGAGGCTGTGGGGCTGTGTTCATCCGCGGCGGCTGCATCCGTCTGCCTTAGCTTCCGTACCCGTTCTTCGACCCTTGCATCGATCCTTTCTTCCTGGCCTGTATATATTTCTTCCATCAGCTCTCTTTTCATCTGTTCACGCTCGACTGCCTCACGCTCTGCTTTGGTTCTCCTCTGACTCCTGTACAAACCCGCATCGTCGGGGAATCCCAACTTCCATGGAACCGTGACCCCCACGCCACGGGTTCTACCTGGGTGCTCTTTGTTTTCCAGAGCCGAGGTTAGTATATCTTTTTCCCTGGCTGCTTGGAAAGTTCCTTGAGAGGATTCTTGTGACAGTCGCAGGATGTTTACGGCCACTTCGACGGTTTCGGGCTTGCTGAAGGCGACGGTGCTATCAGCCGAGATGTTGGCCCTCGCGCGATACCAGTTTCGGGCTCGCCTCTCTGGGATCTGGGAGAAGGGTGTCTCGCGACTCTCCTGAGATGCCTGCTCGTCCTCTCTTCTCCATTCCAACTCTTTGCGTGCATACCCACCAGTGCCGAGCCTGTGGGGTGAACGTTGCGTGCCTGCCGCGCCTTGTTTGCCTGACTCCACTGCACAAATTCCTCCGACATGCACCTCTCCACAAATTCTGCCCATTGATCCTCCAAGTACCCATAAGTGTTCGGGTCCTGCCTGTAGAGCATAAGATCGTTCTTCACGTACATATTGTAAAGCTCGCTCTTGAAGGTCTTCCACGCCTTGCCTATCTTGGCTTTTGCCTGTCTTTCCACGGCCTTCTCGGTACCTTCGGGAAAGTCGAATTATACTTTGATGGTGTCCCAAATGAACTCTTTCTCTGTATTCGGCACTGACGGCCAGCTGGGGTACGTTATTTGGACCTTTGTCCTCGCAAGTGAAGCGCACGCTCTACGGAATGCCGCCTGAGCCTGCAGAGGTAATGTGGGCACACCCTCATCACTGACATCAGTTATCGTGTAGTGATCCTTCAGCATTTGAGGCACTTCACGTTCATCTTCGGACGCCATCTTATAAGTTTATTCACTATGAAATCACATAAATCCAAAACTATCAAAGTTCATGCAATATCTATGCTTGCAAGAATATATGTTCTTCAATTGCTAAGCTATAGATCAAATGCAGTATCTTTTCTTTCCGTAGATAATCAATATAGATATATGCATTCATGTAGAGAGCAGAGAATAACTAAGATGAGTATTGTTTCTAAGATGTTAGAACATTTTGCCTCTACTATGAGCCGTAACTAATTTCTTGATCTTGACCTCTTTATGTTGCTCCTGCTCGTAGTCTTGATGGCTTCATTTCACGTGTCGGCTCCTTCTCTTGAGTTCCTTCTTATTCCTTGCTGCTCCTTCTTCTTGAGGAGCTCGGGGGGTCGTTTAGTCAGCAACCAAACACACCCTCATTTACATTATAAACTTCATTTGGACATAGAGATCAGAAAATGAAGATTGTCTTGTTTTTCATCGAACTTCTATGCATACATGAATTGAGTTTCAATTTACTTTTACTCAAACATTCTTTACTGCTAGATACTAAACCAGAGTCACATGTTGTGGTGGATGTACTTAACAAGGGAAGCAAGCAACACACCCATATACTATCTATCCATTAGTATTAGGCAAACAACTAGACAAGCCTTACTGCTGGCTGCAATTGTGACCAAATCAAACAAACATGGGCACTAACATACACCAATATGCTCACTGCTAGCTACAACGGTGACCAAATCCAACAAGCATGAGCATTAACATACACCAACAGATTAAAGGGTCAGTACAGTTTCAGAAACACAAGCAAGAATATAACCGAGGCTACCTGGAAGCGGAGGCGGGAGGAGGCGGACTAGAATAGGGAGGGGGCTTACTTGGGAATGCGAGGTCGGGGAGGCCGTCAGTCGGGGAAGTGGTCAGGTGGCGGTGGCGGTGATGTGCGGCGGATAGGAGGCCGTCGGGGAGGAGATCGTCAGGGAGGAGGCCGGCGGGGAGGAGGTCGGCGGGTAGGAGGCCGTCGGGGAGGAGATCGTCGGGGAGGAGGCCGGCGGCGAGGAGGCCGGCGGGTAGTAGGCCGTCGGGGAGGAGATCGTCGGGGAGGAGAGCGTCGGGAACCGACGGCGGGTGCGGCGAAGGAGCAGGGCGGGAAGTTGTCAAAACCTAGGGCGAGAGAGCGGGAGCGGCGGCGTGGGTTTGGGAAGAGACGAGAGTTTGCAAAATTCGTTTGGTACTTATTAAAACAGTAGTACAGACGGTTCGCAACACAGAACTGTCTGTGCTAACAATATTACAGACGGCTCGTAGAACAGAACCATATGTAATATTATTAGTACAGACGGCTCTCAATACTGAACCGTCTGCACTAATATTGCAGGCGGGACGCCTGATCTAATAATAGTACAGACGGCTCGTAGAACAGAACCGTATGTAATATTATTAGTACAGATGGCTCTAAATACTAAACCATCTGTACTAATATTGCAGGCGGGACGCCTGACCTAATAATAGTACAGACGGCTCGTGGTAGATAACCGTCTGTACTATTATTCGTGCAAACGGCTCTGTACTACGAGCCGTCTGTACAAGGATTACAGACAGGTATTGTGACCTGCTAGAGCTAACCTTCGGCCCCACTTGTCATTCTGTCAGCCTCGGGGAGGATCAGTACGAAAAGTATTACATATTTGATTTATTGAGATAAATACACAAAATGCAAAAACTAATTTAAACTTGTAAAATTCATAGAAAATTCATACGAACTCCAAATGAGTTGAACATTTTTTGTAAATTCATATTTTAATCTGTGCAATTCATTGGTATAACTATTATCCATCTTAGTATTATGGAAAATTTTGAAAATTGTAAACCTATTTATGCATTAATAGTCCTTCCTTATAACCCTTAAAATAGATACATAACAATCGAGTTACACCATACGAAATAACCTAATCTCCTTTAACAACCAGCCTTCTTGATGATCGACGCATAGATAGCAAGCGGCCCCGATCGGTAGTTGTTCTTCGTTCAGCGCGGTGCCGTCTCCCAGAGGGAACTCATCAAATTGATTGTACTCTTCTTCGTCCACGACATTCTCAACTCTGACAATCCTTCTTTTCCCCTGGAGGACTACGTGAAGTTTTTGAATTGCCGGGTCTTGGACATAAAATACCTGAACAGCTTGCTTAGCGAGTTCAAATGGGTCGTCTTTGTATGCGGCACACTCGAGGTCCACTGTAGTCATGCCGTACTTGTCGACCTTAACACTTGAGAGTGCGACCCAGCGGCACCGAAAGAGGGGGAATCTTGAAACGTATATAGTCGAATTCCCAGATCTCCTCAATGTACCCATAATACACAGACACCCCACGTTTGTCCTGGAAGGCATCTATGCGGACACCACTGTTCTGTACCGTGCTCTTCCTATCCTGTGCTCTGGTATAAAAGGTGTACACATTTATGTCGTATGCTTCAAATTTCAGGATTGTGTGACTTGGCCATCTTGCCAACCAGCCAATATTCTCCTCAGTTGAACTATTAGTAATTCGGACCTGCAACCAGTTGTTGAAGCTGTAGTTGTGCTGTCTGGTGAGCCAAGCCTCCGTACGGCCTGGATTATCTCTGCGTAGCTCTTCCTTATGCATGTTGATATGTGGGGCCACTTCAGTCATGTGTTGCAAGACTATGAAATGGGCTTGAGATAACGCCGCGTAGTCAGCAATGAGTGATTTCCTCCCTATGGTCCCTTTGCCATCTAGTCTCCCCTCATGGCGAGACACAGGCACACCTATTGGTTTGAGCTAGTCCATGTAATCGATGCAGAACTCGATCACCTCTTTGGTTGTGTAACCTTCGACGATGCTGTCCTCCGGACGAGATCTGTTTCGTACGTAGTGCTTGAGAATTCCCATGTACCGCTCAAACGGGTACATCTGACGTAGAAATACTGGTCCACAGATCTTTATCTCTCTCACGAGGTGGACGATAACAAGGACCATGATATCAAAAAATGACGAAGGAAAATACATCTAAAGATGACATAGTGTCTTCACCACATCGGCCTGCAAAACATCTAGTTGTTCGGGATCGATGACCTTCTGAGAGATTGTGTTGAAGAAGTAACACAGCCTAATGATTGTGTCTCGGAGATAGCTCGGCTGGATATTTTGGATTGCAACAGGAAGCATCTGTGTCATCAACACATGGCAATCATGGGACTTCATGCCAACTAATTTCAGATCTTCCATCGAAACAAGTTTCGAGATATTGGCGGAGTAACCGGACGGAACTTTCACACCTTGCAAGCACCGGCACAGTTCGGTCCTTTCGGCCTTTTTCAGGTTATAGCAGGCCGGAGGAAGCCTTGTTCTACCTTTTTGGGAGGGCTTAGGTGCCAACTCGGGCCTGATCTTCATGTTAACCAAGTCGAGACGTGCGTTGAGGCCATCCTTCGTCTTCCCCAGAATATTAAGTAAAAGACCAATCAAGCTGTCACACACGTTCTTCTCTACATGCGTGACATCGATGCAGTAGCGAACTTCAAGGTGCCGCCAGTACGGTAACTCCCAAAATATCAATTTCTTCTTCCACATGCCGCCGGCCTTCACTTTTTTACCACTCTTTCCAAGGACAACATCGATATCCTCAACCATATTGTACACCTCTTGCCCACTGTAATGCCTTGGCAATAAGCCTCTCTCCCTCGTCTCGTCAAATTGTTCCTTCATATTGCGGTACGGGTGATTCCTGTTAAGGAACCTACGGTGGCGCATGAACACTATTTTACAGGAGTGGGCCAGCCACCTACTCACAGTACCATCCAAGCACCGAGGGCAAGCCTTGTCTGGTTCTTTACTCTGGCCCGAAAGGTTACGTAGGGCAGGCAAATCATTGACCGTGCAGAACAACATGGCGTGTAGGGTGAAGTTCTTTTGTTTGTATGCATCCCATACCTGCGCCCCCTTCGTTCCACATGTTTTCAGATCTTCCACCAAAGGTCTTAGATATACGTCAATATCATTCTCAGATTGCTTAGTCCCTTGGATAAGCAGCGACATCATGATGTACTTCCGCTTCATACACAGCCAAGGTGGTAGGTTGTACGTACTAAGAGCAACTGGCCAAGTGTTGTGCCGGTTGCTCATGTTGCCGAAAGGATTCATTCCGTCCGTGCTCAACGCGAACCTTATATTCTTCAGTTCCGCATCGAATTCTTCGAAGATCATGTTGATGTTTTCTCCACTGTGTGGAATCGGCGGGGTGTCTTAGCTTTCCATCTTCCTTACGGTCCTCCGAGTGCCAGCACAACAATTTGGCCTCTTTTGGATTCGCAAAGAAACGCTTCAGACGCGGAATTATGGGCAGATACCACACCACCTTAGTAGGAATTCCTTTCTTCAACTCGATGGTAAACTCGTCGCCGTCTGGTTGACTCTTACGCTTGTAACGACAAGCTTTGCACACTGGACATGCACGCAAGTTTGAGAATTCATTACGGTACAGGATACAGTCGTTCGGACATGCATGTATCCTTTCTACCTCCATCCCCAATGGACAAACAACCTGCTTTGCTCGGTATGTGTTTTTGGGCAGCTCGTTTCCATCCGGAAGCATCTCTAATAGGAGACTTAAGAGCGCCGTGAAACTCTTGTCTGACCAACCATAGCTTGCTTTCAATTTAAGCAGCTCGAGCACGGATGACAGCTTTGTGTATTTCGGCTTGCAACCCGGGAACAAAGGTTTTTCGGATTCCTCAATCAAGCACATGAACTTGTTTAAGTCTCTCTCAGTATTAATGTTCACGTCAGCATCGCGCAGCATCTGATCCAACCTATCATCGTCCTCCGTGCCACCACAATCATCGACTGCACCTACTTCCCCTGCGCGGCCACAATCATCGTCTGCACCTACTTCCTCGTCATCTTCTCTCCTTTCGGTGACTTCGGGTTCTTCGACGATACGAACATCTTCGTGTAACATGTTCTACTCTTCACCATGTTTGGTCCAACACGTGTAGTCCGGTTTGAAGCCCCTAATAATCAAGTGCACTTGGATCTGTAGGGTTGAGTTATGTCCGAGAAATGATCTCTCATTTCTACAATCGCAACAAGGACAATATATAAATTAAACACCCTTCTTCAACCTATCCTCCTCGGTAGCTATCAGAAAATGCGTCACACCATCAAGGTACCATTGGTTCGTACGAGAACCGTACATCCACCCCCGATCCATCTTGCTACACGCCCTGTACAATTAAATTAATGTTAAATTGACCTAATAAAACAAAGCCACCTAGCTTTGCATCGAAAAAAGGAGCTACCAAAGTAATGTTCATGTAATAAAGTTCGTACATAAATTAATCTAAAACACTATATTTATGCATTTTTAGTAATATATAAACCTAACTATGCAAAACTCAAATAAAGTCAATAGCTAATTATTTAAATAATCTAAGAAAGCAACATTTCTGTATATGTCAAAATTTTATATGTTGATGCATGAATAAAATGAAGCCAAGATACAACATATATCAAAAGTTGAATTTTGGTGCAACATATATTATCAAAAGTTCAATTTTAGGGTTTAAGGGCATTTTAGTCATTTTCAAATTTTTACAGCACTGTAACATGAACAAAATTATACCATAAAATTCTACAGATTAAATGATGAATTTACAAAAAAGAATCACCTCATTTCGAGTTCATATGAATTTTCTATGATTTTTAGATGTTTAAAGCATTTTTGGCATTTTCTTGCTTTTTGTCAGAAAATCAAAATTATGAAAAAACTTTTGTTACTCAGCCTAACTTAGCCATGGGGCATGACAAGTGGGGTCCACTGTCATATTAATTTTTCTTTTTCTTTTTTTCTTCTCTCTGTGACACCTGGGTCCCACATTTCTTTTCTTTTTCTTTTCTTTTTCCCAACAAGCTGAATGGCACGGAGCAGTACAGCTAGCTAGCTAGCGAGGGGACTCAATCATCTAGCATGGAATCAAGCGGGGGAAGGGCACGGGAAAGTTCTCTGGCTCACCGTGGTGCTATAGGAAGAGTCGGCCGACGCTGGGAAGGCCGGAGATAACGGCGGCGATGGCGAGCACCGGCGACAGCTCGGTGAGGTCGTCGGCGAGCAAGGCTTGCAGTGCCCCAAGCTTGATTCCTTCTAGCACGAGGTTCGCTGGCTCTTCCTGGTGCGGCTGCGTGTGCGGGCGGCTCGAGAGGAGGTCAGGAAGAGGGCCGGCGACAATGGCAATAGCGGCGAATCGAGCTGGGAGTGAGCTTATGTAGTTATTTGTACAGACGGCTCCAAGTCGGGAGCCGTCTGTTCAAATAGCACAGACAGTTCCCAACCGAGAATCGGCTGTACTGTGAAGGATAGTACCGATGGTTCCCAACAAGAACCATCCGTATTAATATTACAGACGGTCCCAGTTGGGAACCGTCTGTACTGTGGAATTTGTACAGACGGCTCCTATGAGGAACCGTCTGTACTGTGGCGTCCCGCCTGTTCGCCATCGATTTTCTCAGACGGTTCGAGTTTGGAACCGTATGTGATATTTTTTTGATTTTTGGAGATCGAACGATCAGAACAGAACACGGTACGCTAATATTTGAACACAGTAGTACGGAAGGCTAATATAGGTTAATATTAATTGAAGTAGTAGTAATATTAATACAAAGTACTACTAATATTTACAAAGTACTAGTAATTAGTGCACTAATTAACTATCTACTTAAGTTTGCGCCTCTTGCTGGGTGGGACCGACTGCGCCGTCATCGCCGTGGAGGCCGTGTCATCGCCGTCACCACCGTCGTTGCCGTCATCGTCATAGTCGGTGTCGGTGTCATCCCAGCCGACATCGTCATCGGTGGTGTCCTCCCAACCGTCCTCGGTGCAGTACCCGTGGGCGGCAGCGGCGCCCTGCTGGTCGTCATTGTCGTCGTCGTCGCCGTCCTCATCCTTGTCGTCATCATCGGTGTCATCATCATCGTCGTCGTCGTCGGCCTCGTCAGTCTCCTCCTCCGACATCCAATCGGCGTCGTCGGAGCTCGACGGACTCCAATTGGCGGAGCAATTAGTCTCCTCGTCGGAGGAGATCACATTCTTCGCCAGCAAGTCCTCGTCCGACGAGTAGTTGGATGGCCAACTAATTAGCGACGGCACACCCGCGAAGGGCGATGGGACGGGCGGGTGGCGGTGAAGACGACGGCACACTCGGCATGGCGGAATGGATTGGGCGGAGGTGGAAGCGGAGTACTTATTTGGAAGAGGCGGAGGGAGCGAAGCGACGTGAAGAGGAATATGAAGCGACGCCCGCGAAGACGAAGCGGCAGTTCCGAAGGTTGAAGACGAAGCGGCACACTCGGCTATGAAAATATCTAGCACAGACGATTCCCAGTTGGGAACCGCCTGTACTAATATTACAGACGGTCCCAGGTGGGGACCGCCTGTACTATCACTCGCAGTACAGACAGCTCCCAACTGGTGCTGTTTGTACTAATATCACAAACGGTCCCAGTTGTAGAATAAACGGTCCAAGTTGGGAGCCGTCTGTACTGTGAGGGATAGTACATGTGGTTCCCAACTGGTACCGTCTATAATAATATCACAGACGGTCCCAGTTCGGAACCATCTGTGCTATCCTTCATAGTACAGTCGGTCCCAGTTGGGAACCGTCTGTGATATTTGTACAGACGGTTCCTCATACGAACCGTCTATACTATAGCGTCCCGCTTGTGCGCCATCGCTGGTAGCCATTTTCTCAGACGGTTCGCATTTGGAACCGTCTATGATTACCACTGTACAGATAGCTCTGAGTTGCCGTCTGTACAGGTGGCGTCCCGTTAAATGGAATCTGTAGTAGTGTGGTACAGAAAAACTCATCCGAAGTGGTTGAAATAGATAATCCAAGATGGTTATCACATTTGTCTCTAAATAGTGATTGCGGATATGCAATTATGCAACCGTCTAGGATAATTGATATCCGAGGCGGTTGCCATGAGACAACCGCTTGGATAATTGATATCCGAGATGATTGCCATCAAACAAACGGCTCAGATAATTAATAGATATTATTAGGAAAATTTTCACTAAAACGGCCGTACCTTTTACATAAGGTATCCATTTTTCTCCATGACCACTCAAAATGAAGCTAAAAAATTTGTCCTCTAAGACAAACTTTTGCTCCTGCAAATGAAAAATTAGCTCTTCCGATCATCAGTTGAACTTCTTCTCGAGCTCCAAATACAATATTTTTTGCGAACTCTGAACTATGAAAGAGTAGAGCTGCTAGAAAAAAATACGAGAAATTGTTTTAAAAATAAAAAAATTAGCACTAGTAGGAAACCTTCGAAAATGAGCCAAAAAGACACAAATCTTCACTCGGGAGGACCTTCCTTTCCTCAAACCCGAGCAAAACTCCCATGTAGCCTCTGCCATGTTCCTACGAGGATGTTTACGTGAAGAGGAGATGCTCCTTGCGGTGGATTTGGATGGGAAGGATGAGAGGTGAAGAAGGGTGGAAGGGAGGAGAGGAGAGTCCAAGGGAGTAGAAGAAATTTTGGATCCAGATCTGAGTAAAGAGATGCACTGAGGTGATGAATTACATACCTTGCGGGATTCTAAAATTTTGGGTTTTGAAATTTTGGAGTTGGCAGGATTCTGAAATTTTAGATTTTGAACACATCCGAGACGGTGGTAAATACATAACCGCCTTGGATATGCGCCTTACCCGAGGCAGTTTTGTTTAGCCCTCCGCCTCCAATATATATCCGAGGCAATTGCGGCAGAACAACCGCCTCGGATGACTTTATTATCCGAGGCGGTTACTCCTGAAGTTCTTATCTGGGGCGCTTTAACTATGGTAACCGTCTCATATGTTAGTTATTGGAGGCGCTTCAGTCTAATCGCCTCGGATAAGGCGCCTCGGATGGACGATTTGTACTAGTTCATGTATCTCCATTTCAAAGGTAGTGATCGTGATCGATTTTAGAGTTCAGATAGGTCGAACGATGACATATGCCAAACATTGGTTAGCCCCAGCCACGAACAAAAACAATGTCACTAGCTCACTATAGTTAGCTAGCTAGGGCATCTGTACTCAATAGTTTTCTGCTTGTCTTTCATGCAAATCTAGCTGTTAACTTCTGAGCTGCGAATAGCCACTACTACAAAAAAAACTTTTCCTAGATGATTCAAAATCGTCATCTAAGATGGTTGCATTCACCGTTTGATAACATGTGTCGTGGATAATCATCATCAGGTCTTCCTTGGCGGTGGCGCTGCAGAGGAGGGTGAGGGGCGACTGGGGCATCAGGGAGGATGGAGGAGGCGGCGGTGACGGCGGGAAAATGAGGAGAGGAGGCGGCGGTGGGCGGATGAGGAGAATGCAAATGCTTAATTAGGTAATAAAATGGCACGATTGTAGTGATGTTGCAAAATTAGATATGCTGATTGTGGTGTACCTGGTTTTTAAGGCCGGATAAACCTCTATGCTTCCTGTACTGGTCCCATGATCAGTAGCCAGTATACACAAGAACTTGATAGCATTGACATACAATAATGAGTCTTTTACACACATGGACCATTATGGTCATTGTTCAACATCGTAGCCGATTGGCTGAATAGAAACTACAGCGGAAATTATAGAAATGCGTAGGTAGATGCCCATCAATATGCCTACCCAACATGCAACTGACTGGGGAAAGACGCCCTAGCCCTCATAGTCACTATCGTCGTCGTTGAAGAAGAATTCTTCTTCGTCTGGCCATATCAACAAGCCAGGTGAGTACATTGAATGTACTCGCAAGCAAATCTCACATGAGAGTAATACAGCTATATTTCATGCAAGGCTTGATTCAAAGGAGATAGCTCTATCCTATGTCACATGTTGTGCGTAAAGTAAGTTTTCACACTAGTGCAGATTGACCTTCTCCTGAACCCCCTCCACTGACGGGCACAAAAAGGTCCGTCGCTGCAGGGTAACACCGCCGACGGACACCAAAGAGCCCGTCAGCGGAGAAGGCAGCAAAGATAAACGTGAGGAGAACCACTGACGGGCGGAAAATCGACCCGTCAGTGGAGATGAACGTGAGGTGGCATAGATGACGCGTGAACTCCACTGACGGTCTCAATTTAAGTGCCCGTCAGTGGAGATTACAGATCCACTGACGGGCTCAGATGTAGCCCGTCAGTGTAAATGGGAACATATGACGTTGCATTTTACTGACGGGCCCTGGGAACCGGCCCGTCAGTAGAGACGTTGTCTTCACTGACGGTATAGATCCTCGTCCGTCAGTGGAGATTATTGCATGGTTGGCTGAAGATTCACTGACGGTCCCCTTTTACGCGACCGTCAGTGGTGATCTCGCCTATATAACCAGAGCGGGCCCTCGCTGCTGGCCAGTGCTCGCGCGCCCACTGGCCAGCAGCGAGTGCCGCCGTCGCCCCAGCTGCTGCCGCCGTCGCCGCCGCCCCCCTTCCCCCTCCAACCCACCAACACTTCTCCCCTCTCCCCAACCCTCCTCCCCAAGCTCTAGAGAGACTAGATCTAGATCTAGATCTAGATCTAGATCACTCTCTCCCTCCTCCTCTCACTCTCCCTCTCTCTCACTCCTCTCACTCTCTCCCTCCTCCTCTCACTCTCCCTCTCTCCCTCCTCATCTCTCACTCCTCCTCTCACTCTCACTCTCTCCATACATCTCTCCCTCCTCCTCTCACTCTCACTCTCTCCATACATCTCTCATTTCTAGCTCTCTCTCATCTCTCCCTCCTCCTCTCACTCTCACTCTCTCCATACATCTCTCATTTCTCACCAAAAAGATCGCTAGCACTCGGTAATAATGCTCGCCAGTGTTCTTTTCATGTCGTATATGTATTTGATGTGGTTTTCGGTTATCGAACTGATTAGTTTCGTGTCGTAGGTGTTGATCGATGGATCGCAGTTGGATGTACGACAACCGGGCGACAGAGAGTTGGGCTATGGCTTTGAACGAGTTTCTTGATGTCGCCGAACGAGATATGAGGGCAAAAGGTGGCACGAAGATTTGCTGTCCATGTCGCGATTGCAAAAATTTGGTAATGTTCGATACGAGAGGGAGGGTGACGGTACACCTGGCGCTTAAGGGTTTCATGTCAGGCTATACACGTTGGACATGTCACGGCGAGGAGGAGGAAGATCAGGTGTTACAGCAAGCTGCCGAACACGGAGATGACGAAGAAGACGAGGGGAGCATCGAACCGGACGCCGAAGGAGAAACGGGAAACAATTTGGCCGATATGGTGCAGGACGTTCACATGGTGGAGCAGGTGGTGATAGATCCCGAGGATGAAAGAGAGGCTGCTAAGTTCTCGAGACTAGTTGAAGACTCACAAATCCCGTTGTATACCGGTTCCGATCCAGAGCACACGCGTCTGTCGGTCACGCTGGAACTTCTAAGGATCAAGGCAGCCCACAACTGTCCGGACGAAGGCTTCGATGAGACACTGGCTTTTCTTGCAAAAGTTTTTCCGAAAAACAACTTGCTGCCCACGAGCACCGAAGAAGCCAAGAAGGTTGTCTGCCCTCTTGGGTTAGAGGTGCAGAGGTTCCATGCGTGTCCGAATGACTGCTTTATTTACCGCAAGGAGCACGAGAAGCTGTACAAGTGTCCCACGTGCAACACGTCCAGATTCAAGAGGGGTAGAAAGCAAGCCGATGATGAGGACCCAGTGAAGAGTGGCGCTCCAGCAAAGGTTGTATGGTATCTTCCGGTCCTTCCCCGTTTGAATCGTTTATTCGCTAACAAGAAGGAGGCAAAGCTGCTACGTTGGCACGCCGAGGGGCGGAAAACTGATGATGGAGTGATGAGACACCCTGCCGATGCTTCGCAGTGGAGGGCAATCGACGCCCAATACGATGATTTCGGAAAAGATCCGAGGAATATCAGGTTCGGTATGAGTACGGACGGGATCAATCCATTCGGCAACATGAGCAGCAGACACAGCACTTGGCCCGTGGTTCTATGGATGTACAACCTTCCTCCATGGCTGTGCATGAAACGAAAGTACATACACCTCTGTATTCTCATACAAGGGCCGAAGCAACCTGGGAACGATCTGAACATGTATCAACAATTATTGTTCGAAGAACTAGCTACACTGTGGGAACCAGGGGCCCAGGTCTGGGACGCATACGAAGAAGAGTACTTCAATCTGAAAGCGCTGTTGTTCACGACGGTCCAAGACTACCCCGCGTACGGATATCAGTCCTGCCAGTGTGTTCATGGGTACAAAGGATGTGTGAAGTGTTTGGAGTCTACTACAAGTTTACACCTAAAGGGATCCAAAAAAATCGTGTTCATGGGCCACCGAAGGTGGCTGAAACAGAACGACCCATGGAGGCAAGAGAAGGAATTGTTTGACAATACTGTTGAGGTCCGTTCGGCGCCTCGGGAGAAGACCGGGGTGGAAATCTATGACATCGTGAACACGATGCCCCCTGTTACGCCCGGTAAGACACAACCGTCTGTTCCCATGCAGGACGGCGTCTGGAAAAGGAAATCCGTATTCTGGGATTTGCCTTACTGGAGATTCCTAAGCACACGTCACAGCATAGACGTCATGCATGTTGAAAAAAACGTGTGCGAGAGCTTGCTTGGTATCCTGCTTAACATTTCAGAAAAGACAAAAGATGGACCGAAGGCACGAGCTGACATGGAATTCTTGGGTATAAGAAAGAAGCTATGGGCTACGAAGCGAACGACCAAGTTGGGGACGGGTGCAGTCAGAATCAAGACGGACTGCCCCGCTGCTTGTTACACTCTCAGCAAAAAAGAGATCGTTAGCTTTTTGGAGTGCCTCCAAGGTGTCAAAGTTTCTTCCGGTTACTCGGCAAACATCGGGAGAATAGTTGACATGAAGAGTCACCGTGTAATTGGTATGAAGTCTCATGACTGCCACGTGATGATGACGTAGATACTTCCTGTTGCAATCAGAGGTCTCATGGAGCCGGAGGTCCGCAAGACAGTCTTGAATCTTTGTAACTTCTTCAACACGATATCTCAGAAGTCGATATCCGTTACGCATTGCCACAAGCTGCAGGAGGAGATCATTGTCATACTGTGCAAACTTGAGATGTACTTCCCTCCAGCATTCTTCGATATCATGGTACATCTCATGATCCATATCGTCCCGGAGATACTGGACCTAGGTCCCGTGTTCCTACACAACATGTACCCGTTGGAAAGGTACAATGGGGTTGTGAAGCGCTACGTTCGTAACAGGTCACAACCAGAAGGTAGCATCATCCAAGGCTATGTTGCCGAAGAGTGTGTCGAGTTCTGCACTGATTACTTGGCTGATCAAAAGTCCATAGGTGTTCCTGTTTCACGGCACACGGGAAGGCTCGATGGTGAAGGCCATGCACGCGGACAAAGGCCTTTACATGTCTACAATTCAGTACCCAGTAGGTCAGATGACTATGACAGAGCACATCTCGTGGTCTTGCAACACCTGACGGTGGTGCATCCCTATCTTTGGCATAAGGACCAGGGTTTCACGTTGGTCTTGGTTGGTTTATTCAGATGCTTTTGGCATAAGTTCATGTGTATATGTGGTTTATGCATACATGTATGCGTACGTTACATATACACATGAACTACTGTCAAATCTTCTTTTCTTTATGTCACCACACTGGACAATTGTCAAATTAGAATCTCTATATTGTCAAAGCATTTGAGCTATACTTTTTCTTCAGTTTTACAATGGCCGCCAGTAGTACTCCCGCTGGGTCCCCGACCCGAGCAGTAGAGACAGTTGACGACAGCACGGCCCCCCTCGGCGTGGCCGCACCGATCGATGCACCGACCCTGGAGGCACCCAAGCAAGTTGCCTCCGAAGCGGCCAAGGAACCTGCCCTCGAGCTGACCGAGGATCAACCTGCCCTCGAGCTGACCGAGGATCAACCTGTTGTAGCGGCCGTCACAGCTGGACAAGAGCAAACTGAATCGGAGTCCAGCTCTGGCTCTGCCTCCGGGTCAAGTTCCGAAGGGGACGAGGCGCGTGAGGAGGAGGTACCGACTCCAGCCCCGACCAGGTCTCTGAATAGGAGGAAAGGCAACCAGTTGCCGGACAAGACGTACGTCATCACCCGTGTCGACGACGTCAAGGACATTCCGGCGAGTCCACATAAGGCCGCTAAGACCTTTAGCAACGCCTGCGGGTGCTTAGTGCGCGAACAAGTGAAGATTACCTGCAAAGAGTTCGGCCAGTTGACGCAGTCCACGAAAGATACTCTCTTGAGGAAACTGTGGGACAAGTACCAGATACCTGCAGCCAACAAGGAAAGAGTCGAAGCGCAAGCCCTCAAAATCATGGCTAGGGCTCTGAAGACCTGGCGATACGACGCACAGAAAGTCGTAGACGAGGATTGGGACACCAAGATCAGTAAAAGATGGTCGAAGATACAGAAGGAAGACTGGGATGAATTCGTTGCTCAAATAAGGAGCCCAGAATTCCAGGAGAAGAGCCGGTGGGGGAAAGAGCTTCGCAGGAAGAACACCTTAGACCACAAGCTCGGCAGCCGTGGATATCTGGGGAAGAGACCGAAGTGGGCCAAAGAGGACGAGAAATTAGCCGCGGCTGGGAAAGCACCTCCTTTCGCGCATCTCAGGGAGCCGCGCGCTAGGGAGTACATGAGGGCGCACACAAGGTCTGACCCTGTGACGGGGTCACCAATTTATGAGTCCGAGGAACTGCAGGTGGTGGCCGACCGGCTGGTAACGACTCAACCCAGTCTCTTTTCGTACTTCGTTACGTTGCATCCAAATACGCTGTCTTCTCATCACGTAATTTAACTTGCAGGCTGAACTGAGCCAGCAGCCTGGAAGCTCGCAGGACTCCGTCACGAGCTTCCCAAGATGGAACGACGATCTGGCGAAGGCCCGACAGAAACCGGAGCATCGGGGCCGTGTAGTAGGCGTCGGGGATGGCGTTAAATGGGATAAGGTATTTCCCCGAAACCCCGAGGGGAGCCGCCGCCCCCGGAGAGACAGCCAGGAGTTCATGGACAATCTGCGGGAGCAAATGCGCGAGATTGCCGAGCAGACGTGGCTACGTATGCAGGTGGCCGCAGCGCAAGGCCAGCAGAGCGTGCCTCCCGCTAACCAGCCTCTAGGATGGAGCAGCTGCGCATCCACCTCGGACGGCGGCCCCTACTCGGTGAATCCCGTCGACAGCATCACCGTAAGTCTCGTCCGCTAAACGTGTCGTTATAGTACGAGCTGTTCTCATTTTCCTGACTCCAGTGCGGACGGCACGTCTATCCTCTGTTTCGCAGGAAGCCACCAGATGCACACTCACGTTGCAGATTCCTGGCATGAAGGTCCCGGTGGCGCACGGCCAGGTTTTCCCAACGGCGGAGGGGGCAGTCCTGCACTGTGTTCCTATGCGGGAGCACCACGCGAAGGTCCAGGTCGACCTCGTCCTCAATAACTACAGCGAGGTGTTAGTCCCTGTCCCCCCCGAAGAGGAGCTGACGAAGCTGGGGCAGTGCAGAAACTGCTTCATCCAGTGGCCGAAGAGCCAGATCACTATAACCGCGGCGGCCTCTCCTCGCACGGGCCCCTCGTCCAACAACCTCTCTCCATCAATCGGACGATCTCCGTTGGGGCTCAGCCAATCACCCCCGTCCTTTAAAGACCTGGAGGACCATCTTGTCGGGGACCAGCACATGTCATCGATTTTGCGGTCCCCGCCCTCCGAGGTTCAAGGCGACCCCCTGGATCAACCGAGGGGGAAGATTTTCTCTCCCGCCACGCTAGCTGGGACGCTGGAAGCAGCGTTGGCGGCAGGCATGAGCCCGGAGCCGGTACACCAGAGGAAGAAAAGCAAAAAGAGACGGGCCGGCACCGGCGAGAAGGAAAGAAAGGAGCAGAGGCAGAAAACCTTATCCTTCTCAACATCGTCAGTAGAATTATCTACACTGAGCAAGGGCCTCTGGCGATATCATTACGAACCAGGTCAGGACTTGCTCCCACAGGATGAGCTGGACAATCTGTCGGAGGACATGAAGACGCTGCATGAAGATTACCTGAAGATGTCCAGAGATCCTGGTACATTCTACCAATATTGGAAGGTGAAGGTGCCAAAGGAATACAATTTTTTCATGCAACATGACCAAGACACCTTCGACATCAACTTTGAAGACCTATTCAACATGTACAACCTCTATAGGCTCGACACCACCATGATCAGGCTATGGGCTCTGTACCAAGCCCAAGAGTGCAGACGTCTTCGGGACTCCCATATTGGCATAGTCGATCCGATATGCATGAACGAAGGCTATGCCGGGACCCCAGAGGGTCAAGGATTTCTTCAAGAATACCTGTCGAATGCATTCGTGGTTCATAAGGACAAAGACTGCATACTAGCCCCCTATAACCCTCCGTAAGTACTAAACTTAGCACCGTGGAGTTTATTTTTGTTTTTTACGTACGTATCTCCGCCTGCTTACGTTCAGTTGTTCACATTTACGCAGCGACCACTGGGTCCTAATTGCGATCGTTCCAAGCTAGGCCAAGGCTTTTTACTTTGACTCCTCGTCGAACAAGACAGCGGACTTCACAAATATAACTAAGATTCTGGATGCAGCCTTTTTCAGAGCCAAGTTCTCGGGCCATCAAAAAATACCTGTGAAAGCGAAAAAATTGGTACACCATTACAAGTTCCCTTGCAGAGTTCAGCCGGAAGGTTCCGTGACATGTGGGTACTACACCTGTGCCCATATGGACCTATTTGTCCGGTACAAGAACAAGCATTGGAAAGATATGAAAGAACTGAAGGCTTGGAGCGAGCTGGGAAGTCATATGTACGACTGGCGACAGGACTTTGCTCGGATCCAAAAAGTCTTCGCCAGACTCATCAACCTTGAAGTCATCAATCCGATGGGTGAATTCTACGCCGGCCCCCAATTTCCGAAGCCAAACTTTAGCGGGAATCAATAGAATCGTTGTTTCTGTAATTGAATAAACAATTGTTTCATACTTGTGACCGTCGTTGGAGTGTACATACTATATATGTGATTATAAATGTTATGCGATTAAGAGATTTGACTCTGTGAATGAATAGTTCGTATAGCCTGTGATTAGGAATAATGTAATACTATAGTCTATTATTATGAATAATCTAAGTGTGATTATGAGCTAACACAGATCCATTGCGGTTAGCAGGAATGCATACCTCTACTGACGGGCACTTACGGACGGCCCGTCAGTGGAGTTGTACCTCTACTGACGGGCTTTTATTAAGCGCCCGTCAGTACTGATACAACTAGGAGCCCGTCGATATATCTCTACTGACGGTCCCTTACGGACAGCCCGTCAGTGAAGATATACCTATACTGACGGGCATTTATTACTCGCCCGTCAGTACTGATACAACCAGGTGCCCTTCGATTAGCAGGAATACATATCTCCTCTGACGGTCCCTGTGTGACCGTCAGTAGAAATTAACAGTACTGACGGACCGTATGACCGCCAGTGGAGTTACCCCCTCCACTGACATTTCCAGGGTGACGGGCCCCCTGTCCGTCAGTAGAGGGGGTTTGGCGACCGTCAGTACTGACCTGTTCTGCAGTAGTGTCACTTTAAATACGAATACTAGATTCAAAGGCATGTTTAGAAATCAAAGGGTTTCACACATTCATGTCATCACATAAGATAGTCTCTGCTACCTCCTTTCTCTGCCTTGATCTGATAGCTCTGTCTATCGATGCCTAAGGTCTCCATCACCAGCCCGTACTACCCCATTCTTCTGCAATTCCTTGCCACCCATAGCGTGGCCTAAATTGCTCTCTTGTGGACACGTCATGCCCACGTCCTTAATCCCTTGCCATGGTTTTTGCAAACAAAACTCAGTCTAACCAGTGTGTGGCCTAACCAGTTCTCATCCATGACCGAGGACGCGGCTATTCGAATAGTTTTTAACACTCTGCAGAGGTTGTATGGCTTTACCCACAAGATGCAAGTCCCCCTTGTTGCCGAGCGCTACGAATACACTTCACGAGGTGTATCGGCAGGGTTATCACAATGAGGCTTTTCACCCGCTTCCGCACTAGAGTTGGACCCGCTAGATAAGATCTACCCATTTCTTCGCTTGTGCCCGGGCAGCCCGACACCACAACCCGAAGAAGTGGACTCATCTCTGTGCCAAACCTCTACCCACGTATTACGCGGAGCTCACTAAGAAACTCTACCCACGTAATCCCGTGGAGATCCTCCAGGGATGCCAATCTACCTAGCACACTCTTCCTACTGCCCACGGGTCCAGACCCTAATACTTGCCGGGATAATAGACCAAGTCCTTCCCATAAAGGCCATGTGGACGTACAGTAAGGAAACTAGTCTGACGGCACTTTAGGTTCGGTCCTTGGTTGATTCGAGCAAGACTCCATAGTCACGCAGACAACCACATCGCTACCATCTATTTTACCATCCCCAAACTGCCCTTAGCATTCTTGCCCGAATCAAAATCATTATCCACTTTTGTTTGTGGTTTTGAAAACAGCGGCATTCTTTTCAAACACTCACCTCGGAAGGCACAAGCCCATCCGAGAATTTTATTCCATGTCTGAAGGAGTCGGTATATACCGATAGAAAATGGTTTTTTTCTCTAAGCAGGTCTAAGCAAGGTTATTGCCTATATTCCTATACACTTTGCTAAACATACGATGGTCAGCAATTAATACTAGGGCTACAAGGAAAGGTTTCCTCGGACCTAAGGTATATGCATTTACTAGGGGTAGCTAGGTCTACCTAAAATAACGGTGATAGTCACATAGCATGCGGGGTTGCAAACAAGATAATTAAGCATATGGGATTCAACATGATCAAAGTGGAAAATGCTTGCCTGGCAGTTCTTGCTCTTGTTCTTGACGTAGGGGTGATTCTGGTTCCTCCTGGCGCACGTACCTCACTCCATCAACTACACGTTGGAAAATCGGCGAATAAGAAGCAATCAAATCAACTCCAACAGACTCAGATGATACGCAGGTTCAGAAGAAGGTGAAGTTATTAGAGTGCGGTGATAAAGGTCCTAGTTTTAAGTCGGTAGAATTAGGGTTTAGGGTTTCGGATAGGCAGATCGGTGGTTCATCTTTTAAGTTATTAAACTTATGAGCATCTTCCGGCGGAATCTAGGAGTGGTATATATACATGGGGCTCAAGTTAGTGGTAGGACGCCGAAATTTCCAATCTTACGTTAAAGAAGAAATGAAGACTCAAGCATAAGGGTATACATAAAATGAAGGGTTCTTTGGTCGGAGGAAAGACCAAGTTACTAAAGATATATATATATATATACACGGCAGCGCTAATCTGCTCGTGAGCGCAGAATAGCTTATTCTGCGCTCCGGCCGAAACGCGCCAGACCGAGCCAGCCACGCGGGACAGTAATTTTATGTGTATCGAGTAGTAATTTTCGGATGAGATTTTACTGCTGAGATTTTTGCGTGACTCAGAATTACTACATTTTGCGATAGATTTTACGATATCTTATACACAACTTTACTGCCTCGCGTGCATCTCGACTGTGAAAACCTTCTGAGTTTAGCAACTTTCTACTACCTTTTGTGATAGATTTTACGACATCCTATACACAACTTTACTATCTCACGCACATCTTGACAGTAAAAAAATTCTAAGTCACGCGCAGTCCGTTTTATAATTGAATAATAAATAATGAGATGGTGAGATTCGAACCGTAGACCTGATACATGTTACTCTTCTCTTCTAACCAACTAGACTATGCAAATGACTGTGAATAAACAGAAGAAATATTTCCATTATAGAAGAAATATTCCCCTAATCTGTTTTAGTTGAAAAAATAAGGACGAGGCGGGATTTGAACCCTGGACCTCACGCATATTGCTCTTCTCTACTAACCAACTGGGCTACACAAGTGATTGTGAACAAATAGAAGAAATATTTCCTTTCTATTATAAAACGATCAGACATGCAGTAAAATGATGGCCGCGAGATCGTAATATCGTGTACATATAATCATAATTTTGCGACACGCTTTATACAAAAATTACTACAGTCCTGAGTTTTACGCTGACACATGTTGTTTTACTACTCGAAAGACATATAATTACCGTATTTTACATGTGAAGTTACGTGACTGTGAGCGATCTGTTCGACAGTAATATAGTTCGATGGATTTACTATATCTACAGAATAGTTTTACGGTCAGTGGTGAAAAGGTGGGACGTGGTGGGTTTGGGCTGGCTGGCTCGGTCGGTTGGCCAGCGCGTAGAATAGTTATTCTACTCTCAGCTGTAGATTAGGGAATCTATATATATATATATATATATATATATATATATTAAGTTAGCTTACCCTACCATCTTAACGAAGCTATAGACATCCTAGCATATTAGGTGGAATGAAAATTTATTTTTGATAGCCCAAGAAATAATACATACCTAGTGCAGGGTATTTCGAAGAAAAGTAAAGAGTTGCTCTAGATCTAACCCCTACTAATTGTGCTTTAAATCACTTCAAATTTTAATTTTCCTTGAATCAAAAGTTTGCAATTAATTATTCTGATTCAGAACCGATCGAACTTTTGTAAAAACCAATAGGGATAACCCTAAACCGGTTGGATAAGTGAAAAAACCGGTACTGTTATTTGGAAAACCAGCTCCCACATGGATTTTTTGTTTTCCTTAGGGGCAACTTTACGCCTTCCAGAGAGGGAGGTGGAAACATAGGGGCGCAGCTGCCTAAGCGGCGTGGGCCTGGCAGCGAGGTGTGGCCCGCTGGTCAGTGAGGCCGGCCTTCTTCCACCCGGGCTATACCCGAATGGCCTCACCTGTTTATACGGGGCGACTGATTGGAGCAAGCCGGCCGGGAGCTATCTTCACGGCGGGAAGCGGGGAGGCCGGATGCGATCGGGAAGTCGGGAAATCGGTGTGGAAGAAGAGGCCCGGGGTGCCTAGGGCAAGTCTCGGTTGCGCTTGGGGAAAATGGCCGGCAGGGGCTGGAGCTTGTCGGGTCTGGTTGTGGCGGAGTCGGGTTGGTTTTAAGCGCCCCAGCAAGGAATGCAGGCAGGGGAAAGGAGGAGCTACTACTGGCTACTCTAGAGAGGATTGGGAGGAAGCTTGGCGAGGCAAAGCATCTCGGCCGGTCCGATTTATAGAGGTCCGATGCCGGACATTGACGACGGTCACTGTCGCGAGCTCGAGCGTGGGATGAGATGGCTCGGGCAAGCATTGATGCCACGATGAGGTATGGGGGGGCCAAGGGGAGGGCCGTGGCACACACCGGCAGGGTGCACCGAAAAGGGACAATGTTTACATGTAGCACTTGAATGCCATCGAGTGCCACAAACTAGGGTTTAATAGGAAGGGACAAAAGGTGGTACTGCCAGTGAGGGTTATTGAAGTAGGTAGGCTCAGGGAGCAGTGAGAGAGCTTTACCAGGTTTTTGGGCTTTGTCCACTGAACTTTGCCCATGATTCCATGCGAGAAATTATTTTGAGCCAAGGTGTTCGATGTTGGTTTCTCGAAATTTTTGAACTGGACATGCCCAGGTTTTTGCATATTTGCACTCCTAGTTATATGAAGATCATTGAGGAATTTTATTGGAATTTTTGGAAATTTATTTCTAACGGTTGTAGTTCAATGCTCATTTCCGACCCAAATCTAATTAGCTACTTTGATTGATATTTTTGAACTGGGTGTCACACTTTTATGTTATACTTGGGTTGAGGGTATTATTAAGTTGTCCCACGAATTTTTCCAGAATTTTTAGGAGGGCCGAAGGTCGCTAGGTTTCATGATTAGGGTTTTGGTCATAATTGGAATTAATAGGGGAAAATGGATCGGAAGTTGGAATTAGGGTTCTGGGACATGGCAAGGTGGGTAGAAGGTATGAGGACTCTCGGGAACTCTCCTACCTTGGCTCGGGACTACTTGGTTGCAGGGTGCCGTGGTATATCATCGTATATGGTGTAGGTGTTGCGTTAGTGTATGTGTCCGGCTAGGTCTTGCATATATGTAGCGCGTGTGTGGCGGGTTCAGGTATAACGGATTCATGCAGGGTTGACAATGCCCTAACTATATGCAGGATTATGCTGGTGCACAGATTTTGCGAATCGAGATGTGACACTGATTATAGCAAATTAAATATAAAAGTGAGAATTAAAGTACGATAATGGTAAAATGATTGCAAAAATAAATAGGTGTTCTTCAGGGAAATGATTTTACCACTAACCGAGTGCAAATAGTTGATGAGAACAATTTGTGTAAATGCATATGATTAATGAGAGTGGACCTTTATAAAGACATGTCTCGAACATCAGACACATATACCTCGCAACCATTGTCTCGCCCCAATATCCAATTGGCAAGCAAGGCAATTAAGTTCACTCATGGTAACGGAGTAAAGTAGAGGGTCTCCATTAATCTCACACCTAGAAGATCCAGGGTTCAAGATAGCTTTTGTCACCGCAGTACCTCTAATCCTTTCCTCCTAAGCGTTGGCATCACCACATTTATAGTACGAAGACAATATGGTGAACAGTCAATGTTCGTACACCATCATGAAGAACATCACCGCATTCATATAACACAGCACAAATAAATTACTGTATCTCAATCATAATTTGGATAGGGTTACCCCATAACCTCAAGAACTAAATGGACTACTCAAGACAAAGATCACAAGGCATGAATGAAGTGCAGAAGTTGAATATCATGATTGAATGTGCAAGAGTAATCTCAGAACAAATCCACAAAAATGAAGCGTGAAATGCACAATGTCGAAGATCAATCTAGGAAAATCGATGGAGATCATGAGAATGGCTCCCCAATCTTTCTTGTGATCTCTCTTGGTGAAGATGGTTGCTCTTATGGTGTAGATCCGATTTCGGGCAGCTTCCTTCTCTTTGGTGGCATATCAATCTGTTTTCTCTCTGCTTTGGTCTCTATTCATCCTCTCTCGTCGCGTAGGAGTGTCTTCTCTCTATGTGGCCGCCGCCACCAGGTAGGGTTTAACGAGGTGGTTCTCCTGGAGGTCAGTACGACTAGACGGTACAGGCAGGTGCACACGTACCACTGGTCAGCTAGCATTCTAGAGCCTCCAAATGTGATAAGGTTTTTTCTAGGGATCTTCTCTTATCTTGTAGATGACGTGTACATATTTGGTTCTCCTAGAAAGCCCCTGAGTTAATTGAATTCCTTAATTTTCCTTCTAAAGAGCATTAATCTGTCTTTTAAGCGGGTCTGCATCAAAACAACAATAATTATTTCAAAAAGCAACTAAAAGTACAACTAAATATGTTTAATCTATCTTTTAAGCGCCTCTTCAACGATACTGCCCTCCAGTCAAGATCGATTCAACACATAAAACTTCAGAATTCACATGTACCATGCGAAGGGATACATGCTCCGTAGAAACACGAGCCCGCACATATTTATCATGTAAACGAGGTGAACAATGAGATAGATCATGATATCAAAGAAAGTTGGCGGGAAATACATCCCAAGTTTGGCAGAGTCTTTGTCGCCTCCATTTGTAGATCATCCAGCGTACCGAGATCCATGACATTCTTAGAGATTGTGTTAAAGAAAGAACACAATCTCATGATTTTCTCCCTAACATTTATTGACAAAATATTTCTGATTGCTATTGAGAGCATCTACGTGAGCAACACATGACAATCATGAGACTTCATGCTAATTAGTTTCAAGTGTTCCATTGAAACAAATTTCTTTATGTCCGCGGAGTAACCCGACGGCACCTTAACACTCTGTAAGAAGCCACACAATTCAGTTCTCTCAGTCATGGATAAAGTGTAACAAGCAGGGGAAGGTAATTGCTGCATTTCTTAGGTTGTATTGGTGCTAACTCAGGTCTGATGTCCATGTCAACCAAGTCCAAGCATGCCTTAAGGCCATCTTTTGTTCTGTCACAAATGTTCAGTAAGAGGCCAAGCACACTGTCACATACATTGTTCCCTATATGCATCACATCGATGCAGTGCCGAACTTCTAGATCCTTCCAGTAAGGAAGGTACCAAAGTATTGATCTCTTCTTCCAGATGCTCTTCTCAACGGGCTTTTTTGGGTTCTTTTGTCCCTTCCGAACAACAACCGTGATATCCTTAACCATCCATGCACCTCGGTGCCGCTAAAAGACAATGCTTTTGAATCGTGTTCTGCTTTACTGTCAAATTGTCTCATCATCCCACGGTATTGGTGACTCCTCCAAAGAGAGTGACGGTGTCACATGTACACTGTTTTGTGAGAGTTCTTTAGCCACACACTCGCTGTATCACTCAAACATTGCACACAAGCTTTGGCTCCTGTTGGATCAATGGCTTCCAACACAGAGGGAGTGAATGTCGAACACTCAAAAATCATTGTTCAAAACTTTACACTAAAGCCATGAAAACTAGAGTTCAAAATCATAAAAGTGCAGCAGAAGAAAGTGTACAAATTAGAACGAAGCAGAAGAAAGTGTACAAATTAGAACGTTCTCGGATGGTTTGGAAATCCAACTCAGGAGAAAATAGAGAGCAATCTCAGAGTCTCCGAGAAAATCTCGAAATGTCCAGAAATCCAATTGAAAGAGGACAAACAGCAATTTCCGAGTGTCCAGAAATCTAATTCAATGAGGACAGACAACAATCTCAGAGTCTGCAAAAAAATCTCAGAATCTCCAAGAAAATCTCAGATGGTCTAGAAATCCAACTTAAAAAGAACAAACATAAATCTGAAGTCTCCGGAAAAATCTCGGAGTCTCCGACTTCTCAAAAACACACAAATTATCGTTTGAAGAAATTCGTGCAGATTTTGATCTACTTGGTGGAATTGAGTGAAATTTTGCATAGTGGTACACAAGGAGATTAAGGAGCTATTACAATTGGAATCATATCAAAAGTTTATTTAGGCTAAGAGTAATCCTTGATTTACTACCAGCTGTACCATAACCATCTAGTGAGAAAGACACGAAGAAAATCACGAGATTAAAATCTGTCCATCCAATCTTGATGAAAATTTGCGTGGGGTTAGAGACGGGTCTTGTGATTCTAGATCAAGGGTTGATCCCAATAAAAATCCTTCAAAGCTCCAACTTTTTCTAAACCATAAAATCAATCCTAAAAAATGGACGAAAATGCAAATCATCAATTTCTAGGTGCTCGTTAGAAATCTTGATATGAAATCAATATGGTGACCTCTCACACAACATAACAACCTAACACATCTCTCAAATCATTGGATCATAGATTTTGCAAAGATTAATGAAATCCAAAGAATCTGTCTTTTCTTCAAGAAAACTCAAAATAGAGAAGAGAAAAGATGAAACCTTGGGTATGCTTGGATGGGATCAGTATAGAGATGATCTCCCCATCACTTACTTGCCATACTAAAGATCAATTTATGAGAAAAGGTAGACAAACAAAAATCTCAAGCCTCTCATCTCATGAGAAAAGAGAGAGGAACAAAAAATCTCAAGAACACATAGGCTTTTCTTGGAACTCCTTTTATATTGATTTTCTTGTTTTTTCTTGGTGTTTACAAACCTCTCATATTAGGAGAAGGCACCTTCTAGTGCAGCTCTTACAAAGGGTTTTCTCAAAAAGCTTAAGAGGATAAGCACCCCTCGTCTTCTATTTATAGTGGGGAGGGACAACCCCCTCTTCCACTCTTGGGCCTCGTGCCCTATGGGCTTAAATTAACTAGCACGCATCTCAATTTGCCTAACTAGCCTAGCCACTATCTGATTTTTCTTGCACCCAAGGCATCCCTAAAACTCTTCGTCGGGCCCTCCACCGCGGTTTCTTGAAAAGCTTCTTGGTGGATTTGGCGCTTTCCCAAAATGCCCCTAGACTCAACTTGGTCCTCACGGCTTGACTCGAACCGCTTCCTTGTCCTCCATGTACATGCTTTTAAGCTGCATGATGTCATCACCACCTCCTTGACCGCATCTCCACCCTCCAAGCTTCATGCCGGTCTCACATTACCGAACCATCTCCACACCTAACTTGCACCTGCACACCATAAACCAAACAAAGCGTTGCGAGCACAAGATTTTTTAACTTGACCCAAGTTTGCCAAAACAACCTATTCCATAAATTTTTCATGAGGAAAATTGATCAAACTTAAATTCACCAAATAAACACATGGTCAATATAGTCAAACACTAAAATTCCATCAATTTTTCATGGGACAAATGACCAAACTCGAATTCACCAAATAAACACATGGTAAACATAGTCAAACACTAACTTCATGCAACCATAAATCTAACTCTAACTTCACAAAATATTCATCACAAATAGTGTCAAAGTCATCACATGACTCAGAACTCCTTGTATAGTCTGGCCCGACAATTTACCAAAGGCAGGATAATCATTGACGGTCAAGAACAGTAAGCAGCGTAAGGTGAAGTATTCACGTTTGTCCACATCCCAAACTTGCACCCCTTCTGTCCATAGGATTTTCAAATCATCCACTAGTGACGTGAGATACATATCAAGATCATTCCCAGGTTGCTTCAGACCTTGAATAAGTATGGTCATCATGATGTACTTTCGCTTTATGCACAACCAAGGCGGAAGGTTTTAGTTATAGAGATTCACAGGCCAAGTGTTTTTATCGGTCGCTCATATTGTCAAAGTGATTCATTCCATCGGTACTTAGTCCAAACCTTATATTACTGATTTCTATGGCAAACTCTATGTACATCCTATCGATGTTTCTCCATTGGGCCGCACCAGCAGGGTATCTTAGCTTTCAATCATTTTAACACTCCTGAGCATGCCAACGTATCAGTTTTGCCTAATTTCGGCTCGCAAACAGACACTTAAATCAAGGAGTTACGAGTAGATAGCAAGCAACCTTTGTAGGAGTTCCTTTCATCACCTCGGTGCCAATCATCGATGACATCTGTCTAACTTTTACTCTTGTATCTAGATGTTTTGCACACAGACACAAATGTAAGTTTGCATACTGTTTACGAAAAAGGACACAATCCTTCAGACATGGATGTATTCTTTCTACTCCCATTCCAAGCGGAAAAAGAACATTTTTTGCTTTATAGGTGGTTCTGGGCAATTCATTCCCCACCAGAATCATGCCCGCCAAAAGACCTAATAACGCTGCAAAGCTCTTGTCAGACCATATGTTTCTTGCCTTTAGCCTCAGAAGTTATAATATTGATGAAAATTTTGTGTTTTTTTTCTTGCAGCCTCAATACAAAGGTTTCTTTGAGTCCTCGAACAAGGCCCAGAATTCATTATAGCATATGTCGTCGTGGTTACCCTTTGCATCAGACAACATTTGATCCAGATCGGGCAAGGCATCCTCATCAGCCAACATCTGATCAATACCAGCTCAATCGCCGTCATCTGGCCTATCATCATTGCTATTTATCACGCCTAGTCCAAATTGTATACTCTTCCGTAAAACCTCTTCGAATCAAGTTGTCGACGATCGGTGAACCGGCGAACTTACGGTACTCATGAGATGATGATTACTGGGGGGTAGGGACCTCTAGGGCCCAAGCGCCAAGAGATCTGACAGCAGGGAATAGCTGTTTTTATACAGGTTTGGGCCTCCCTCAGGATAATAACCCTACGTCCTGTTGCTATATATTGCTCGGGAACACGCTTTACAATGGGGGGATGTATGTTAGTGGCTACCCTAGGCCTAATCGTAGACTAAACTATCCTAAACCACCGGGCTCGACTCCTTCGAGGCAGTGGATCTTCTAGGGCTTCGACTTCAGGAGCTGCGACTAGATGTCTTGACCTGATTGGCTCTGTTGGATCTATTTCCCTCTGTCCTCCCCTATGGGATTGCTGATCCTTATATAGGGGGCGTCTGAGGTCGTACTGGATGTGGACTTACGCCCAAGTAGGACTCTGGTCTCCTTAAACGTCGGGATCGACTTCCTAGTTTAAGGAGAGTCTTCTCTTCCCGAGAGGGGTTACCTTATCATCCAGGGATCCTTCTCGGGTAAGCTGTACCTTCCTAAAGTCATGGGAGTCTACATACGGATACCCCAAATACGCGGGAAGCCGTACTATTCATCATCAAGCCCCCCATCAGTACGCGAAGTGAGGCCATGATGGTTCTGTTAGAAATCTGCCCTTGTCGGGAACGAACTTCCGAGTAGGCGATCCGAGTAGCTTTCGTTGGTGACTTCTTCGAGTAGGTTCTACCCCGACCAAGTAGTTGGGAGAGCCTTATCGGAATTATCCTCAGGATAGACCCAGAATGTTTTCTGACTTGATCTGGTCCGTTGATCTTGGACACGCGTCCGCCTGGCACGTTTTTAGGAAACCGATCCATCGTGGCGGAAAATTCGCGTGGTGATGAAGAATCTTTTCTCTCTCTGCGCTATCGTGCGCGCGCTCGTTCGGGTCGTGGGTTGTCAGACCCTCTTTTTCCCGCGACATGCCTTGTATGCGGAAAAAGCAATTGCCCGCATTAAATGCGATGGAACTGATCATGCCGAAAACCGCGCTCGTCTCCGGTGAAAGTTTAAATCTCCAGGAATCCAAGGATTGGGGTTTTGCACGCATTGTCTCTTCGCCTCCCAGCCTTCTTGCTCTCTTCATCTTCTTCCTCGTGCCCTTGCCAAAACCTTCGCCTCCATCTTCTCGTGGTCGAATGACGAAGATGGGCAAGAAGAAGATCGTGAAGAGTTCTCCCGATCGCACCGAGGAGTCGGGGAAAGCCTCGGAGGAAGTAGCCGTCGCCATTCCTCCATTCGAGGTCTCTGTGATGGACGCCTCCGCCTTGGAGAAACTGGCGGCAGAAGAGGTGATACTCCCGGAGGTATTTGTGCCTTACCGGGAGGCCGCGAAGGAGACGGTCCCCTCCCCTAACACGGGCTGGATCGTCGTTTTCATGGACTTTTTTAGGTGTGGATTCCAATTCCCGCCTTCGTCCTTCTTTCTCCTTACGCTCCAGTTCTACGAGATCGAGTTGATCCACCTCAACCCGAACTCGGTCCTAATGCTGGCAGTATTCACGCACCTGTGCGAGGCCTACCTCGACATTAGGCCGAACCTGGAGCTCTGGAGGTACTTCTGCAACCTCCGCCGTCAGAAGGGCAGTGGCGCGGGAGTCGTCGGCGGCGCAGGATTCCGACTTCGTGAAGGGATGAAGAATGCTTACATCGCTTCCTCCTGGAAATCATCCTGGTTGGGCTAGCACAATCGGTGGTTCTACTGCCAACCCCCGGCGAGCTCGAGGCTATCCTACCGCGGGCTCGCCCCTATCTCGAACAAAAACTGGGAGAGGCCCCGAAGGAGACTAAGAAGCTTAAAGCGCTCGTCCAAGACATTGCCAACCTTGTCGCCAAAGGCTTGTCGGCGTGGGATGTCGCGAAGGATTTCCTTCGACGCCGGTTAAGCCCTCTTTCGTCGAGGATCAAGGGAGCCTGGGAGGTCCCGGAGGGTCCAGACCAGACCAAGGACTTCGACACGGGTAAGTATCACGACTACCTCCGTGCCGATTCAATCATCGATACTCCTTACACACTTCTTTCTTGTCGTGCCGGGCAGAGTTGTCCCCGGAGGAGCTTCAGAATAGGTTGAACTACCTATTCGAACAATCCCCTCAAGGTGGGCGTACGGATGTGCCCTTGCCTTTACTGCAACAGAGCCCGGACAGCCGACAAGAGGTACTCTCGGTAAGGTGTTCATCGTTGACTGGCTTGGGTTCATCCGAGTAGCCTTACAGAAGGTCCTCGGGCTTGTTTCTTCGCAGCGGCTAGGCCGCGGGGGACTTGACCCGGAGGCCGAGCGAGAAGGCATCCTCGTCGAGGATGATGAGGTCGAGATGTACGACACGGCCCCACCGCCCTTTGAGACGAGGGAGGAAGATCCTTCTGCGGCTGAAGAGGGGACGGAGGCCCCTTTGACGAGTTCTCCCGCCTGAGACCCTCGACCACAGGTTTAAATCCTCGCCCAACTACTTCTTTTTTTCTGTATTCTTTTCCGAATGACAGTCACAAAGATGGATGTGTCGGATAGCCCGGAGCAAGCAGCCCTCTCCCTAAGGGGCCAACTTCCCCTCCTACGACCGTTCTCGAGGAGAAGGTCGTGGCAGACAAGGGGAAGGCGCCGCTCTCCTCCGGCAAGCGAGACTCAAGTGTCTTGGCCAGAACAACTCCTCCCGTGGGGAAGCGCACGAGGTGAGTTTTCCTTTGCCGCCTTTTTCTTTTAACTTTGTTGTATTGAAGACTTGACTCGGTTGCTTGTGGCAACTAGGGTGTCGATCCGCTCCGCCAAGACTCCGACTACTGCGGCCACCAAGCCACAGCCCCCGGCGCCGAAATCGGCACCGGCCTCTGTGCCGGACTTGCCACAGGCCCCTGCGCCAGATTTGCCGCAGGCCCCTACGCCGGAGCTATCGCAGGCTCCTGCACCGAGGTTGCCGCCGGCCCCTACCAAGGAGTCGGAGCCCCCGGCACCGGAGTCGGAGTTGCCCCTCGTCGAGCAGGTCGCGCCTTCGGGTCCTTCGGCGCCTGAAGGTCTTCGCCTTTCCTCCTTGCTGCAGGTAACGTAAAGGAGATCAGCGATAAGGTAATTTTACTCTGCTTGTACTAACCTGTTCTTTTTCAGCTTGCTATTTCCCAGGTCGCTCCGCTCGAGAAGGCCCAAGAGGAGCTGGACTCGGTGTGCGACGAGCTGAAGAAACGTCTCGATGAGTCCAAGAGGCAGCGGGCGGAGAACGAGACGTTGCTGAAGCGCCTCGAGGACACCGAGAAGCAGCGGGCGGCGGAGAAGGAGGCGCTGCAGAAGAGCCTTGACGACTCCGAGAAGCGGCGCGCGGCGGTCGAGGCTGACCTGTCGTCCGCCAATGCACGCCTCTCCGACGTCGTGCCTTCCCTGCAGCGGAGCCAATCCTACGCGGGGAAGCTGGAGGAAGACCTCGAGCGGGCTTTGGGCGCGCTCGAGAAGGCGTTGGGGGAAGTTGGTGTCGTCGTCGCCCCGAGTTCTTCTTCGGCTAACCGCCTAATCGAGCTGACGGCGTCTGTCTCTCAGTTGAAGCCTACTGTCGAGAAGCTTCTCGAGAGCGAGCTTCAGCAGGGGGTTCGCGACGCCCTGGCCTTCGCCTTGGCCCTTCTGAAGCACGTCACCCGGACTTGTCCCTGGAGGCGCTTGCTGCTGACTTGCCGGAGGGTGAAGAAGAGAGCCTTGTCGACGCCGTGCAGAAAGCGGCAGATGCCTTTGGTGATCGAGTCCAGACATCTGGCTCGAAGTAGGTCTGTAATAGCAAACACTTACGTAGATACTGTGGTTAGTAACTGTGCGATAATTCGTGTGTTTTGGTCTTTTTCAAAACCTTGTCTAATCTGCTCATGTGAAACTTTATCGGATGCAAGCGTAGACTTTAGTCGGAACCAATGTCCTTTGTCTTCCTCTAGTATAGGTGTGCGAATAGTGCCGTAGGTCGTTCCTTGCTGTGATCGACCGGTCCTTAGGTTTAGTCGGATGGAGGGCTCAGTGGCTCCTCATCATCAGTAAACGCGATAAGGGGTCTTTCATACAACTTGTCGTGGCCATGGCAGCACCTCCGTATTCCTTAGCTGAGGGGAGACTCCGGTTACTTGGCTAGTAAACTCTGCGTTTGCTCAATCAACGAGGTTTCACTCTACCCGAGGTATCTTCTGCTCCGAGTGGTCGGAGACTTGGATAAGCGTACAGGTTCCGTTGATCTAGTCGTACTCGCACCTCCTTCCCTTCCTTTACTTGGGATCAAGGGACATTGCCACGGAACTGGGGAGCTTAGTCAACCAGACCTTAGGTCTGGTCAGGTGGGGGGCTCAGTGGCTCCCCTGTCACCTGCAAACGCGTTAAGGGGTTTTCCTCGCATCCCTGGCAGTTGCAGCACAGAACCCTTTTTCCTTTGCGCGGGTCGGAAAAATCGGTACTCGTACTCGTATTTTGACTTTCCCGTATTCTTATCCAGCCCCCGACTGACCGTTCGAGGGATATCTCGGATAGGCAGTCTGAATAGATAATGAGAAACATTGAACTAAGAAATTTGTATTATTTAAAAACTGTGTCTTTTACAGGCTACTGTAAGGAAAACAATTCTAGGAAAAGCTAAGAAACAAAAACTAAGCCGTCCCCTCCTCCTTTGGCTTGTCGTCGGTTGCGCCAAAGACTCCCGTCCTCTTGTCGCGACCTGCTGACCGAACTTTGTTGAGTGCGCGTGCTGGGCGGCGGCGCCTGGAGCGTCTTATCATCGACTTGTTCGTAGCTTGGCGACTCTTGAGGCTGGTGTTGGTGCAACATCGGAATCCGCCGACGAGGAGGCGATGGTTGTACGATCTTACCGGATGCGGTTGTACTGGACTCTCTAACGGACGCGACCTTCTTCCCACTAATACGAGCGACCTGGACCGGGCCGCTTCCCCCGAGGACCCGTTGTCCTGTTCGGGGAAGGCCCTGTTTTTCTCCCAGCTCCGGTTTAGTCGTGGAGCTTTTTCTCCAACTTGGAGGGGTTACTTTCCGGAGTCGTTGCTCGTAGCCGTGGAGGCGGTCTTGACGACGTGGAGGCGGGAGCCTCGATGTTGGCATCCTGGGTAGAGGGTAGGTGCTGCTCCGCGAGGTCGAGGCTGCGCTTGTCGCAGAGGAGTGCTTCTCTGGGGGAGCTCCTTATCGTGAGGACACCCTTTGGGCCTGGCATCTTTATGCACTGGTAGGCGTAGTGCGTAGCTGCCATGAACTTGGCCAGGGTAGGCCGTCCCAAGATAGCATTGTAGGCTGTCTCGAAATCGACTACGTCGAACAGAATTTTCTCTGTTCAGAAATTCTCCGGTGTACCGAAGGTAACCGGGAGCGTGACTTGCCCTATCGGCGTGGCCGATGAGCCCGGGACGATGCCGTGGAAAGCGTGCGTCACCGTCTGCACGGACGACCGCGGCACTTGCATGGCATCGAGGGCGTTGGCGAATAGGATATTGAGGGAGCTCCCTCCATCTATTAGCACGCGGCCCACTCGGCAATTGTTGATCGTTGGCTCGACCACGATCGGGTACCGTCCCGGTCGAGCCCAGTTTTCGGGGCAATCGGTCTGGTCAAATGAGATTGCTACCTCAGACCAATTGATCGCTCGAGGGACTCGCAGTACACTCGCGAGGACTTCCCGGGCGATCGCCTTATACTGCCTCTTGAACTCGTAAGAGGTCGAGCCCCCGAATATGTGCTCGATTGCTCTGACGTGCCCCTGGAAAGGCTCAGGGGTAGAATCATTGTCGTCGGAAGACGTCTCCCGGCTGTTGTTAGCGACCTGAGGATTCTCCTCGCGGAACCTCTCTCGCTCTTCCCGAAGGTATTTCTTGAAGATGCGACACTGCCGCAGATCATGTGAGTCTGTCTGGTGAAAGTCACACCAGGGCTTGGACGTCTTGTCCGAGGATGTCGTAGGCTTATCCTTGGGGCGTGGCTTCCAGGTGCGTTTTTCGGAGACGTCGGCCATCACCTCGTCGGTTCTGGTCCTCTTCTCCTTGCTCCCTCCGGAGGGCTTCTTCTTGCGCTTAGTCTTGCGCGAATCGCCTCTTGACCGGAGAGGAGAGCTGGTCGATTCACCCCGCTGCTGCTTGATATAGCGAAGGGTTTCCTCCGCACAAGCGGCCTTCTCGGCCAGGTCCATGAGCTGCCTGGTGGTTTTTGGTGGGCGCATGATCAGATCGTGCGTGCACATCTTGTTTCGGCTGCCCCGAGTGAAGGCGCGGATGACATCCGATTCCGTTATCTCGGGTATAGTGTTGCGGACAGCACTAAACCTCTTCGACGAGAAAAAGATCTCGACCCGACCAGGCCTCGGGAAGGTGCCCTGGAAGTTCCCGAGTAGCATGTCGCATAGCTGTCCCCAGGAACATATTGTTCCTGGGGGGAGATTCGTCAGCCACGTCCTAGCGGCTCCTCTGAGGGCGGTAGGGAGGTAGTTGGCCATTACCTTCTCGTCACCGCCGGCCGCCTCAATCGCGGTGGCGTAGATCTGGAGGAATTCCACGGGGTTCGTGGTTCCGTCATACGATTCAAGCGAGCCGGGCTTGAAACGAGAAGGCCAGCGTACCTGTCGGAGTTCCTGGGACAACGCCTGGCATCCGCTGAAGGATCCCCGATAAGGCACGTTCTTGCCACTATTCGGGGTCGAGGATCGGCCCCGGGTATTGGCGTTGTGCACGTGATCTCTCCGAGAAGGATGCTGCTCCTGCTGGCACCTTTGGCGGCGGCACCGCTCGAGCTGTTCTGGGAGGTCCACCGGCTGCTCCTCCTGAGGAGACCGGTTCCTGGGGTGACGTCCCTCCTGATCTCGTTCTTCCAACGGGGGAGGGGTATCCACCCGAGTAGAGCTGCGGGCCACCGATCGGGCTCGAGAAGACTCGGCCTGGTTCTGAGCCTCCTGGAGGTCAGCCCCCAGCCGTCGTAGCCACTGCTCGCCCGCGGGTGTAGATAAATCCGCTACGGGAGGCTGTGATAGTAGATTGCGCACTTCCGCAAGTTTTCGAGCAGTCCAGGACACGTACTCCCTCGTTCCCGGGGGGGATCTTTCTCCCATGGCAGGCAGGTCTCCGCTCCGACGAGGAGTTCTTTCCCCGGCAGCGGGCAAGCCTCCGTCCACGTGGGAGGCAGCCAGCGCATTGCGCGGCTGTGAGCCCCCGGGCAGATCCTGATCTTCAGGGTCTTCTCGACCGTCGTTGATCGCGAGTACCATCCGAGGTCCTTGGCTGGACGACGTGTACTCGTATTCCATCGCGTTGTCCTCATCGGACGCCACGCAGGTAAAGTCTTGATCGTTCTCACGATCAGAATTAGCAGGAGAAATCCCAGCCATGGGGCTGGTCGTTCCTGCTGGGGAGTCGTCATTCAAGATCAACTTCCCGCTGAAGGCCCTGGCGCACTCGGTTCTGAAGTGATCTGCTTCGCAATCTGAGTCCTCTCCAGGGGCGTATTCTCCAAAGTCGACTCGATCCGTCACTGGGTATGGGTCCATAGGGCCGAAGTTGTCGTAGAAGCCCTGGTCCGAGTACCCAGTGCGGGGCGAGGTTGCGACCGGCTACTTCCTCCTCGGTCGCAACCGGGGAGGGGTGTGCAAACGGCGCTGGGATCTGATCGCGCCTAGTTGCGCGTCCCGCCGACTTTGATCTTTCCTCGACGGTTTGGTCCGGAGAGGTCCCCACGGTTAGCGCCATCTGTCGACGATCGGTGAACCGGCGAACTTACGGTACTCGTGAGATGATGATTACTGGGGGTAGGGACCTCTAGGGCCCAAGCGCCAAGAGATCTGACAGCAGGGAACAGCCGTTTTTATACAGGTTCGGGCCTCCCTCAGGATAATAACCCTACGTCCTGTTGCTATATATTGCTCGGGAACACGCTTTACAATGGGGGGGTGTATGTTAGTGGCTACCCTAGGCCTAATCGTAGACTAAACTATCCTAAACCACCGGGCTCGACTCCTTCGAGGCAGTGGATCTTCTAGGGCTTCGACTTCGGGAGCTGCGACTAGATGTCTTGACCTGATTGGCTCTGTTGGATCTATTTCCCTCTGTCCTCCCCTATGGGATTGCTGATCCTTATATAGGGGGCGTCCGAGGTCGTACTGGATGTGGACTTACGCCCAAGTAGGACTCTGGTCTCCTTAAACGTCGGGATCGACTTCCTAGTTTAAGGAGAGTCTTCTCTTCCCGAGAGGGGTTATCTTATCGTCCAGGGATCCTTCCCGGGTAAGCTGTACCTTCCTAAAGTCACGGGAGTCTACATACGGATACCCCTAATACGCGGGAAGCCGTACTATTCATCATCACAAGTGGTTCTCGATTTGCTTTAAATTTTGCCACATCTTATCATTCTCACAGTCAAAGCATGGACAATACATCCACTATTTCCCCTTATTCAACATATCCTCCTCAGCAGTTCTTGTAAAAGAACATATGTCATTGATGTAAGATTCACTATAACGAGTCTCATTGTACATCCACATTCGATCAATCTATATTGTCAATACAAAGATATAATTAAGATCAATTTCTCCCTAACAAATATAGTGATGTAAAGTACAATTTATAAAATAAGTGCCTAGCTACTCTTACTTCACCAAAATGCAAACTATATGCACACAAATTACAATTGCTAGGTAGTTCTAAACCCTAAACATTTGTATTGATCTAAATAATCCTCTACTCTCTAAACATATGTGCTTACACATTCATCATAGCTATAATTCCATAATCAATAGGAATTAACCTATTCTCGCTCTCTTTTCAAAATTAGCAAGAATGGAGAGGTATACAAGGTAATTAGAATGAATTATTAACCTTTGATAACCTTGATCTCCACTAACTAAGCTCAACTTCAAATCGGGTCACCGAAATCGCCCACCAGCCGCCAGCCCGACCTAACAGATCTAGGGTACCCAGATCTGTTTGGTCGGGCTCTAGCCTTATATAGAGTTACACATCCCAGACGGTTCAAAAATAAACCGTCTCGGATCGGTTGGAAATATGAACTGTCTGGGATGTGGCCTTACCCTAAACGGTTTGTTCTTGCTCTGAGATGTCTGATCATTTCTCAAACGGTTATCCTCATGCAACTGTTTTGGATGTCCCTTATCTGTGACGATTTCTTTTAACCTTTGGGATGTGCCTTCTGAGATAGACGTTTCTACAGTGGTGACCCAAGTAGTGTTGTGTTCATTATTACCCTGAGTTGTCCTCTCTTGGACCTGAACATTCCCTATAGTTTGCTGCTGTTGATGATTAGTTGGGTGTCATATTTTTTTCTTATACATGGTTTTTGGTCTTATAATTTTCAAACTTTTCCCCTAAATTTTCTATTTTTTATATTTTTCCAATTTTTTCTAAAATTTCTGAATTTGTCTAATATTCCTTTTTTAAAATATTTTTTGTTGACTATGTTGGTCAAGCTGCCACATGTACGAATATCTCACTGTCATGGCATTTAATTTTGCCTTGCTATGGTCAGAGGGAGGAAATTTAAATAGTTGTACGAGTTGAGAGACAAGATTTTCTGGTATTAAAGTCGTACCTAAGCAAACCTCACATCAGATCGGGTTTCAGGCTGGGCTTGAAAAATCCAACCTAAAAATGTCAAGCCCGAGCCTGACCCGAAACATGTAAAAAATGGCTATTTTGAATTAAGATAATATTAATTTAATCAGAAATATTAATAGCATATGAATAGAATTATTGTAATTATATTTTGAATAACACATTATCTTTTTTTTTGGGATTTCAGGCTAAAAATCAGAGCCCGTCTTCAGGTCTAATTGAAGTTTAGAGACGAAATCTAAATTCAGCTAGCAGTGGCTGGATTAAAAATATTTTTTCATATTTCAAATATCAATGAATATCTGGCCCGCAGGGAATATTCGATTAGTTCTACATGCGCGAATACAGAGAGCAAAACATATGGTGCCTATGCTTGGACATACCTGGCCCATGTATGCATCCGTTCCGCGAACTGACCGTGGAAGCTCTTGCTCAAAAAGTGGTCGTGAAAGGCAGGAATATGAGCACATAGGAAGTTGTCCTTTTAGCGCGCGGCTCAACGCTTATCACGTGCGGGAAGAGCTCGCGCTACACGATCCGCGTGCAGACTTCGGCATCGAACGGCAAAGAGATGAACACAGCCAACGCGCACACGCATGACGTCGACGCGGCGGCGTATCGTGACGACGTCTCGTGATGTTACCGTCAGACAGGACCCCAAATCCCGGGTCAACGACAGAACTGGACTATTATCGTTGCTGTATGTACAACTTCTCAACTTGGCGAATCGCCAGGTCGAAATTGGGGCAGGAAATATGCGCGCGAGATCCAGATAACTCATACGGGCTCCAGCGTCCGATCGAGCGTGGGTTCATTTCTTCGCACATCTGACGCACCTGCCCGTGTTGCCTCTCTTTTTCATCCCCTTTGTTTTAGTCTGTGCAACTAGCAAATTAGTTAAGCAAATTTCTTCGGTCAAACCGATCGATAAGCTCACACTAGCCACAGCATATGGTCGCAATCATCGGCGAAAGGAAAATTTGTACGCTGGCTATTTATATCTAGTTAAAATCCAAAATTGTGACGGGTCTATGTTTGCTATGCTTCTTTTTTCTGAACAAGAACAGCCCGATATAATTCACAAAGGTCCGGAGTTTTAAGGTTACTATATTTATTAATACCAGGTTTGTTTGTATAAGAAACGCACACCGTAAGCTAGTGCAATTAATTAGTTGCACAGATTGGAACAATCTTGCAATACCGTATATATGGAACAGGTAACTTGTATGTAAGTATGGGCCGTATGTTACATACGTATACCCAACCTAGCTAATTAGGTAGGTTCAGACTTGCAGGGAATTCCGACTTGCAGTCGTCGTCGTAGACACCCACGATCTGCGCGCGTCTGATTGAGTTGTAGAGACTCGAATCTCGAAGCTCGACGAGACACGCCCTCAAAACAGCATGCCGTCACGTAGCCCGTCGGTGGGTGCACCGAAATACACCGTGTCCGTCACGCCGTAGTCCATGATATCGAGCGCCTCATCAACGTCCAGCCTGACCGGCAGCCCAGATGCATCAGCCGAAGCAGCGGGCGCAGACGCGCCGTCGCCTGCGCGGCGGCCCTGCCGCGACGGTTCTTCCGGCACGCCGCCCCCGGAGTGCTGCCCCTGCAGCACGCAGGCGAGGGACGAGACGAGCGCCTGGCGCTCGCGCTCCTCGTTGGCGCCGTGGCCGAGGACGACGTCGTGGGCGCCGGCGCCCTGCCGCGATAGCCCGGAAAAGCCGATGAGCGGATTCGTCGCGCCGTGTGCCGCCGCCTCGGGCTGCTGATCAGCGGGCGGCGCGTGGCACGTGTGCTCGTGGACGTAGATGACATGGTACAGCGGCGGGTCGCCGTTGCTGTGCTTCTGCACCTGCTTCGTCGCCGGGCAGTTGCGCCCGCGGTGGTTGCTGCATCGGTAATAGCACCTGCGTATATACACAAGCAGGAGTAAGAATTGAGATTCGTTCCGCGTACACAGTAACACAGGTAGGTCATCTGATCTTGATTAGCACATGGCGGCTAGCTAAGAAGAAACTGTTGCGTCGTCTAAAATATGCAACTTAGCAGGTGTGCTGGTGATGTCGCATCAAAACAATTAATTAGTGGCTAGTGACGTAAGAAGATGCCTCTCTCCCAATAAAATACCAGTACGATTAAATCTGTAACCCAACTCTACTTCACTGTGATGAACACACACGAGAATTACGCGCGGCTAAAAAACGTAACTTTCGGGGCCGGGGACAAAACGTTGGTCAACAAAACATTTTTTACTTGAAACAGAAAAGCAGAGTGTCAGCATCAAAGCTTTTGTTTTGAACGAAGTCGGCATCGAAACTACTATTAACTCTGTTTTCCCTTCTGGTGAGCCCTTTCACTTCGGTGGTTGACTTGAAACGTGTGGGGATTCGTCTGGCTGCTCGAGAATCTTTAAAGGTGTACACGTTCGGTGCGTGTCAAGCAACATTTTGCGTTTGTCGTTTGCTTTCCCGACTTCCCGGTGCTATTGCATGGCTATCCAAATCGGATCTTTTTGTCTACGCTATCTCTAGAAGCGTCACGGTCTAAAACTTATCTTTGGTTCCTTGTTTCTTCTTATAGCGAAATGGTAACTTACCCTAAATTAACTAATTACGGAGAGAAAATTTCTGAAAAAAAAAGAAAGAAATCAATGAACCTTGGGAAGTTGGTCTTCGTGATCCTCTTCTGACCGTACTTCCTCCACTGATAGACGTCGTTTGAGTCCGGCGAGGATGTTACTATTTCCCTGTTAAACAAACAATGCACTCCACAAATCAGATCTACACGTGCGTACGTACTAATTACTGGCTAGTTCAATGAACTTTTAGAATAAAACTTGCAAGTTGCAACCGAGTTGTTTGATTTACTAGTATCAGTTATATATGCAGGCATGTACTAGCAGACGACTCACTTTCTCGGGACGCCGTCATCTCTAGCACGGCGCGCGCCCACGGACACGCTCGATCCGGGCGTCTCCGCCCGTGCAGGCGCGGCCGGGGCGGAGTCGCCCATGATGGAGATGCAGAGGGTGAAGGCACGGGACACCTCACCCAGGATGAATGCGGCGGTGGCCTCGGCTTGGCCCTGCCCCTGCAGCGCGCGCAGCGCCTCCGCCTGCAGCCGCGCCGTCAGCAGCTGCCCGCGCGTCAGCTCCCTGACAACCGCCTCGAGCTCGTCCCCGGAGTCGAGGCCACTGCCGCCGCTCACGCTGAGACGAGACTGCGTCTGCATGGCTCTGCCTAGCTAGCTAGCTGCCGACCTTAGCGTGGTGCTGTTTGAGCTCGTGGAGTGCGCGCGGAAGTGTTAATTTGTTGGTGCGAGTTGAAGTCTTGGGCTGGCAGTTTTGGTGGCGGGGACGGGCGGAAGTAGAGCGAGGGGTGCGCGCGGCGGAGCTCTTATATCGGTAGGGGGCTGGCGTGCGGTGGGCGTGGGTGGGACAGGAAGAAGCGTCGTGGCATGTGCACAGCTCAGCCGAAGTTGGGACTTGGGAGTGGTTCGATAACCGGTAACCTGGGGACGCTTTACGCGGTCTTGTAGACCTGGTGAGGACCGTACAGGAGTCGTTTTCTCAATAGAACTGTGCAAAGGAGACCTGCAAAAATTACGGAAAAAAGAGACCTGCAAACAGATATAGAAACAAACAAAGGTGGATACTGTTCTTTTTCCCTTTTCTTTTACCCAGAAAATGAAAACGAAGTGGCTTCTGGTTTAGCAGCCTTATCTTTTGAACTTTGGGAAATCAACTGCGAATTGTAACTATATATAATCGTGTTTAGCTCTGTATTTGCTGCAAATCAATTGTCTCTTCTAGAGATTTATTTTGTAGGTGAATATTGACAAATATGTTATATTTTTTCTTTCACGAGGAATTGACAAGTATTTTGCAGTTACCAAGCACTAGCATAGTGGCCCATGCACTTTTTGAGCAACTTTTTTAGAGCCTTTTAGTTTTTTTAGAACAAAGCTATGGTCTCTACAGTTCCGTGGAAACAGTTGAAGATATTGTACCTCACTAGATGACACTTAACAGTATAAAAACAATATAGTAATATTATTTAGTTTAAAAAAATTATATGCCGGCTTTGATTACACCAAAATATTGGAAAAGCAAAAAAGGCATATGATATTGATGAGAACTAAAACTAAATCAAAAAGGAAAAAAATCAAATTTTGGTCTTCAACCCTGAGTCTAATTTTGGTCTCTAAACTCTGAAACAAAATAAACTTGACCCTTCACTTTTAAAACTAGACAGTTTTGGTTCCTCATCTCACTCAAAATGGTTTGACTCATGACTTGGTGGTGACTTTACATACGTGGCAGCCGAGTCAGCACATTATCGGGAAATTTGAAAACATAGAAAATTAGGAAAATAAAAAAAAACTTTTTTGAAAAATCAGAAATTTCATTTTAAAATGGTAAAAAGTCAGAAAAGGTTGAGAATTCAAAGAAAAGTATTGACAAGAGGAATTTTTCAAAATCGAAACAAGATTAGAAAATTTAGATAAAAATAAAAGTTATCAAAAGTACTATGGAAAATCAGGTGTCGGTGTTTTGATCCGGCAATAATGAATACGGGGCAGCGTACGCGTAGCAGATCTAGATGGGTGCACACGAGACATAGAGTTTAGGCAGATTTAGACCCTCAAGAAGAGGTAATACGCTATGTCCTGTGTTTGGTGGATGGTATTGCTTGTGTGCCTATGCCGCAAGACCTCGAGAGTAGTTCTCTAGGTTGCTAGGGTTTATGTGTATCGTCTCTATGAAAGGTTCCGAGTCTCTCTGCCGATCGGGGGATCCCTGCCTCGTCCTATATAGGCGACAGGGGTGAGGTTACATGAGTCCGGATCGGTTTACAAGTAAATTTCCTAATCGGTTACAACTAAATCCCGAGATATCGGGTAGGTACATGTTTATGTCTTGTACTCCAAGTTGATGATGCGCCCCCATGTAGAAGTCGGACTCCAAGTAATCGGTCCGACCCACCCTATGACTGGAGGGCCGGCTTTGTCCTCCTTGACAATACCCAGGTGCTATGTCATCGTCAGTAGCCCCTGAGTCCTTCACGATCTGGCTGCAACTTGTCTTGGTAACGCCTTCGCCCAAACCAAGTGCTTTTTGCCTTCTCCCTTGGGCAAGTTTCCTGAGCGGTATCCGCCTGAGCGCGCCTTCTTGTTGCTTGCAGGGAGATTGTGAGGGACTCTTAGAACCCCTGTGGAATAAAAGTGATAAGCCGAGTAATATTCACCCGTAGGGCAGGAATATCATGGCAGGTGAGCTAATAACGGGTAAGTCCTGGTGGTATCGGTCATTTCCAGCAGATGGAGACCGGCTATCAACCCAGTGGGGGGCCTAATGCGGGTGCCAAACGCCTTTGGGCCTGTATACCCCATGCCAGAAGAGGTCGGAGAGGGCCACGGCTAGTGGCACTACTGTCGTCGCGGTGGTCACTGCGGTAATCCATCTCAGGACCTCGATGAGTGTTCCGTCCGGCATCAACAGGGTTCCGCGCATCACGGTCCGATCCAAGTCGGTTATGGACCGACCCAGCTCGGCGAGCGTATTTGTCCGCGTCCTGACGGGCGCGGCTCCGTGCAGCTATGATGCCCCGTGCATCACGATTAGGCCCGAGTTGGTTGTGAACCGCTCCGGCCAGCTGATGACGGTCAGGGTTTGCACGGCGGCCTTCCGCGGTTGGTGGGCTTCTGGGGGGTGAAGAGCGCCGACTCCTAGCACTTGCTGAAGAGCCCGCGCGGTCCCCAGAGGCTTCGGCCTGCTGAAGAGCTGTTTCTTCTAGCAGGATGCGGAGTCGCCGGAGTTCGTCATGTCCCAAGGTGCCTTCAGGGATATTAATGGTGCGCGTCGCCATCGTGGCAGCGATGATGTTGTGATTAGGAAGCGGGAATATTGGAACCCCGTCCTACTCACGCATGCGGAATTCATTGTGGACTTGGCACCCTCGAGCCCTCATGTCGTCGTTGCGCAGTTGCTCGTCGCGTTGACGAGCGAGCCTGGTCTGCTGCTCGATCAGCTCCTCCTCCTTGGCCAGGAGGCGGAGCCGAGTGGCTTCAAGCTCAGTAGGCGTTTGCTCCACGATGGGGACTGATCGGTCGTCTCTATTGTCCAGTGAGTTGGGGTTGGTCATGAAGACCTCCCGGGATGGATGGTGACTGCCTGAGCTCTCGTACTCGTCCGAGTCATACTCGAGGATGGGGAGGAGAGAATCGATAGCACCAACCAGTCGGGACCCCTGTTCGACGGGTGGGAACCAGTGCGTGAATAGCAGATCTGATTTCAGCGTAGCCTCATCCCTGGGGAGAGGAGCCGAAGACGCGGACTCAGGGGTGAGTCTGAGCAAAGAAGCTGATGAAGCCTCCGCTGATCGACGGGTTGCCGAGTAGCAGAGGTGAAGCTTGCCGATCTTGTCAGCGATGAAATCCAGTTTTCCAAATCAGAACAGCTGTCCAGGATCCGAAACCACCTCCAGAGAGGCGAACTTCATGATGCTTCCTGAGAAGAAAACACCGTTGTTGTTGACGGAACCCATCCAAACTCGTGCAGATGGATCTATGCGCACAACCCCTTCCTAGCGCGCCAACTGTCGGAGTATTATTCTGGAAATACTGAATATGGGGCGGCGTGAGCATAGCAAATCCAGATGGGTGCACACGGGAGACAAGGTTTAGACAGGTTCAGGCCCTCACGAAGAGATAATACCCTACGTCCTGTGTTCGGCGATTGATATTGCTTGAATCCCGAGTGCCGCAAGCCCTCGAGAGCAGATCTCAAGGTTGCTAGGTCTATGCGTATGAGGAGGTACTAAAAAGCATACCAATCGGAAGATCCGTACCAGGCCTTATATAGGCGACCAGGGCAAGATTATAAGAGTCTGGATCGGCTCACAGATTGGTTTCCTAATTAGTTACAACAGAATTCGGGATTGCCGGACTTGTGCTTATCCCTGTCTTGTACTCCAAGTTGATGAAGCGTCCCCGTGTAGAAGTCGGACTCCGAGTAGTCGGCCCGGCCCACCCCATGGCCAAAGGGCCGGATTTGTCCTCCTTAATGATACCCGGGTGTCATGTCATCATCACGTAGAGGATGTTCAAACCACTCCCTCCATCCATGAGGACCTTGGTGAGGCAGACACCGCGGATGATTAGATCCACCACCAAAGGGAACCTTCCGGGGTGAGGTATGTAGTCGGGGTGATCCGAGCAATCCAAGGGGATTACGGACTCAGACCATCGGAGGTACCTTGGCACAGCCAGCTCGATTGTGTTGACCTCGTGGTCCGTGAGCTTCTGGTGATGCTTGGACTCATAGCCACTCGGACGTCGAAGATCATGAGGCACGCAGTCTCCTTTCGAAACTCATCACTCCCATCCGGAGGAGGCTCCTATTTGTTCTGGCTAGGGGCAGAAGGCTTGTTTAGCTTCTTTAAGAGATTGCAGTCATGCGTGAGATAATTTAACTTTGGTCCATGAAAGTGACACGGCTGGCCCATCATCTCCTCAAAAGTGGCATTACCGCACTGAGGACGGTGCTGCGGAGCGCGCTTAGCAGCAGGGACGAGGTCTCCACTCTTGCGCTTCCGGTGTTTCTTCTTGGGCGACCCGAGACGATCCTTCATTTTGGGGGACTTGGGAGCCTTGCCCTTCCCCTTCTCATCCTTGGTTGCGCTGCCAACAGCCTCTTCACCAGTTGCGCAGTTGTTTGCGATGTCGAAGAGCTCGCGCGTAGTCTGGGGATTCTTACGTGCGATCTTGTGGATGAGGTCCGTGCTCCGAATACCCTTGGAGAAAGTAGTGATGACGTCGCCCTCCCGGACTTCCGGCATATGAGTTCTTCTTTTTGGAGAAGCGTTGGATGTACTCTCTGAGGATCTCTCCTACTTCCTGGGTACAACTGCGAAGATCCCACGTGTTCCCAGGCCTGTTGTAGGTGCCCTAGAAATTGTTCACGAAGAGGGTCTCAACATCGGCCCAGGACTGGATGCTGCCCCGAGGCAGGCTGGTGAGCCAAGCTCGGGCCGAGTCGGCTAAGAACAGGGGCAAGTAGTGGATCACGATATAATCGTTGCCTCCATTGGTCCTGCACGCCGTGTGATAATCGGCCAGCCAAATGTCTGGCCGAGTCTCGCCTGTATACTTGTCGATGTCGGTGACTCGGAATCGTGGTGGGAAGATGACTGTAAAGACCCTCTAAATAATCTTTATATCGTCGTGAGATCAGCAAGAGCTCACTTGACTAATGAACTAAAATTTTCATTTCATGCATATAGATAGTTGTGCATCGGATATCAAAATTTTCACGCCTTGTGTTAGGGCAGTCTCAGACTCTATCAACTGGGGCCAAGTTTTCTCAATGCAATTGTTTCGAAAATGTTTGGTAGCAAAGCTATTGGGATAACCAAATCTAAGTAAAGATTTTAACAGAAAATTGAAATACTAGCAAGTTTAAATTTACCCCAAAGTTTCTTTTGAATTGCTTCAAGGTTAAGTGCGAACTCAAATTAAATTACCGTTAACCTAAGAGGATTTAAAGGAGATCAAAAATGTCTTAGGAAATCTGGTCTAAACATTCTAATGCTAAATCCCCATTTGAGTCCTTGTCCCTGCTGTTTTAAAATTTTCAAAGTAAATAAACGAAGGAAAGATGAAAAATACCAGACTTTTCTCCCCTTTCCCACGTGCTGGGCCGCTTGCCCAGCTCTTTTCTTTTCTTCCCGCACACCCAAACGGGCCCCGGCTCATTTCTCTTCCCCCTTAACGCGCAGCCCACTGCGCTGCGCTCGCCCTTCTTCCCCAAGGCGCGTCGCCGCACCCCCTCTTCTACCAGGCGGGGCCCGCCTACAAGGCCTCACCGCCGCGTGGCTGGGCACGCGTCCGTCGGCATCTCCGCCAGCGACCCCGCCTCCTCTCTTCGCCCCAGGGTATAAAAGGGCTCCTCGGATACGCCGGCCCGCCCCTTTTCTCTCTCACCCGAGCTCACCGAGGTAGCACTCCCCTATTTGCTCGCCTCCTGGGCACGCCCAAGGCCGCCGCTGATTCATCGTCGCCGCTGCCGCCCGTCCTCCCACCAAGCGCCACCCCGAGCTCCTCCAACCGCTGCCCCCGGCTTCCTCATCCAAGCCACGCCGCCAAGCTCAGGGGAACACCTCCGCCACCCCAGGCCGAGAGCTCCCCTGCGCCGTCGCTCCCCGCTGCCGCTGGCCTTCCTTCTCTCTAAGCTCAGCGCACACCATCTCTCCCAATTTCCCCCACACGCCGCCCGCTATTCCAGGCCACCGGAGTACCTCCCCCAAGTCCGGCGCGCCGCCACCGCCCGTAGCCCAGCGGGCCTTGCCCCGTGCCACCTCCCGGCCGAGCCGGCCATATGCGCTGCCACTTTTCCCCGCCTTGCCCAACTCCAAGACCCCACCGTCGGGGCTCCCACGCCGCAGCGCACCGCCGGTGCTGCCTTCCCCTGCCACCGTCGGGATCTACAACCGCAGCTCTCCGCGCCTGCAGCTTCCGCCGCCACAGATGATGCCTGCCGGTGCCCCTCTTCTCCAAGCATAGCATCGCCGCCGCTGTGAAGGACCTCGCTACCATGGAGCTCCCGACTCTCCGTCCGTGCCTTCCTCGGCATCTTCACCAACCCCCAAGCCGCTGGAGCCCTTCCTCAAGCCCGCAATCGTCGTCGTCGCCTCGTTGCGGAGAACCCCACGCCGGTGCCTCCCTCGAGTCCGACGCCATCGCCACCCGTGCCGGGCACCTCACCGCCTCCTCGAGTTCATCCCCAGCTAGCACCGCCCCGCGAAGCCATCCACCCACCGGCCAACCGCGCATCCAGGAGCTTCGGTCCACTGCATCACCACATCGCAATCTTCGACACCACCCGAGCTCCACACCCCCGCCCTCCCAAGCTCGCCCTCCTTCGGCCTCGACTTTGTCAACGTCGAGGTGAGACCATGATCAACGACCTCCTCTTCCCTCTCTATGCCACCAAAACAGGGCTCCTCTTCGCATCGTCGCCGACGTGCAAAGATGCCTACCGGTCAGACCGGTTGGCTCAACGGTCTGACCAGGCTGCTCGAATGGTCAGCGATAATCAGATCGGCATAACCGATTAGAACTAGGGCCTTAATGGCACACTGTTGAGTAGTTAATTGTGTTGACATCCTTAATAACTACATTTTATTGTTTGAACTCGGGCATATTCAAAGCTTAAGGAATTGATATCTATAAACTAGCTACAAGTAGACGTTTACCTGTAGGTGAGCTGATTACGTTGATGTGTACTGGTCAGTATAACTAATGCCAAAGTTGGTTGCTTAAAACATGCCCAGTTATCTAATTATCATGGTAATTGGAAATTGGAATCTAATGCGACGTGGGTAATCCAATAAGGGACATGTATGATGTTTAGGATTAACTGCTCATGAGAGTAAGGAATGAATTGATGTGATAACCAGCCAACTACCCAAAGTTAGTAGGGTTAATAACAGGCACTGAAAGTAATGTACTTCATATTCACGGTAAATACTGATTAGTTAAAATTTAGTCCTTCGTTAGGATAATTCATTCATTGGGCATGCGGATGAGCACTAATCACTATATTAGAAGTGGAGATGATTAGCTAATTACCCCTTTTATGTGCAAGATAAGTTAACTAGTACCCTCCCGCACATACATAACTAGTGCGCAGGATCTCTGGTCACTAGTGAGGTTCAGATACATCCCTGCACCTTTGACTTTAATAACCATTATTGGTAACCAGGCTAGTTAGACATGTTTGAAATATTGATGACTAGTAGTAAGCATGATACTGTAGTAATTTGCTAAGCACTAGCTAGTAATGTAAATTAACCATTATCTCGCACGACTAATGCCTTCAAACCAAGTGAAGACAGGGTTAATTAGAACTAATCATGGGCTAGTAAAGTCAATACTCTAGTTATGTCCAGACAAAACCGAATCATTGCCGTAATCATGGAGGTGGCCAGTTAATTCATATTAGACGCAAGATAAGCTAATCATTATGTTTTGCCATAGAGACGCAACTACTAAGTTTGATCATTAGTCCTTAGTAAGATTTATACTTATACACACATACAATACCTAGCTAACTCCTTATATGCATGAGCCTGATTTAGAAGAAAGTAAGTAAAAGCTATGCCATATAATTGATGACGATAGTAATACCACCCCTCCTTAAGATTTCGGTTACATAAAAATGCATTTCCCCATTTTTCTTTACTGAGAAGAAGACAGGAAATACTAAAATTTGATTAGAATTCAAAACTCCGTAGAAAATGCATACAAGAGAATCTAACTTAACAGTCAAACTTAAAATGCTGGGTGACATAATTCATCTAAGGACTAGCATATAATCGTGTTATCATGTCCTCACATACTACCGCCTTGAATAGTTTTAAAAGTTGCAAGTCACACGTTAGGATGCCTTTCATACATTTTAGTCTGTTACTTCTGACCGGTTTTGATTTGTTCCTTTTATCATTTTTCGATCTTTCCGGTATTATTTCAATAGACTCGGGTAACGCGAGTGATCTTGAGGTTGTTTCTCGTCAAGCTTACGATCTTGGATAACCAGGCAAGCTTGCTCGCTTGTTGATAATATTCTGGTTATTCTTTTACTATACTTGGTTGATTGAATGATAATTGTGACGTGTGAACCACTAGCATGAGTAGGGTTTGTTTGTGTTGTGGTCAATGGATGTGTCCATTAAACCGATTGAATTAACACTTGAACCTCCTAATGCGAGATGTGAGAGCTGGGGTACTGTCACCTACAGATGGATCGGCAGGCGGTCAACCTAGCCGATACCGGTGTCGTAGGGCTGTACTCTTCACCCACGGTGATAATTGTTAGCGAGTGGAGTTGGATGGTCATAGTGGGCCCTACTATGAACCAACACCCATTGGAACACTTGTTCGTGTGAGGCTAGGGTGGTTTAACCCTCCCTCACTATACATTAGTTGAATTGGGTGGTTTAACCCCTTCGGCATCTCCCTAGGTTATGTGGCTTAGGGAGAATAATACGATTTGATTGCAATGGTTGTCTCCATGCCTTTAAATCTAAAACTGGATGATTTTGTGACATGGGAGTTTGGGTGGTTTAACCCAACTCCAGAAATTTACTCGAATGGCTTAAATATGATTATCTGTGGATGAGTATGATTGTTTTTCATAATTATTCAGATCTGAACCGGAATGGTTGATTGTATAACCTATCATGTGGGGAACTTGGTAAATTGGAACATGACATGGTATGCTGAAATTGTTAGCTTGGGTAGCTTATTTTCCATGTTATGTTGAATTATTCACATTATCAGTTCAATTGCCATGCTATGTTTAAGATTAACCTGGAATGAGCACATTAGCAGCTTGCGAGTATGAAAGTACTCACTCGGAAATTCCATTCCTGCAGGTTGTTCCCGTATCGTAGCGTATTATGACTACGGTTATTTCGACTTGGATGTTTAGTTGCAAGGATTGCCCAACTTGGTCAAGTGCTTACTTTTGTGGTGCTTTTGGAGATAGCTAGGGCTGCCATCTTAGCTTTCTCTTTTACCTTCCGCTGCTGTTCTTAATGTTGTGTTTAAGGTAAGCAACTTCTAGGTTGCTATGTATGAAGAATATGTACCTATCCCAGATTTGGAAAGTGTTTATTATCCATAACCCTTCTCTAGTAGAGTTTTGTTGTGATATTGAGTTGTTATTGTGACTACCCATACACCGTGCGTGTATGAATTGAAGTGTGTGGGTTAGTCGTGAAGAATTAGTGTGGTTCTCCCGGTTCGGTTAGCAGGACGATGTACGATCGAGTGACCCGCCAGCTGAGATGCGTTGGCCGGCTGGGCAGGGTGTGGGTAATGGTACCGGACCTTTGGGTGACTCACCAGTCTCCGGGCTGGGTTAGAGTGAGGGTACCATTGCTGGGCTCCTCCGAAGTTGTTGTGTTGATCGAACGTGAGAAAGACGCTAGGTCTTCACCAGACCTTAGAATTGCATGTGGTTTATTGAATAATGCCTGCTTCTAGCTGGCTTGACCAATGGTGAAGGCATACGGCTCTGGTAACCGTATGGTGCGTTGGTCAGGTGTCGGACTACTAGATTTTTTTTGGTGCATACGGCGCAGGTACTGTGTCACCGGTCGAGTAGTTGCTCGGTCTTTGGCGGAACGTTGTTCTCTATTTCACGTGCGATTTTGGGGTCCTGACAATGACGTTGCGGATGCGAGGGCCGAATGCCTTCGGGCCTGCATAGGCCATGCGGCAATCGCCACTGTCGCCGTGATGGCCGTTGCGGTTGTCTCTCCCTGTGTCCCGGTAGGCGTAGCGTCCGGCCTCGAGAGTCTTCCACACGTCGTGGTCGGGTCCGAGTCGGCTATGCACCGACCCGGCGGGGTGACTATTTTTCCCCGTGTTGCGATGAGCGCGGTGTCTTGCCTCGAGAGTGTCCTGTACGTCGCGGTCCGGTCCGAGTCGGCTACGAACCGACCCAACGGGGTGATGAGACTCTAGGTTGGTACAACGACCTTCGGTGGCGTGTGCGTTCCCTGAGGGGGAAGAACACCGGCTCTGGGTGCTCGCAGGAGAAACTACGCGGACCTCGGAGATCTCGGCCTGCTGGAGAGCTACCTCTTCCATCAGGATTCGGAGCCGTCGGAGATTGTCATAACCCGGGGTGCCCTCGGAGATATTGATGGCACGTGCCACCACCGTGGCGGCTACGAGGTTGTGACTGGGGAGTGGAAATATCAGGACACCATCCCTCTCGCGCATGTGGAGTGCGTTGTTGACATGACGCCCTTGACCCTGCATGTCCTTGTTACACTGTTGACGATGTATAGTACGGTATCCCATATATTAGGAAGTATCCGCATACGATTCCCTGGATTACTGGAGTATACCACGTACCCGGTAAGGATTCCAGGATGGTAAGGTAACCCCCCGTAAGGAGGAAGGATACCCTTAAACTAGGAAGTCAATCCCGACGTTTAAAGAAGCCAGAGTTCTACTCGGGCATAAGTCCATGTCTAGTACGACTATATGAACCCCCTATAAAAGGATCAGCAATCCCATAGGGGAGGACAGGTCAAGTTAAATCCAAGTAAAGTTAGATCCAGGTCAAGTTAGATCCAAGTGAAGTTAGATCCAGGTCAAGTTAGGTCCAAGGAAGATCCAGAAGCCCTAGCTTATTCCTACGAGAAGACCCGCCACCTCGAAGGAGTCGAGCTTAGCAGAATTAGTCAGATTAGTCTACGATTAGGCCTAGGATAGCCACTAACCTTCATATCCCTTGTAAGACATTCTCTAGTTAATATATACGAGCAGGACGTAGGGTTGTTATCCTGAGGGAGGCCTGAACCTGTATAAAAAGGGTGTTTTCCTTGCCATTATACCTCTGGCCTTGTGTCCTAGCGGTCCCTACCCCTCATACATACACATTCCATGAATACCGTACGATCGGCGGTTTACCGATCGTCAACAGATGGCGCCGACCGTGGGGACCTCTCCGGCTCAAGCCGTCCAGGAAGAATCAAAGCCGGCAAGACGTGCAACTTCCCGCGATCAGCCCATAACGCCGATTGCACGACCCTCCTCGGTGTAACCTAAGGAGGAGGAAGCAAGTTCGGCAGGGGATCTGATCACCGTCACGCACCGTACCGGGTACTCGGACCAAGGTTTCTACGACAACTTCGGCCCAATGGATCCATACCCGGTAACGGATCGCGTAGATAATGGAGAATACGCTCCTGGCGAGGACTCGGACAGCGAAGCCGATCGCTTCCAGACCAAGTGCGCCAGGGCCTTCGAAGGGAGATTGGTATTAACTGACAATCTCCAGGCAGGAGCGGCTAGCCCAATGTCCGGGTTATCGCCTGCACCTTCTGATCGTCTAGATGATCAAGAACCCACTCACGCCGTACCTGATGAGGACGACACGATGGAGTGGAACTATACCCCATCTAATCTATGTCCTCGAGTAGTTCTCGCGATTCAAGATGATCGTGAGGAGCTTGAGAGACAAGATCAGGATGGGAGCTCTCGACGTCGTAGCCCAACGGCTACTCAACAAAGGAACGGGAATAGGCCTACGGGAACAGAAAGAACACCTCCAGGGATAGAGGAATACGTGTCTCGAACTTCTCGAAGGCTTGCCGAGGCGCGTAATCTGCTGTCAAGACCACCGGCGGTAGAATTATTGACACCTGAAGGAAGGCAGTGGCTGCAACAGCTGGGGGCTGAATTACAACAGGCCCACGCTCAAGCCGAATCTTCTCGAGCATGATCTGTGGCACGTAGCTCCAACGAGAGGAGCACCCCTCGCCCGCAGGAGGAGTCAGACGGGGAAAGACGTCACCCCAGAAACCAGTCTCGACAGGGGGAACCGCGCGTCGACCTACGCGACAAGATCAATGAGCACCGGAGCCAGAGGCACCAGCAAGATCAATGTCGGAGAGACCAATGACATCACGCCAACATTCAAGGACGATCTCTGACCCCGAATAGCGGCGAGATCGTGCCTTATCGGAGAGCCATCCACGGATGCCAAGCGTTATCACAAGAACTCCGACATGTGTGCTGGTCGTCTCGCTTTAAGCCTAGGGTCTTAGAGTAGTACGATGGCACCACGAATCCTGCAGAATTCTTGGCGATCTATACTGCGACTATTGAGGCCACAGGAGGAAACGAGAAAGTCATGGCCAACTACCTCCCGACAGCCCTCAGAGGGGCCGCCAGAACGTGGTTGACGAATCTGCCCCCGGGAACGATCCACACCTGGGGACAACTTTGCGACATGCTTATCGACAACTTCCAAGGTACCTACACACGCCCTGGTTGAGTCGACGACCTGTTTCTAGTCGTCCAGAGACCAGACGAGATGCTCCGAGAGTTTATCAAGAGATTTAGTGCTGTTCGCAACACTATACCTGAGATCACAGACTCGGACGTCATTCGCGCCTTCACTCGGGGCAGTAGGAACGAGATGTGCACGCACGACTTGATCATGCATCCTCCTAAGACCATGGCGCAGCTCATGGACTTAGCCGAGAAAGCTGCCTTGCGGAGGAAACCTTACGCTACATCAAACAGCAGCAAGGCAGGTCGACCAGTTCTCCCCTCCGGACCAGAGACGACTCCAAGAAGTCGAAACGCAAGAAGAAGCCCTCTAGAGGGAATAGAGAGAAGAGAGCTAAAGTCGAGAAGGTCTTTGCAGATCTCCCCGAGAAGCGTACCTGGCAACCACGCCCCAAAGATAAGCAAACGAATTTCTCCGACAAGCCATCCAAGCTCTGGTGCGATTTCCACCAGACCGACTCGCATGACCTATGTCAATGTCGCATCTTCAAGAAGTACCTTAAGGAGGAAAAGAGAAACTCCGCGGGAATGACCCGCAGGTCGCAAACAATAGCCGGGACACGACTCCCGACGATAACTCCTCCCCTGAGCCATTCCAGGGGCATGTCTGAGCGATCGAGCATATATTTGGGGGCTCGTCCTCCTATGAATCGAGGAGGCAATACAAGGCGATTGCCCGAGAAGCCTTTGCAAGCATACCACAAGTACCTCGGACAATCAAATGGTCGGAGGTCGAAATCAAGTTCGACCAAACCGAATGCCCCAAAAACTGTGCTCGACCAGGACGATATCCGATCGTGGTCGAACCAACGATCAACAACTGCCGAGTGGCTCGGGTACTGATAGACGGAGGAAGTTCCCTCAACATTCTATTCACCAAAGCCCTCGATGCTATGCAAGTACCATGGTCATCAATCCAGACGGTGACACAGGCGTTCCACGGCATAGTGCCGGGCTCATCAGCCACGCCGACCGGGCAGGTCACGCTCTCGGTGACCTTTGGAACACCTGAGAACTTCCGAACAGAGAAAATCCTGTTCGACGTAGTCGATTTCGAGACAGCATACAATGCTATCTTAGGGCGCCCGACTTTTGCCAAATTCATGGCAGCAACGCACTATGCCTACCAGTGCATGAAGATGCCCGGCCCAAAGGGCGTTCTCACGATAAAGAGCTCTCCTCAAGAAACACTTCTCTGCGACAAACACAGTCTCGACCATGTATGAACGCTCCAGGGGGATGGAGAGCACGCTCCCTCCAAAGCCAAAACGGCCGTAAAAACTCATGGCGAGGTAAAAATCATTCCCTTGGACCCAGCAGAACCCTCCAAGATAGTCCGGATTGGTTCAACTCTTGATCCAGACCTGGAATCATCACTCATCGCTTTCCTCTGGGGCAACTCAGATGTTTTCGCATGGCAACCATCCGACATGCCCGGAATCCCCAGGGAAGTGATCGAGCACAAACTGGCTATCCGCCAGGACGCCACTCGTGTAAAACAAAAGCTCCGACATTTTGCTCCAGATCAGAAAGAAGCTATCAAATTGGAAATTGAAAAACTCTTAAAGGCCGGATTTATCCGGGAAGTCGAACATCCTGAATGGCTCGCCAACCCCGTCATGGTGAAAAAAGCCAACGGAAAGCGGAGAATATGTGTCGACTTCACAGACCTCAACAAGGCCTGTCCCAAGGAAGCCGTCTCATTACCTAGAATAGATCAGATAGTGGACTCCATATCTGGATGTGACTATCTAAGCCTTCTCGACGCCTATTCAGGTTATCACCAGATAAGCATGTGTTGAGAAGATGAGGAAAAAACTTCCTTTGTAACTCCGTTTGGGGTATTCTGCTACTCAAAAATGCCTTTTGGATTCAAAAATGCGGGCGCAACATATCAACGTGGAATGCAGCTCGTCCTCCACAGTCAACTCGGTCAGAATGTCGAAGCTTACATCGATGATCTCGTCATAAAAACGAAAAAGAAAGAAAGTCTGCTCTCGGACCTGCTAGAAACCTTCACCAACCTTCGAAGGAACAGGATAATGCTGAATCCGGAGAAATGTACCTTCGGAGTCGATGCCAAAAAATTGCTTGGATTCTTGGTGTCACACCGAGGAATCGAAGCAAATCCCGACAAGATACGAGCAATTGCAGAAATGAAGTCACCGAAGTCAATCCGAGACGTCCAAAGACTCACGGGTTGCATGGCAGCCATGAGCCGGTTCATATCCCGACTAGGAGACCGCGGAATTCCTTTTTTCAAACACCTACGACAACATGACAGTTTCGAGTGGACGGAGGAATCAGAAAAGGCATTTCAAAAGCTCAAAGAATACTTAACTACCACCCCCCCGTGCTAGTCGCGCCCAACCCAGAAGAAGACTTATTTCTCTACATCGTTGCTGGTCCATCAGTGGTCAGCTGAGTATTGATGGTGGAACGTGGGACTTTAGAACAACATGAAAAAATTCAACAGCCAGTGTACTATGCCAGCGAGATCCTGCACGGACCCAAGGAGCGTTACCCTCAAGTTCAGAAACTCCTATACACGGTGCTCACTACATCTTGCAAACTTCGACATTACTTCCAAGCTCACACCATCACGGTCCCAACCACCTACCCTCTGGGAGAAATCCTCCTCAACCGCGATGCCATCGGTCGAATCGCCAAATGGGCTGTCGAACTCGGAGAATTCGACGTCCACTTCGTGCGGTGCACCGCCATCAAATCTCAGGTACTCGCCGACTTCATCACTGAATGTATAGAACCCGACCACATAGACGAGTCACCAATGGCGAAAGAAGATATTTGGACTCTACACTTCGATGGTTCCCTGACCATCGAAGGCACGGGAGCTGGAATAATTTTAACTTCCCCAACCGGAGATGTCTGCAGTATGTACTGCAGATCGACTTCCCCGCCACGAATAACATGGCTGAGTACGAGGGTCTGCTAGCCGGTCTCAGGGTCACTTCTGCACTTAGTATCTGTCGCCTCCTCGTGAGTGGGGACTCACAGCTGGTAGCGAGGCAAGTGTCCAAGGAATACTAGACCACAGACCTAAACATGGCAGCTTACCTAGCAGAGGTGAGAAAGCTGGAGAAGAAGTTCGTCGGCCTCGAAGTACGGTATATCCCTCGGAAGGACAACTGCCGAGCCGACAGTTATACCCGCCTAGCTTCCTCACGATCTCCATGCCCACCCGGGGCCTTTGTAGAAAGGATCTCGACGCCATCCATAGCTTCTCACAAACCCATGGATGAAGGAATGGTCATGCTCAACACCGAGCACCATTCAAGGACGTCACCAGGCATTGACGCTCCCAAGGGAGTGACGGGGCTACTCGTCGCTACCCTCGATGCTGAGGATTCGTGGATGGAGCCCATCCGCAGGTACCTTCTCGATCGAACTACGCCTGAGGATGATACACTATCCGAGCAGATTGCCCGACGCGCCAGGATGTACTCCCTGGTCGACGGAGCCCTCTACCGAAGAGGAGCTCGCGGAGTGCTCATGTGGTGTATACCCCAGACGCAGGGTATGAGATTACTCGAAGAGATCCATGGAGGGGTGTGCGGGCACATGCATCTTTCTGAACCCTGGTCGGAAAGGCCTTTAGATAAGGATTCTATTGGCCGACAGCCCTCTATGACGCGAGCGAGTTAGTGAAGCAATGCCGTCAGTGTCAGTTTCACCGCAGACGCATTCACCAGCCCGCCCAAGCATTACAGACAATTCTGTCATGGCCATTCGCCACATGGGGCCTGGACATTCTAGGGCCTTTCCCAGTGGCGCCCAGGGGCTATAAGTTCCTATTCGTCGCAATCAATACGTTCACTAAATGGATCGAGGCCGAACCAGTCATATAGATCACCTCGAAAGCAGCCAAACAGTTCATAATGAAGAACGTTATGACCAGATTCGGCGTTCCGAGCAGGATCATAACCAACAACGGTACCCAGTTCTCCAGCGCAAAATTCATGGAGTACTACGCCGGACTAGGTACCACAATTTGCTACGCCTCGGTCGCCCACCCACAGAGCAACGGGCAGGTCGAACGCGCTAACAGACTTATACTCCAGGGAATGAAGACTTGCGTCTTTGAAACACTCTCCGCGCATGCAAAGGCATGGGTGCGAGAGCTACATTCCGTCCTCTGGGTGCTGCGAACAACCGCGAGTCGTGCCACGGATGAAACACCATTCTACCTGGTATATGGAGCGAAGGCCATGCTCCCCAACGAGATCGCACTTAAATCACCACGGGTAGAGCTGTACACTGACAAGGAGGAAACACCTCGACGAGAGGACGACCTCAATTTCATCGAGGAAAAGCGGACTCAAGCCTTACTCCGCGCTACCGGATACCAGCAGGACCTCCGTCGCTACTATGACCGACACGTCCGACAATGCTCGCTCCAAGTCGGGGACCTTGTTCTATGACTTGTTCAGAACAAGAGTAGCAGCAATAAACTTTCCCCCAAATGGGAAGGCCCTTACACGGTAGCCGAGGTCACTTGACCAGGATCGTTCCGACTAGTAATGGAGGACGGCTGAGTCCTAGCAAATTTCTGGAACATCGACCAGCTCCAGAAGTTCTATGTGTAAGACTAATCGACTGTCCACTAGAGAACACCCCTCGAGTGCATAGTCAGGGGCTGAATAAGGTGGTCAGATGACCTCGACATTAAAAATTCATCGAAAGTTACATTACACCCCAAGAAAGATAAAACCAAAAATCCCCCACCAAAAAGTCTGGCACGTACAAAATACAAGATCGACTACGCGTTCACACCTCTGGGGTCTCCTTCCCGGCCGCATGCGAACGTCCAGTAAAGTCTTGAGCCGCCCGATCCAATTCCGCTAATCGATCTGGAAGACTCTCAGTGGCCTGGAGGGACACGCCGGCTGTCCGAAGTACTGACTCCAGGTGATCCGTCACCATTAAGAGTTTCTCCTCGAGAGAAGAGCCCCTTGCCTTCTCTTGGAAAAGAGCGTCGGAAAGTTGAGTCGATCGGTCCCGAAGTCCCTGGACCTCGTTGCAGATGGAATCCCATCTACCCTAGACGCGCTGAGAGGAACATTAAGGTCAAAAGGAATCATCTTACGAAAAGGGCAGATAACAAGTGAAGACATTCTTACCTCCACCAATGGTCCGAGCAGCGCCACCGGGTCATCCTTGGCTGAAGTCTCCCCGCCCCGCTGACTAAAAGTCGGCTGACATATATTGGGCAAAGGCAGATCCGTCCCGCTAGTCGGACCCCGACTAGGCAGTAACCTGGAGACAGATAAGCGCCTCCTCAGGATGGCGGGCTGGTCGGACCTCGGCGAAGGAGAGTCCCTACAGATCATGTTCAGCACCCAGGTCAACATACAAAAAGCTCACTAAGGAGGGGATGAAAGGAGAATACCTCGCTCTCTTCAAAGAGACAGAGCGTATTCTCCGAACTGGAAGAACACTTGCTCCCCGAAGAAGAGGGGGCGAGGCTCCCGTAGAACGACTCTCGAACATTTCTCCCTGATTCATGCCAAAAATCTGATCAAGAGTTGGTCGACCTCGCCAGAAGGAGAACAAGTCCACGCACGCACCAGGGAAGCTTGGAAAGACGACTCGGGGGTGATTGCGGGAGATTCTAGTCTGCCCCACGTGTGTTCCTTCATCTGGTCTGGGCCATCCACAGGACATCCGACGCCTTCATCACGACGACCCTCAGCAGTAGTCAGGCCCCGACTAGGAAGGGAGGGCCCCGCTTCAGGATCCGTGGCACCACGTCCCTCTCGCTGAAGAAGTCCATCGAATAACACCTTAAGTCAGTGCTATTCGGACCAGAAAAGCCAGATGTCCTGAAAACAAAAGATTACCACAAGAACCTCTTCCTGTTCGTGTTGAGGCCGAAGGGGTAGTGATGAAGGGATGTCCTGACGACCTAGTAAAGGCACCTTTTTGCAAAGGGACTTCACCTTCTCGAACACCTCCGATTCCGAGAGAGCTGATCAAAAGAGAAACAAAGGAAGTCAGAATAGCCTGAAATTTAACTAGGCGGTAATCTTAGAAAAAGTACGAGCTTTACCCATTCTCTTCTGCTTTTGATAAGGGTCACTCGAGGAATCCCAAGCACCTGTCTCCCTCAACCGCAAGGGGCATATCCCATGCCTGACGAAGTCGGTGGCGACGTCGAAGGAGGACAGGCCTCGCGTCCGAAGGATCCTGATCTCATCGATCAAACCCATAAGGTAGGAGTCCAACGCTGTCTCATCAGACCACGAGGGTGTAACTCCGGGTGGAGATCCCCAGTGCTTGATACCCGAGGTGGACGATGGACGGCAGTAACACCATTCGTTCTCCCACCCCGGGAAGGATCGGATCCCAGTGGCATCTATGTATTCCATGACTTTTTCTTCTCGGAGGCAGATACTCGCACCTCCCACAATCTCCTTTTTCATCCTCTCCAGTGTATAATAGTATCTAAAGAAGTCCAAAGAAGGGCGTACTCCAAGGAAAGCTTCGCACAAATGGACGAACACGCTCGGAACGGTGTAGGAGGCCGGATCGAGGTTGACTATCTCGACCCGATAGAACTGGAAGACAGAAGACAGAAAGGTAGATGGGGGGAGAAAGAACCTGTCACACCCTGTTTTTAAGCATTCCAATTTTCGAAAACCTAAAACCGAAGACGCGTATATGCGTATATGTTTCAATCTTATTGCATGTTCATTCAGATTTCAATTCTTCTCGAAGCATGTCATTTCATGGGAGCACTTGAGCTAGGTTGCACCGTCACGCAACAAACCCAAGTCGCAACCCCATCATCGCATGTGCATGAAACCCTAAACCCTAATTGGAACACGCACCATACACACACGGACACCTCCCGAACCCAAACCCTAACGGCAACCCACCCATCTTTGCTCCCGACTCTCAACATATGAACCCTAATCTCCACCATACCTCATATCCACCGTGCCGTCGCCCGAAACCCTAAAACCTAACCTGCCACCCCATTTCTTAATAAAATTTTCTATTGGCAGAAACCCTAAAATCCATATCATATGTGTTTTCTTCCACCCAAAAATTCTAGAAAAATTTCATAAACATTCTAAAGATATTTGTCACCTATTTATAAGAAAACATTTGTGGGTCCAGTTCAGGAATTTTGGATTACATCCAAATTTGAAATTAGGTCAAATCTGCACTTTGAACTACAACCCATATAATTAGAGCTCAGAAAAATTCCATAAAATCCCACAATGCTCATCTAAGTACCAGTAACTCAAATATGCAAAACCATGTCTATGTCCAGTGCAAAGTTTTGCTAGAAATTCTATCGAGCACCTAGCTCCATTCTCCCTCTTCCCATGAAATCAAAGTCCAAACCCCTCCTTTTGACTTCAATCTTGCTACCAGTGTCCATGCTAAGCTCAGGCATCCTACCCCATCATCTTTGCCTCGGTTAGAAATACTTTTCCACAGTATTCAACCCCAGCGTCATTTCATGCCGACATTGGCAAGCTCCCCGGGCAACCAAACTTTGCACAAACTGCAGGTCAACCCCTCCCATCCCTCTCCTCAGGGTTGTCTCAACCTCAGTGACTCGGCTGTGCATTCCCCGACATGCCAGAGCACTCACGTGCAAGCATATGCTAAGTGGGACATGCCCTAGCCTTGTCCCGGGCGCGCACGGCATCAGCCCATGCCACCCGAAAACATCAGCCTCCTCTGCTCCTACCAGTGTGCACGCCACCGTTGTCCTTCTACTCCCCGGTCATCCATGCTTTGGTCCCGTCGACCTCGCCATGTCTCGTCACCGTGTACGGCCTCACCAGCAACCTCCGCCCCGCCATCCCAAGGGAAGCCTCCCGCGCCTATAAAGGGCCATGCCCGAGTCCCTCTCTCACTGAACCTCCTTCTCCTACCCCTTTTGCAGCAAACCGCAGCTCCAATCCTAGCTCTGCCCTTCTCCATTCTCCCCAAACCACCTAGCTCGGGTCGGCGCCTCTACTCTAGCTGACCGAGCCCGAGCTGAGCTCACCTCCGACCTTACCCGTGCCAGCCGGACACCCTACCTCCTCCTGAGCTGGAGTCAATCCGCCACCACCAAGAGCAGCCGCCACCTGAGACCCGCTCCTCGCCGGGACGCCACCGCCAGTGCCACTCGGTTCCAAGTGCTGGAGCTCCGGTCCGAACCGAGCAACCACCTTAAGAGTAAGTGGCCCGGCCACCGCCAGGTGGGGCCCGGGCCCAACCAGGTCCACCATGTAAGGGGTGGCGTCTTACCCCCATACCCGCCTGCCCGCTCGAAAGGCGTATTTCCAATCGTGAAGAAGGCGTAAAATCCAAATTAAACCACTGACTTCTGGTTTTTCAGAACCGGTGCCCCTCGGTTCAACCGGTTCAGGGCCTAGATGTCCGGTTTTTGAAAAACTTCCAAAATAAATTTTGATCCTAAAAACATTTAGAAACTTTTGGTTCAAAAAGATTTTTAAAAATTCAAATTTCCTTTATTGTACAGAGAGTAAATTCAAATATCCTATTTAAATCCAAACCCTTTTTAAATTCCTTTTGAACTTTTGATCAACTCCAGAAATTTCTAACATGTTAGAGCCCTAACCTTCTGAACCTTAGCACAAAAGCATATATACATACCCACGTTGCATGATTCGAAGATTGAAGAAGGCGAACATAAACCCTAACAACCCTAACCTAGATTTCATGCATATATATGTTTTCTTTATAGCACCCAAACCTGTTGAACCTCATCAAAAATATTTCTCCAGCACCTTTTACACCCCTAAGCCCCTGGACACCTCCTTCACCATATTAAAACTAGGGTTTCCGAGCAAAAGAAGTTCTAAGCATAAAACCCTAATCTAGTTAGTCCCCACATGAATATAAAGCAAAAACTTTCCCTCTCCTCTGCATAATCTTGCAAGCATGGCATGTGTTCCACAGTGATTTTTTTCTTTCTGACACTTCGGTTTGTTTGGCTCTTATCGGCGTTCTTTGAAACGTGTAGTTGACGGTGTGAGGTACGTTCGTCAGGAGGAACCAGAAGCATCCCCGAATCCGGAACAAGACCAGGAACTGCCAGACAAGCTCTCCACCTTTGATCATGTTGAAACCCAAGTTTACAAAATGATACCTTGTTTACGAAACATGCATGCTATGTTTTACAACCGTTATTTTATGTAGGGTAGTTATAACCTAAGCTTAGCAAACCCTAGTCTGACCCTGAACACTTTGCCACCCTAAGGACTACGTATTCTGGAAAAGTTATCGGAAGCCTAGGGTAGAGTATGTATGTATGCTTAGCCCTGCGGTAGCAAAAAATTAGGTTTTCAAAATAAAAAGGGAAATACCCCCATATTTCATGTGGCAACAGTTTGAAAATAGACCGTCGTGTCCGGAGGTGTATGAAGGTAGAATATCCCTGGGTTGGGACATTTTACCGTAAAGTGGTTTTGTGAAACCAAAACAAAAATGGAGAAGATTTTGATCCGGGTCGGAAATGAAGGGCGAAAGCAGGAAGCTTGTCAAAATGCGAGGTAATGCCCGGCGTGGTTCTTGCAGCCTGATTACGGGTGAGGTGTGGAGTCCCTCTCGGACCACATAAGGACCGAGCTTAAGTGCCGTTTGGCCAAGTCTTACCGTACGTCCACATGTCCTTTATGGGAAGGACTTGATCTAGTACCCGATCTGAGACCAGCATGAACCCGTAGGCAGGGAGAAGTGTGCAGATGAGGTTGTAGCCTCTGTAGAGAAAAGTTTCCACGGGAAAGCGATGGCTTGTTCGTCACAAAGTTGGAACACCAACCTCCTTGTAGCGATGATACTGACTCAAGCTAGGTTTTGGACATGTCCTTCTAGCGGGTTCATGGCTAGGTTTACTCCGGTGAAGAGTATCGTTGTACTAGCTCTGATAGTATGCGGTGCACAGTATGCCCAGGGCAACCTACATCGTGTGAGTAAAGCCGTACCACCTCTGCAGAGGGTTTAAACTATTCGAATAGCCGTGTCCACGGTCAAGGACGAATTTGGTTAGGCCACACTAAAGTAGACTGGCTTTCAAAGTCAAAAATGGGTTATGGGTTTAAGGACGTGATCCGCCGAGTTCGCAAAGTGACATGAAAGTTCCCCGTTGTAGCGGGAGGAATGAAGGAGGGATTTCCCCGTGGAAGCGGGCAAACCCTAGGATTCCCCGTTGTAACAAGCAATCACTATATCTACGTTGTAACGGATGAGCATATGACTCCCTGTTGAAGCGAGTGATAACAAAACGCTTCTGTTGTAGCGGAAAGCGCAGATATGATCTTCCCGGTGTAGCGGGAAAGATGACGAGACCAGGTACGCGTCTCGACGCTCTGAATCAATTTACGAAAATAGCTTTTACAATCTATTTACCTATTACAAATGCAAACTTAGTTTCTCGCACAATATGAAACCTAGGCTAGAGCCATTTCTTGAAATACCCTTGCATGCATCTATGTCCGTGCCAAAGTTTTCCCCAGTGGAAAGCTTGCGAGTACATTCAATGTACTCACCTGGCTTGTTGATGTGGCCAGAAGATGAGGAGAAGTACTAGTCCAGAGATAGCGACAGTGATTTCGAGGCGTAGGGTTTCAACCCCCAGTCAGTTGCCTGTGGTTCGGCATATTGATGGGTTATCTACCGCGTGTTTATTTCCGCTGCAGTTTGAATTCGGCCAATAGGCCTGGTTTGTATTAAATAAAGACCAATTATGGCTATTTGTGTAATGAACAATGTATCGTGCGGTTATGTTATCAAATGCTCGTGTGTACTAGCCACTAATCATGGGACTAGTATAGTAATCACAATGGTTTATCCAGCCTCAAAACCGGGTACGCCACAGAACCCGCACCGAAAGAAATCAGAAAAAATAACCAACCAATCGGGATCAGGCGTGGGGATCCTCTCGTTCAGGACAGGGCGAAACTCGACTTGAAAGGTCGACTGAATTAGAGTCAGTTTTAGAGAAGATGCAAGCCTCGCCTGAGTTAGCTCCGAACGCGGCCACGGGCTTCCAGCCAACGAACGCCCCGCCATAACGCAAGGAAGAAGATGGTGGGAAAGATAAGGAACAGAGAGCAATGCGGGCAAAACCCCAACTCTTGGTTTCTTAAAGATTCTAACTTTCGCCTGACCGAGCACGGTTAACGGCACGATCTGTTCCATCGCATTTAATGCGGACAGTTGCTTTTCCCGCATACGAGATGTTGCGCGGGAAAAAGAGGGTCTGACAAACCCACGACCCCGACAAGCGCGCTGCGTTACAACTAACGTCAGCCGAACAGTAGCGCAGAAAAAGGAAAGATTCTTCATCACCACGCGAAATTTCCGCCACGACCGTTCGGTTTTCCAGAAATCCACCAGGCCAACGCATGTCCGTGATCGACGGGTCAAATTAAATCGGAAAAGCTCTTGAATTTCCAAAGACTATTTCGATAAGGCTATCACGACTACTCGGTAGAGATTGTACCTACTCGGGAAAGTTGTCGATAAGGATTACTCGGTTCGCCTACTCGGAGCTACTCCCCGAGAAGGGCAGATTTCATACAGAACAGTCATGACCTCACTTCACGTACTGATGGGGGGCTTGACGATGTATAGTACGGTATCCCATATATTAGGAAGTATCCGCATACAATTCCCTGGATTACTGGAGTATACCACGTACCCGGTAAGGATTCCAGGATGGTAAGGTAACCCCCCGTAAGGAGGAAGGATACCCTTAAACTAGGAAGTCAATCCCGACATTTAAGGAAGCCAGAGTTCTACTCGGGCATAGTCCATGTCCAGTGCGACTAGATGAACCCCCTATAAAAGGATCAGCAATCTCATAGGAGAGAACAGGTCAAGTTAGATCCAAGTAAAGTTAGATTCAGGTCAAGTTAGATCCAAGTGAAGTTAGATCCAGGTCAAGTTAGATCCAGGTCAAGTTAGGTCCAAGGAAGATCCAGAAGCCCTAGCTTATTCCTACGAGAAGACCCGTCACCTCGAAGGAGTCGAGCTTAGCAGAATTAGTTGGATTAGTCTACGATTAGGCCTAGGATAGCCACTAACCTTCATATCCCTTGTAAGACATTCTCCAGTTAATATATACGAACAGGACATAGGGTTGTTATCCTGAGGGAGGCCCGAACTTGTATAAAAATGGTGTTTTCCTTGCCATTATACCTCTGGCCTTGTGCCCTAGCGGTCCCTACCCCTCATACATACACATTCCACGAATACTGTAAGATCGACGGTTTACCGATCGTCGACAGCTGTCTTTCCTCGTGCTGGCGAGCGAGCATAGTCTGTTGCTCGGCCAGCCTCTCCTCCTTGGCAATTAGAAGGAGCCGGGTGGCTTCTAGCTAATCGGGGGTCTGATCGGCAATGGGAATCGTCTGGTCACCGATGTTGGCCAGCGCATCTGGGTCAGCCATGAAGACCTCCCGAGAAGGATGGTGACTTCCTAAACTCTCGAAGTCGTCCGAGTCATAGTCGAGGACGGGCAGGAGGGACTCGATCACGCCAACCAGTCGGGATCCCTGCTCGACGGGTGAAAACCCGTGCCCAGGCAGTAGATCCAACTTTGGCACAACCTCATCCTCGGAGATGGCCGTCAAGGCCATCAACTCGCAGGAGAGTCCCAGTGAGGAAGGTGATGAAGCCTCCACCAGCCGGCTGGAAGCCGAGTTGCAGAGGTGAAGTTTGCCGAGCTTGTTGGCGATGAAGTCTAGTTTTTCGAATTAGAAAAACTGTCCTAGATCAGCGACAGAATCTAGGGGGCCGAAACTCATGTTCCGGCTCGGAGCGAAGTCACTGTTGTTGTTGGAGAAACCCATCTGGATCTATTCAGATGGATCTATGCGCACGTCCCCTACCTGGCACGCCAACTATCGGTGTTTTGATCCGGCAATAATGAATACGAGGAAGCGTACGCGTAGCAAATCTAGATGGGTGCACACGGGACACAGAGTTTATGCAGGTTCAGGCCCTCAAGAAGAGGTAATACCGTACGTCCTGTGTTTGGTGGATGGCATTGCTTGTGTACCGTATGCCGCAAGACCTCGAGAGTAGTTCTCTAGGTTGCTAGGGTTTATGTGTATCGTCTCTATGAAAGCTTCTGAGTCTCTCTGCCGATCGGGGGATCCCTGCCCCGTCTTATATAGGTGACAGGGGTGGGGTTACATGAGTCTAGATCGGTTTACAAGTAGATTTTCTAATCGGTTACAACTAAATCCCGAGATATCGGGTAGGTACATGTTTATGTCTTGTACTCCAAGTTGATGATGCGCCCTCGTGTAGAAGTCGGACTCCAAGTAGCCGGCCCGACCCACCTTATGACCGGAGGGCTGGCTTTGTCCTCCTTGACGATACTCGGGTGCTATGTCATCGTCACCAGGTCAAGAAAAATCACAAATAATTTAGGAACATTCATGAAAACTTAGGAAATATGGTCATTTTTCAGGAATGTTCATAAACTATTTGTGAGTTTTCTCGAACTCGCTAGTTTTTTATCAGAAACTTATGAATATTTTATTTTTGTAAAAAAATTTACTTTTTCCTAAAACTGTTGTTCTTTTTTATTCTTTTTTCTTGAGTTTTTATTGATTCTTTATAAATATTCAGATTTTATCTCTGGTTTTTTCTTCTTTTTCTGTTTTCAATTTTCTGATATTTTTCTATTTTGTGCTAAATGGGCAATCATGCGTGCACAACCACCATCATGTCATCAGTCAAAATTGCTTGAGTGGGGCGAGGGACCAAAATTGTCTGGTTATGAAAGTTTTGTTACAAAAGATAATTTGTTGATAGATGGGTAATTTTAACAAAGATCATCTATGCAAAATGAATTATATTGGAGAGGCAGCAAGAATGTTGCTCTGGCAGTAAAGATGAGACCAGCCAACATCTATTCCTTGACTGCCAGTTTCCCATTTTGCATGGTGATTGACTCAACTTGTGTTTAACCTATCACCTAATAGTATACTCAATATGTTTGAAAATTAACTAGTTATTGAGGGTTGTGGTGGGTTTACGAGCACAAATCCTAGTGGGGGCAATGCTATATGTTGGTCAGTTTTGTTTTGCCGGATTATGTTGTTTTTTCAGTTAAAAGAAAAAAATCTCAACCCTAGCAAGATTACCTTTATGTGTGCCAATTGGCTTCGATCGTGGTACTTGCTATAGTGTTAGGAGGCCCATAATTTGCTGGTGCTTGGAGCAAAGAATTAGAAGCCTTTTTTAGAAAGCCCTTCACCAGTTATGGTTGGAGATATAGCAACAACAGGCCATGGATGCTAGAGTTTAACATTTTTAATCTTTGTGTGGCTTGTTGAACATTTACTTTCAGCACTTTCACTAGAAATCGTGTGATAAAAAGCTTGACTATGTGCGTTGAGAAACAAATCTCTTTTATTATTGAAAAATTAACTTAAATATCAATAACCTCGCCAGAAAAAGAAGAAGATGAGGTGTCGATATAGAAAAAATCACGAATAAACCCACTTAAACAGCGGCGATGAACTACACGCCAGAGGTGATGCATTGGTTAAGACTAACCATTGGATCGTACCTCGATCATACTGAAATTCTTTACAAATACATGTATATCTTAACATTATTTCGTTCCTTCGTGCAAACATAGTACATCTCGTGAACATACTAGAAAGAGTTCAAATTTACGGTCAATGGAGACTACGGCAGCTTCAGTTGACATTTGGCAATAGACTATTGATTATTCCTTTATTACTTCCTGCAAGTACAGTACTTCTCGTAAACATATAGTTTAAGCGCTCCTTAACTTTTCAGAAAGAGTTCCAATTTGTGGTCAACTGACTAGTACAGCTTTAGTTGACATTTGACAATAAACTCTCTCTTTTGCTTTTGCAATGTTGACGTCTTCAATATAGTAACAACATAATACTCAGCTCCTTGCTTCTTCACTGGCTTATTGCATAATTTGTAGTCATTAGTCCTTCCCTTCCAATTTTTAAATCCGACCTCTGGTCACAGTACTAATAGCAGAATTGAGTAGTTGAATTAGCCAGAGAACAACTATATCATCACTCGCCTAATCGTGCTACACGTGCGGCTAGCTAGATACTCACGCATGCACCACTCTACCGGCGCATAATTGATAGCCTAGGTTCATGCATTCCTGCGACACGCTTTCCTGCCATATATACTATACTGCATAATTTGACTATCGTTTACTGCGTACCACCGGGAACCGGCCAGCGATGAAATAGAAGTCTATGGATGGAAGTTTTCCAAGTCTTGATGGGGGATATTTGGTGACTATATATGGCAGCGTGCATGTTCATGGACCCGATGCAATCAGTCACCAGAACCTTCTTCAGAAAATCTCATCTTGCCAGATCGGTTACTCACTTTTACCTGCACTATTCAGTACTAACTGAGGCATGTGATCTGCCAGCTGCCTGCCTCCATAAGAACGTATTACTCCATTTCTTCAGAGCAATTTACTAAATCAATTAGCAGCTTCTACAGATGGCATGGATTTTCTTCCATAACTAGCTCATTTGGACCATTTCAAAGACAGTACGAACCTAGCACACGCACTGGCACCCTGGAGTAATGTCATTTTCTTGCTCGGTGATTACCAACTGGAAGAATTAATTTGCTGGTTGAAGCTAGCGTGTGTGCGTGATCATTAACCTTAGATAATTACGTAGCTAAAGCCAATCAAGTGGGAGTCGCTTAGTTACCGCGTATGCGTGGCAACTCGCAAGTAGTAGTTTTTTTTTAGGGGAAAGGAACACATGTCCTGAATGTTACGGATTACTCTCGAAGAGTTGTTCCATCGTAATTCTTATAAAAGAGTACATTGAGAAGATAAATATTACAAAGACCCCCAAAATTTGCATCTAAGACCCTAAATAAGAATGAAGAAACACAATTGGGATCCTTCATGTAGCTCGACGGTGCCAGAGGTGAGGGGGTTGTTGCTAGCAAGGCTTCTGCATGTCGTAGATGCCTGGGATAGCATGTAGCGGCCGAACCGCCGGCTTCGACCATGGGCAGCACGAGGAAAGTGTCTCGGAAGCTTGGAGGTTGGGGATGGTCTCCATGGAGATCAACAGCGGCACCGTGAGGCGCCCATGAATTATCCAATGAAAGAACCATAAGCCGCTGGGAACATGTGATTTAGTGACCTACAATCCCAGTGGCCACTGCCGGAGCTGAGGATGATTTCTTCGTGGTTGAGTGACATCCAGAAGAAGCAAGGAGCAAAGGATGGACAACACAATGCACCACAAGCGACGGAGTGTTCGAGGCAAGGCGACCACTGCCAAATCCATTCGGGCCATTTATTGGAAGGTAGAGAAGCTCATCTGGGACTCCGGTGCTGGGAGGAGTTGAAACCACCACCATAGAGGACAGTGGACCTTGGGTTGGAGGAGGAAGCATCATCTGTACACAAAAGAACACAAGATGTACAAAGCCTTCAAGGGGCACTAGATGAAGGAAACCACCAGATCCAAACACCCTAGGGAAGAAACCAGCAGGGGCAAGGATGGCTAAACATCAGCGCTAGAGATCAGTTGAGGTGGACGTCGAGCAGTCAGGAACAACAGAGAAAGGAAAAGAAGGAAGGAGGCTACATGCAAGATCTACAATATCTGCAAGAAGCAAGAGGTAGGGGCCCCCTCCCTTCTCACCGACAAGAGGCATGGAGGCCGCCCATGATGGAGGAGGAGGCCCAGATCTAGGCAAAGGCGAAAACGTTGTAGGAAAAGGGGAAGGACGGAGGAAATAGGGGTGGAATTAAAACCCGAAACTCGCGAGCTAAACGTGTACTCAGAAACTCGGATCAACTTGGCTCAAACTCGGTCCTTAACGAGTGGAGCCGAGTTGGGGTTTAAAATCGTTTACGTAATGTGTTAATGAGACAAGTTAACGAGCTATTCGAGCTACTCATTAGACTCGGTCATTATTCAGTAGAGTTAAAACACAACTCTAATTTACGTTTCCAGGCCCATTATTTGCCCTAACAGTTAAGCAACACTGTCCCGATTCCCTCCCCTACCCCGATTCCCATCCCTAGCCACACCCCGAGGAAAGGAGGTGGTGGCGCTGGCGCCATTGCTACTCCATCTTAGCCACCAATGGCTAGAGTCTCCTCCCCATCTAGCCACCGCTACCACTCCTCCTATGACCCTTGCACCCTATCTAGCAACCTTGACGCTGTCCTCCTCTTGCCGGCCACCGCTCCGTGCCTCCAACAGCTCCAATCCTCATGTCCGCCCACTGCTCCAGCTTGTCTCCGCCTCTCCGGTCACCGCACTGGCTCTTCTTCGCCCTGCAGCCGTTGTCTTCGACAGTGTATGCATGTTGGAAAAGCAATTGACTTGGAGTCAAAGTTATGTGCGTATGCAGCTTGGCCAATTAGCTGGCAAGGTATGACCCTTGCACCCTATCTAGCGACCTTGATGCTGTCATCCTCTTGCCGGCCACCGCTCCGGGCCTCCAACAGCTCCAATCCTCGTGTCCGCCCACTGCTCCACCTTGTCTCCGCCTCTCTGGTCACCGCACTGGCTCTTCTTTGCCTTGCAGCCATTGTCTTCGACAGTGTATGCATGTTGGAAAAGCAATTGACTTGGAGTCAAAGTTATGTGTGTATGCAGCTTGGCCAATTAGCTGGCAAGGTAAGGCCTTGCGGTATTTTGTACTGCTGATTGCATATGCACATCAAACCGAGGGCCAAATAGATCTTACTAGCTTCTTGTTGTATTTTGATTTAATTATATTGACTATTCTTTCTGATATCTAATTACAAGTGTCCTGATGTTTGCGGTTTTAATGAGTTTTTAACAAGCTTAACAAGCTAGCTCAAGTATTTATCAAGTCGAGTCGAATTGAGATTTCTACTTATTAAGTTAACAAGTCGAGTCGAGTTAGCTCAATAATATAACGAGTATTTTCGAGTCGAGTCGAACTAGCTTGATATCCACCCCTAGAGGGAGCGCAGGTAGTAGTAGTTGAATCTGCCTGTTGAGCTATCTCCAGGGCGCTATCAAATCCTAACACCTGGGTCAAATTAATACGTACTTGTAGGAGAAGTTATTGTTGTTTATAATTAACAACGACTTGTACGTACGTCCTGTACTTTGTAGTCTTCGATCTTGCGTTGGTCAAAGCATGTGCCTTGAAGAACAATTTCTTGCCGTGACCGAGAAATAAGAATTGCGACTTGACGGTACGTCGTCGATGCATAAAAAAAAATTCTAGCATAGTGTTGTATGCATGCGTGAAACTAACTGAGCGTTTGTTTCATATGGTGAATTTGAATAATTCTCTTCTATCTGCGGGAGCTAAGGTATATGGAAATTGAGCTAAATTCGTAACTACTCTGGTCAATATCTTGCTAGTCCAAGAAAACGTGACCGTGCACAGGTCTTTGATTGTTCACTTCCTGTATATAGAATCTAAGCTCATATACGTAGTCTCTCGCTAGCTAATGTTTTACGGACATCAGCACGAGTAACTCTGTTGTACAGAATAGTAGAACAAAATACGAAGTAATCATGGAAGAAAAAATGTACTACTATATAGTAATCTGCTACGAATAAATCACGCTTGAATCATTCCAGGTAAACAAGGTATTCAATTCTCACTCAAAGGAGCACATATAGAGATGGCAATAGCTGAAACTGATCCATGTCAGGAACGTCTGATTTTGTCTCGGAACAAGGATGTAAAGAAAACCAATCATCGATGACGCTGCGTACCTTGGCCTACACTACCTGTCATCACGCTAGATGACGCTGCGTTCCTTGGCCTACATTACCGTCATCACGCCGCCGGACACTGGTCCCCGGTGATAGGGTTAGTGGTGAATGGTAGAGAAGTATGGTGTCACAAGGATGGTGGCGGGTGTTTCCACCTATATGATAATCATAGCAGGATGATTTCTTTGTCATTCTGGTTTTTCTCTCTTTTATAAGTCAATTTATTCGATTTTGATATGTGACATTTTTTAAAATAAATTATAGTTATGTGTATCGTATGATGCAGAGACTGAGAGACTAGCCCTTCCATTATCTGAAAGAATGTATGTTGGGCTTCCTAAAAACACATGTACATCTTTTTTGAGTTTTTTAGTGTCTGACATTATACATATAGGAAAAGAGTTGACACCCGGAAACTTAGATTCTGATAATCTTGTTGGATTTAAACGCCTCAAATATACGCATCAGCAAATACAACTGCCAAGTTGGCCTTTGATATAAGAAAACATTCAGCATCTACGTCAGCGTATATAAAGTGCATTTGCATTTATTCTCGACCGTAATAAATCGTAAGCAATTGAAATTTTGCTAAATCTTAGGAGATTTTGCTCGCTAATGGATCGACATGGAGATTGGATCAGAATACTGTTGTACAAGAAGAGAACTAGTCAACTGAAAAATAAAAGACACTCCAATAAAACAAAACAAAAGATAAAGTGTGCCGACCCTCACAACACCTTCCTTTGGTTTGTCTTACTCAGCACACTGGATGAACCAAAAGCGCATCACAGACACTTGCCAATGCTTCTTATTAGTTTTTTATTATTATTATTATTATTTTCATGTCAACTTGGAGACCGAACATTTCTGTATGTCAAACTTGTACCCATGGAAGAGACCAGTACTGGCTAGTGGCCACACATCCTATTAAAATTTTAAAATCCAAAATAGCATTATTGCAGCGCATGTTCGTAGTTCTAATGAGAAAACATGGTCGTCTCAACACCAGACCTGCACCTAATCACGCTACTTAAGCATCACTCTCCCCATTATATTAGACCTTGGGGAAGACTGTACAATAAGTGTTCTCATGTCCCTATTAATCAACTTCTTACATACGCTAATTCCTGTAGCGCAAATTCAAGATAAACATGAATGAACTGACGATCAATTATTGGCTTATTGCTGTCCGTTTCATTTTAGGAAAGAACAAAATGCAAAATGCAGTGTACGTGCCGCCAAGTATTACACGGCTACTCCTTAGAATTTATTTTGTTGTTTAGGACTCAACGGTGGGTTTTCGCATACCTGCACTGCCGGTACATTGAAATTGAATCCGAATCTTCAGATGATGAGGAACTACGTTGACAGCACGTAAGAGAATCTACGCACACTTGCATTTGTTTTGATTCTCCCGTCTCTCCGTGAGCGTGCGTGTACGGCAGGGAGTTTCAAGCGTTGATCAACGATCAGGACCTTGTGCGCGCTGCCACGACGACGCGTCGCGTTACCTAATCAGGTAAACCATGTGCTATTATGTTAGTACAATATGATTGCATACACTTGGCCGAGCTACAGAGAAGTAAATCATGTGCTATTATGTTAGTACAATATGATTACACACACTTGGCCGAGATACAGAGAACTTGGCATGCATATACTCCTCCACATAGCAGTTGAATTAATGAACTCAACGTACCCATGTGGCGATGTACATATAAACTAGAGTGCTACACGTTTTCGGTAAAAAAATTAACCACTACACATCGTCGATCGTACTCGGACTCCGGGCCCTACGTTTGAGCGTACCTCTACCACAGATTATAATTATCACATCTTACCTTAGTTTATCAGTTCCTGTCCCGGCTTCTCTCTTGAATAGGCTGCAAAGGGAAAAGAAAAGAAAAAGGGGATTTGGCTGGGAAAGGCAGATGCATCCTAAAACCCGTACTGATCCGAGGAAAACGGATCGTAGCCAGTAAGATACTCGCTATATTCTAGAATGTAAGATATATTTTATTAAAATATAATAATATTTTGATTAATAATTATTCTATTAATAAATAGTTTATGTGATATAAAGTTAATATCGTTAGATTCGTATTTGAAAGTACTCACTTATAATTATAATTTTTTATCACATAAAACATATATTAATAAAATAATTTTTAGTCAAAATTTTATTTTCACTAAATAAAATATATCAGTATATTCTAGGAGGGAGAGACTAACGGACAAACGGAGCAAACTTAGTTTGTCGCGTAGGGCCCGGCTCGGCTCGGTTTGCCCGCTTCCATGCTGCTTCCCCGTGGTCGCAGGTTCTATAAATTCTCCTGAATGACATGATGCGGTGATTTACCCGCACAGCCGCACTGACAACCCGACACCGAGAAGCGAGACCAGGGCGCGGCGGAAGTCCAGTTCTAGTGCGAAGAGTATGGCGCTGGCGACCCCGACCGCCGTGGTGCTGGAGCTGATGACGATGGGGCAGCAGTCCGCCGCGCACCTCGGGGAGCTGCTCCGGGCCGCGTCCCCGCCGCCGCCGGGGGAGCACCAGGCGCTCGCCGCGGAGATCCTCCGCTGCTGCGACCGCGTGATCGCCGCGCTGAGCAGGTCCACCGGCAAGAAGAGGAAGGTGGCGGACCACGGCTCCACGACCTGTCCGCTTCCGGTGATGCCGCCCAAACGAAGGTGCGAAAGTTCGGTTGCTACTTGGACGAAAGAATTTCGCATACTATGCCCCTCGCGCCGTTGCACGAGTGTTTGACAAGTGGCCGTTAATTCCGCAGGGCGCGTGGCGCGGAGGCCCATACAGAGGTCGCGAGCAGCACAACGGCGGACGGGTTCATGTGGAGGAAGTACGGGCAAAAGGAGATCACCGGATGCAAGCACCCGAGGCACGTAGCTACAGAAGAAATCTTATCCCCCTTCTGTTCGATTCCGTAGAGGTGATCAGGAGGAATTCAGGATAGATGTCTTGCTGATACACATAGCTGATCGGAACCTGGTGCGAATTTCCTGCAGGCTCTACTACCGCTGCGCGTACAGGGGCTGCGGTGCGACTCGGCGGCTGCAGCGGCTGCAGGAGGAGCCCACGGCGTTCGTGATCGCCTACTACGGCGAGCACAAGTGCGGCTGCGGCGCGTCGTGTCAGCAAGAGCCACTACTGCCTCCTACCGTCATCGACTCTGGCTCGAACCCTTGCGGAGGCGTCGGTGGTGATCGGAACAGGGGCTCGCCTCTGCCGTTGCTCCCCGCCGAGCAGAGGCACCGTGACGGCAAGGCTCCCAGCGAGACGTCGCGGGGATGGTCGTCCTCCTCCTCTTCTTCGTCGGAGGTGGAGTTTGGTGCTTCTCCGGTACTGGAGTTTCTGGAAGGTTGCTTCGACTGGGAATCCGTTGTCAATTCCCTTGGTTTCGGTGATCTCCCTCAGATTGCTATGCTTCAGTAGCACTGCAGCTGCCCCAGCGTGCAGTACATCTTGTGCTCTGTTAACAGATTAGGATGTGTGCTGTCTGTCGTCGCCGTCACAGACCGACCGGTAGTAGTGACAATGTAGGCCGATCAGAGGCCCTGCATACAAGATTGCGATTTAGAGTTTGTCAATTAGTTGCTGCCCCTCCTATTCAAAATAGATGTTTTTTCAGCCTCTTTTAAAATATTTGTTCTTCTATATTCTAAAATAATTTTAGAAATATTTGTTCTTCTATATTTCTAATATAATTTTAGTTATTTTGTTCCTATTTTATCATTCATCAATATCATAAAAAAGAACTAATTACTCATGAGAGTAGTACTAACATTTATTGTTTTGGGGAGGAAAGAAAGATGAATATAGAAATAATTAAAGGGTAACAAGGACATTTCACTTACCCTCTTAATTCTTTTACCTAACTTTAAAAAGACATCTATTTTAAAATAGAAGTAGTATTATTTTGTTTTAGCAAACGGGATTAGATGTTCAAAGAATCACATGAGAGTGTAGATACAAATAATATTTTTTGAGCGAAATACACAGCAACCATACCCATATTAGTTTTAGAGTGCGGCATCCCGATAACTCCCTGCGCACACCAGGCATTGTTGGAAAGCTCATCCCGCGAGTGTGTGCTCGTCCTAGACTTTAAAATACTCAATGACACTCTGAAGCATATGCTCTACGCAACTGCAAAGGCAGGAAGTAGCACAGTAGTAGTGCCTTGGCTCAAATCTCAGCCGCTAGATATTAGGTGAACAGCTCAGATCATCAGCTACAGTAAAACAATTAACAACACTAAACAGTGCTCCCTGTTACAGTATCTCACTGCAGTGCTGCAAGTCGGTCCTGACATCAGCAAAAAAAATTCTAATTTTAAAATTTGCAGATGCTATAGCGCCTAAACCATTAATCCGATCCACGATTCGTTTGCACCATTGAGTTTGTTGTATTTTCTAAACTACACCACATTTAGATATGTTTTGATGAATTTTTTCTTACTCATTTGTTACCAGATTCTTGTATATCGGTTACCAAATTACTGTTAAAATGCTATCAGGTACTATTACTAGTTAGTTGACAACAATGTGCGTCAGCATTGCTGTTCTTCGCGTGCAACCTGATGAAGCGACTACAAAAGGACACATCTTGTGCTGAAATGAAATACCAACCACAATAACGAGAGTTATCATCAAAAAACTAGTGATGCCCAAAGTGCCTCTACCCCCCTCACATTCAATGGAAATCAACAAAAGAAGTTTACGCTTAAATGATTTTTCCATCATAACAATGTCATTGTGTATACAATCATACGGTTATGTGTCCTGGTTACCATCTAACGACTTTATTTTACCATCTAGATGCTTTTATTGGACGATGATTAGATAATTATTGTGTTATTACTAGTTTATTTGTGCCTACTTATCAATTTGTTTATTGTTGTTATCAGTTTGCTTTTGCCTACTTATCATTTTTTTAGTGTTGTTATCAGTTTATTTGTGCCTACTTATTAGATTATCTACTAAACAATTACCATCACGGTGTTGCTATTGTTATCATGTTATCCGGGTGACAGTTACCAGCTTGTTCGATACACAAATATCATCACTAGATCACAAAATTGGATGGAAGCTAGGGCAAAAGAATTAATCAACTGAAGTCCGAAAAGCACGATGAATCCACCAACTAAGCTTACATATGTTTACTAGGGTCAAAGATTTGTGATCAATATTGACATGGTGGCAAGGTAGATATAAGCCTATTGCCTCTGCATGTAATGTTAGATTCTGATGAATCAATTCATAATGTGGACTTTCGACATGAAGAATGTGTTGCCCTCTAATTATATCTTCGCTGCAGTAGCACTAATAAAGCACCTCTAGTTTCAATGAGTGAACTCCTATCCAGAATATGATAGTAAAGGGGAATAATTCTAGTCTCAGATCCAATTCAATACATATTCCAAGAAGTAGCTTGCAGACTTCCTATGGTTGGGGATAAGATAAAAAGGACGAAAGTTTCACTAAATTTCTAGCATCTTTAAGCACAATGGGGACATGTCTAGTCTCAAAGGACCAAGATGGACCAACTCATGTGTAATGGCAAAGACAAATTGGGCATAAAACTCCACGGTCTAACACAAAAGTAGAGCAAGAACAAGCCTCTTCGGCTCGACATATCACTATAAGGCATCTCAATGAAGAACAGATCCAATTAGCAAGGACTACATGCAAAGTGGAACAAAGAAGCAGAGACAAAATCTACCACCTTTATTACCAATCGCCAGTCTCTCAATCTCTCCTACTTAGTCGGCTTTCCTGGCGTCCTCCTCCTGGCTGCCCTTGTACATGTCGAGCTTGCAGGCGCGTAGGGAGGAGCATGTGAGAGAGGGCGCGGGAGAGAGCAGCTCGCGAGAGCTTGTCGGTCGGTGGACCCCACTCCAGCGGCAGCACGACAGTCCCTGCTGTCAAGCCGACCCTCTACACCGGCAGCTGCTCAGCATCACAAGGCCGGAGTAGGGAAGGAGGATGAGGTGAGCGAAGCAACATCTCCACGTCCACGCCACATCGAACGGACGCAAGCGCGCCGTTTCGTAAGATAAAGATGGGCACGTTCGCTAATTGAAATTTCTGATATATTCTTTTTCCGAAACTTGATGCAGACAATATGCAATGAATGGTTAAACAGGTTGACATCTCAGACTAAAAGTACAGTGGGCAGATACATACAAATGCAACTTCCACCCAATTCCCAGGAGAGCGGCATAAGAAAACGAGAATCTGAGAATCTATGTTAATTAACGAAAAACTTGCGACCATGTCCTGCGTTGACCGAGCTCGATTTTCATCCCTCGCAGCTCATGAGGAAAGCATGCTTGGTAAAACTTAAGGATCAAATGGTTACTTGCACCACCAAAGGAAGCCTAATTGCAGTGAAACCTTTTCGCATTAGGAAACCTTTTCTACTGATGCGATGGGCAATCACAAACGCTGCAAATCAGCGGACGGCTAAATACAGTCTACACGATAACCCGAGCAGAAGAGATCCGATCATCACTGCCTCCGATTGTTACCATCCACCAGATTTTACTGAGGCCAAACAGCAACCTACTGAAACGAATCTGTTAACAGTATTGCCGGATTTCACTAGAAAGTGGAGATTGAATGTGTTACAGCACAACTACATTGCGTGCAATAAACAACATAAATGAAAAACAGCTAGGTACATGATACGACCTCCGAGGGCCATCTCTTATTGTTGTTCCAGGCCAGCATCTATGTCACATGAGGGAAAGAACAAAGGGGCGCAACCATGAGGGAAGAGTATGCGAGCAAATCTTCTGGGTCCAAGTGTCACCATATGGAACCACTTCAGACACTACGGACAAACTGAAATTTTCCTGAGTTGAACGCTGAACGAAATGGAAAAGGCAAAGGGCCACAATCAATCTTCCAAACCCAAGTTTCAGCGATCATCTGATTCATGCCGTTGTGTTGTATAACCTAGAGAACTGTTACGACGTGAGATGAGAAGTAATTAACTTCAATCATTTAAGGGTACACATCATTTCACTAGTTTAGTTATCAAAGTGCATATGTGTGTGTTAATCCTATTTGTACTGTGTTCTATTTGTACAACATAGATGGTTAAGAGCATGGAATCAAAAGGATCTTTCGGTGAAACAAGTTGAGTGTTACCATTAGTTCTCTGGACTACTCTCGGTGCTTGGACCTTTGTAACCACCAGTCACAATGCGATGAGTGTAAAAGGCAGCCACCATTCCACTGCAGCAGAAATCAAAATTATAGAGATGATGTTTCTCATACATATAATATAACAGATGGTTTATTCCTATTTCAATTTAAAATAGCCTTAGTGGCTACAGAACCCATGATACAAGCACTGAAATAAAACTGCATGCCAATTACATGTCCACTAAACAAAATAAAACACAGAAACAGTCAACTTAATTATTTGAAGAAAAACCCAACCATGAAATATAGTACTCAAGCTACCAGATATTAAAGTTGATTGCGAAATAGTATATGGCCTACTATGATTGCTCACAGAATTTTTGTTTGGTCTAACGCTTGCCATCAGCTATCTTACAGATCATTTCACTAATTGCATTTAAAGAAACACTCGTCGCTTTTTGGGTTGATAATGGTGCAATTCTTACACTAGACATGCAATGTACAGTAGGGAAACTTGAGGAACACAAAAATCAAAATAATATATCTACCAGTTCAGCCTAAAGTAATCATCAGCATCTAATTCACATTTTTCAAGTATAACACAAGCAGTTTATTGTGAAAACAAGAAATACACTCCAAGGTGGTATCGGCAAAAAAAGGGATCTCTAACAAATAAATAAAGAAGTGCCGCACTGTCATTTGTCATGCGAATGCAGCACAGGTAATTAATATGGTTTTGGGAAGAACTGTGCAGTGCAGTAAATGAGAGGTGATCTTATCACAAAGTCACAGCTCACCAGAAAGGTCAAATGCAAATGGGTGGGAAAATCATGATATCCACCAAGGAAAATTATGTATACTGAATTAACTCCCTTATAGCCACAGTAACAAGCCACACGCAGCCTTGCACGTAAATACAAGCACTGGTGCAGGAACATAAACATGGACAGAGCAGCATAGTTCATACAACTGTTTATATATCAATACATGTTTCTGTGAGTCTAGAATAAGAATGTTCCAAGCAATTACAAGGATTAATTCTGTACTGACCTGAGAAGGACCACGAAAATATTTGGAAACCACCCATGCTGCACACACGAAAAGTCAAATTCAATTCCGACAGTGATAACAAGGGGGAATACCTAGCAGTACAATTATGACCCAAACTAGAACCTACCTGGAAGAAAATTGATAATTCTCTGAAGAAGATGACACTTGCAATCGCTGCATGCCACAAGTCAAATGTGTTAAAAAAATTGCAAGCTAAAAGGATAACAATTCAATTCGTTAACTAAATCTTGAGATATTTATTCAATATGTGATGATAAATTGAGCCTCGGTACTGTTCCACAGTCAATATAAGTCAGTGTAAATAATCATAAATATGAATAATACAAGAAGTACATAGCATTTTTAAATGTGATATACGCCTATGAGGCTATAACCAAAAATTATTTTACACTCAGTTGGGTTTCCACCTGGCATTTTCCTTACAGATATATATTCGCATATCGTTACAGAACTTGAGTTCCAGCAGATATCAAACACAGCAGTTTTTGTTAATAAAAATGGAAAATGTGGGAAATTAGCAATGGATTCGGTTACTGTTGTAGCATAAACATCAATGGTAGGTCAAGTTTGCACAAAGAGCATAAGCAATTATGAAGTTCCACTCCGATTGAAGACTTGAACTCAGATATGTTCATAGTTGTCAACAACATCATGCTGGCTCCCAGTTTGATTTGCTTTCAAACTAATATGATTGTATTTCATCAGAACCTACTGAATCTAGATGCAGCACATCAGAAGTCTGATGAAAATATTGTTCTACTTACATGTAAGTTCAATCCTGTTTTGTAATAACCATACAAAACAATTCACAGATGGAAGCAGGCACTGCTTTACTTTCAGCGGAAATATGCCTGATCCGATAGTATGCATAAAAACAACAGGTATGTATCACCTCACTCAACAAATGTAAATAAGTATAAAAAACATGTAAGCCCTAAATAGACGAACAAATAGGTCTGTGGAAGAGTAATCTTCTGAATTCAATACAGTACAAATTATTTCCCTCTATGTTACTTCTCTTTTCTTCCATCCTGTTTGGTTGAGGTCAGAAATATTATAAACATGTCACATAAGAATAACAGCGTATGTATCAACACGAGTTAAAGCCCACCGGTATGCTACTCCTATGCCACTTCAATCACGAAAAAAGAAGAAACAAATTCAAGCAAGGAAAGTGTGGTTAAAAGAAACGAACTAACCAGCTTGCCCTTTCAGCAGAAGACGAGGACGACGATCACCTGCTCTTTGCGATCTCAAACTTGAGATACCCAGAGCCAACAGTGCAAACCCGAGAACAAAACCAAAGCGGATTGCAGATATACTTCCAGTTAGCATGAAGTGGAGGAAACCCCCTACAGTAAGGAAGGTGCCTACAAGAAATAATGCAGTTTATTGAAATACTATTCACCCCTTGCATAGCAATGCAGACCAAACTGCCTATGATGGATGATCTACCAAAGCCAGTTCCTCAATTAGTTACATGTTTGTCGATTTCCAGTATGAGAATTAATTAGATCACAGAATATGCTACCAACACTATGCATTTACGTACCAAATGGAATGCCCACATGATAATCTTGATACTCTGATGGCCCATTCAACTTGCCAAGCGCCTTGATTGTATTCGTGATATCCTTGATTGAGTCTGGGGAGTTCCGAGCTGCCAGCTTTAGATATTCCTGCCCCTCCTCACCAAATTCTGCAGCGATCACGCTTAGGTCCTTCTGTGCTTTATCTGCATGGATCCTTAGCTTCTCTGCGGCCTCCAACAGGACCTCCCTCGCCCTTTTGGAGTAGACACCATATGCCTCTGTTGTAAGGGCCTGCATTCGCAGGGCCTCGGTCTTGAACTGCTTGAGTATTTCGCTCCACACTTCCGGAGCCTCCTCTGGCTTTATCTCCTCCTTTTCGTTGTCATCACCCTGTTCTGAACTCCTCTGAACTCAGCAGAAAAACTTAATAAGTTGTGAACTTTAGGAAGATAATTTGAGCACAACGAATTTACCACAATGAATTGATCAAAACACCTCAAGCAACGCATTAACAGAAACAACATCCACATACGACGAAGATCGCCCATTTGGCACAAAGAAGAATGGCCGCGGGGGGCGATACTCCACGCATTACACTCAAAATACTTGACGAAGCAAAATTTGTCAAAGCGCAGCAAGATTATCTCAGCCGCGCATCACGCACAAAAATAAAATAAAATAAAAAAGCAAGGTGAGGTGACCAACTAAAGACCAGTAAATCAGATAGGCGGTAACAGAAGAAACACGCCTCAGAAGTCAAAACAAGACATCACAACAGGAAACAGCAACCAGCGCAGGGATCTCGGAGACGGCGACTACTCACGGGTTCCTCCCCGGCGAAGGCGGCGACGACGCGGCGAGCGCGGGTTCCGTCCCCTCCGGCGGCGGGCCTGGCACCGGCCGAGACCGCGCGGAGCGGGGCGTCGAGGCGGCAGCGGCGGCCGGGGGAGGAGCGCGCGAGGCGTAGGAACGGGGAGGAGACGAGGGGGTGGAAGGCCGCGCGGGCGGGTAGGTTGGGGCCCGTGAGTGGGGAGGAGACGGCGTGGAGGAGAGAGGCGGCCATGGGAGGAGAAGAGGGAGGGTGGCAAGGTGGGGAGTAGGGCGGAGACGAGACGGCGGAGGCGGACGGCACGGAGGAAATGAAACGAAATAGGAGGAAAATGGAGGAGTTTTATGGGGTTTCTTCGGGGCTTTTGGTATGGATCGGACGAGGACGGGCTGGGGCTCGGGCTCTATAAACCTATCGTTACAGAACTATCGTTACAGGCTTACAGCAACAGAGCATGTACTAATAAAACACATGCAAGCACCATCTGTGAAACATTCCTCCCAAACGTGGTACGGGTGCCAAAAGGTAAATAAACGTGGGTACAAATGGCTGGCTGCTTGAAGAAACCAAAAGAACACAAGTACCCTCGCCTAAAAGCAGCCTACCAAAGGTGACCATGCCGACTGCTGGTTGCTTGAACATGGCAAAAGATCGCAAGTTCCCATTATATATCTAGAACATAAGCTACTGCAAGTTCCAATTCATTCTCAGGTCATTCATAGTTTCGCTGATATCGTAACTGCAACGGAATTATCAGAAATTAAACCACGGGTTACGTCCCGTTGCTAACCTCAGATATCGGGTCTTCGTTTTTGAATTTCAGAACAACCAAACCGGAGGAAACAAAAGTATGCCACTACTTTATACACATTCAGCTTCCGAGCTAAACCTTCAATGAAGGCTGGGGTCAAAAGCTAAGAATCAAAGAGTTGATTTGTTCCTTTTTGTGCGACAAAGGCAGATGTCGGTCAGTTTTCAGAAGACACCTCAAAACATACGTTGCGTCCGGCAAACTGTTATAGGTGAGGAACACTAGATATAGGGCAGGCAAAAAGAGGTACCCAAGGAAGAAACCGATGCCCATTGCCTCATGCTAACTGCCCAACGAAGCAAGGTATTGCTTCTACTAAAGATATTAATGTTCCAGTAGTGAGGTAAGTAGGCCTCTAAACAGCTACCCGTAGTTACTGCCGTATGCCAATTTGAGTAACAATTGTTAACTGAAACAAAGGGTAAGAAAACTGAGTCATAACAGCTCTCTTGCCTAACACAGGACTGTGCACACCGTGGGTCGCCTTTTGTGCAATAGTTATGCATAGTAACATATTTATCTATTTTTTTGCGCAAAGAATAATCAAAATTTGCTTTCAGACACTAAAGCTCGATGCACAACTCTGCTGACATTTAGTAACATTTGATATGGGCATAATAAGATGTTAAGACAAAATGGTACAGCCTCCTAGCATGTTTTAGCACATCAATGTTTGGAATCAGAACGTTTAGTGAGTTGTTCACTTAACGTCCGCATTTGGAACTGAAGATCTACATGGACCAGCTGATGTTGTGAAGGGTATCCCTCGGAACGTTGCAATTCCATTCTCGTCGGTACGGAGATGCTGGATACATCATGAAGCAAATTGGTTAGTTCACGCTATGTATACAAATAAATATGCAATAACATTCAGGAAGACTGTCAGTATTTGATGACTGAATATGGAAAGGGTAGGTTGTCCAACTAATGAACAAACTGCTTGAATTTACTCAAACCATGTTGAAAGGCCAACTTTTGATCACCAAAAGGAAAAATAAGTGAGTAACACCACACAAAATAGGCCTTAGAAAAATGCTTACCGGTGTGATCTTGTCCAACTGTTTTTTCTTTGGATTTAGAACATCTTCCGGCTTCCCCTCAAACCTACAAGTGAAGCATAATTTAATTGACAACAATAGAAAGATGGAAAATTGGTAAACATAATACAAATCAAATAACTCCAGCGAAACAACCCAGCAAAATTTTAAGAAAGTACTAAACTACAATATTTCGTTTCACAAGTGGCCACAAGCACACAAGTTCCCTATGCTATAAGACACACAACTAATCACAACCAAAATGCTAGGCATGCTAAATTACTGAATCTTTTTCTGACGTTTCAACAGATAGCATGACACTTTAAGTTCATCCAAATCGCACTCAGAAATATTATTCTTACGATCAACATATTGTGCAACAACTTACATAGCAATCCCAAAAACAGCATATAAAATGGCATATCAGCTACTTAATAGCCATGAATACAGATAAGAAAATTGGACATAGTAGAAATTGGACATAGTAGACGCTCCATAGAAGTGCACAAACACACCTTTATAAGTATATCGCATCTACAAGACATGTTCCTTACCCAGCAAATGAAATGCGTTCACCAAGCTTGGCTCCTTCTGGAGGAATCAAAGGCTCCACGACAGTATGTTCTTTATTTGAAGCACACAAGACCTGCCAATATGTTTAACATAAAAACAACATGTCAAAATGAAAACTTCCTATAAATAAGGACGGTTACAGTTTGGACTGAGGGTTGAGAAACATCGCAAGACAAGATAAACACACTATTGCGCTATGATAGAATACAAGATGAACAACTACTTAGTGTTCCACTTCAGATACTTTAAGTACAAGATAAGGCTTTCGCATCAGAAGTTCATTTCAAAAGTAGTTTATTATTTGTTCAGTGAGAAGTGTTATATTGATTATGTTAGATGCTTCTATCAGTAGAAGTTGAGTAATATAAACAAAATTTTGATAAAACGCCCCGTTTTACATTGCCCTTTGATAAAATGCCCCGTCATGTGTCACTAACTAGTGGACCCGGACCCCACCTGTCAGTGACACATGATAGGACATTTTATCCAAGGGCAAAGTAAGATGGGGCATTTTATCGAATCCCTCATTTTGGAAAAGAATGATAAGCAGACTAATAGCCACATTTCAAGATGCTTTGCTGAGGCATATACAAACACAATTACAACAGGATGGAACAACATACCAATCCAGCAGACATTACGTCCCGCAGCTTCCCAGGCTTCACATTCGTGATCAAGACAACATGCCGATTCTGAAAAAGGGCAAATATTTATAACAGAGAACACAGATCATGGATAAGAAAACTTCAAAGAAAGCAAAATGAACAAGAATCATTCAAGTTCCTTTCTGCTGTTGACTACTTACAACAAGTTCATCTGGGCTGAAGAACTTAGCAAGACCACTAACAACTTGACGCACATTGCCATCTCCCAAATCTATTTCCTCCACCAGAAGACTGCAAAAATAACCAGTTGGGAGTGTTAGATGGAAGAGTGCCATACAACTAGTGAACCTTTTTACAAATGTTGTTAAAGTGGAAATATATGGTACCTATCAGCAGATGGGTGCTTCCATGCTTTGCGAATAACGCCAACCTGTATATTCAAGATACTGACATCGCACTCTGAATCCTTTTCTGCACTTTTCTCTGGAGCTTTCTCCGCCACTCCCTCTGTTGTTTTTCCTGCAGACTTATCTTGGACTTTCTTTTTATCCCCGGAAGGTTTGTTGTTTTTCATGGAAGTAGGATTTGCCTTATCAACAGGAGCCTTACTCTGACAAGAATCAACCAACAACGAAACTCACCAAGTAATAAAAAAGGACATGTTGTAAAGAGAATTCTATTAATGGTGCACAAACATGAAATCAACACTGTTACGCAAAAGCTGTACATGATTAAACATTTTAATATTTACAGTCCGCCTAGTTTTGTGGTGCATTGCACATGTTGCTACATGAATCACAACTAAAATTTTCCATGAATTTGAGTGTGCAATACTAAGGCCAGACACTGCACCAAAAGAACACAAAAATGCAGTAAAATTGTAAATTCCAGCCAAATCGTCGCAGCAGAATGAATCACCAGTACATCTTACAAATACTAGTCCAGAAGTGCCCATAACTAATGAGGGTCAGTACAATTACAGAATAAACTACCTCTCCTGCAGCTTTTTTGGAGTCAGCAGTTCCATCCGATTTGTCCGCAGTCTTCTGTCCTGAAACAGCTTTCTTAGAACTGGGATCCGCATCACCTTTGTCAGCTTTCTTCGGATGCTGCCAAGTAGAATTAGGAAATGGTACAGTTATATTTTGTGATCCCAACATAATCTTTCTTCTAAGAATCTTTCTGAAGACAATTGAATAGAAGCGGTGTATAGTCTTATCATTTTTCTGTGGATAAATGTTTCTAGCAATTCAGTAGTACTAACTATTGTTTTGTATCAGTTCGATTTTAAAGAGGTGAACAAGCACAAATTTAGCAGATCAAACATGAATGAGACTTTGTAAAAACAGTAAATAGCAAAAGCATGTGACAGAGTTAATTTTCCATAATTTCCTGTTGCACCTGAGAGTAAATATAATAAAGAAATTCAACAAAATGTATATCTAAAAAAAAATATTATATTTCCAGATTACCAGAAAAATATTTACTTACAGAAGGTGGATTGAAGACAGATTTGGTCACGTTTATCTTTTGCAGTGTAGTACCAAAATCGACGACATTCTGCATCAAATAGTAGAGATTCACATAAGATGGTAGAAATGACTAACTCTATGGCATCCTGTTAATTACAAACTGGTATTTATTTTCTTAGAAGAGACTCTCACCAGCATAAAGCTATGGTTACACTCAGATATGAAGGCAACAAGTAGTTACTTTTGTAAGAAATTGTAATGACACTAGAATAACTTCCCAACTAAGCAATTGTATACAAATTGCAATGTAAACCACAAGTTGATTTCAAGGTGTAAAAGCTACCCCTATCGAAGTGAGCTAAGTCAGCTTAGGATATCAATAAGATTAATATTTCGCAAACATGGCTAGTTCAAAATTTTGGCGCAGTAAACTCCAGAAATGAGATGGAAATGGCATCTTTGAAATGCGAAAACAAAAAATCTACAAAATTACCATAGTGACAGATAAGAAACAAGAAGCAGAACATGGGAATTGTATTTGATTCTGTGTTGACAAGAAATTCTGTAGCTCAGAGTAATACATGGGACCATGAAGAGAAAAGAAACTTTATACACATTTGATTCTTTTGTTCTAGAAAGCAGAGGATATATACTTCATGTTGACAACAGATAGGAACAAAAAATAACAGATAGGCAAAATTAATAAAATAAATAGAAAGATCCATCTTAAACCTGAATGTAGTCCATCCACCGCAATATATGTGGATATTTCTGCAACTCACTGTCACTAAGATGACACTGAAACAACATACAATTACAACTTCCGGAAGTAATTTTGCAGATTTCATAATATTTTTCAATAACAACAGATATAAGAATAATAAAGAAAATAGTAGCCCACAAACCATGATCATTGTGAATTCCACCAAAAAATGTTTGATTGTAGATGCTTGCAGTCAAATTTTCTGCTTAACATGCCAAAAGTTTCTTAGATTGGCCATACGAAAATAATTGGCTACTGCAGCTATGCACGCGATCGGACGCTGACACCTCCGTCCCACCCTTTCTTATAAGAATTTGCGGCAGTTAGGCCCATGACTTTACAGTCCACACGCCCACCGAGCAAGTCCATTGTTACCAGCCCAGGCCCACATACAATATAAATGATTGTTTATTCGGTCGCATGGGACCCACATCTGGTGACATGGACTGGCACACAGAGGATATACATTTGCTTTAACCAACGGTGTGGAAAGAGCGACCCTAATGCCTATGTGATGCGTGGCCCTAACGAGCTGTGCAGCGCGCATAATCCCACACCCACGCTCAAGTGGGTCAAACGCCCTCTGCACATCTAAAGGCGATCCAAACAGCAGCGGATGCGTGCGTAGGTACCCACGTTGGCACAAATTCCCCTCTCCATGAAAGCAATACATTTATTGTTGAAAATTATTTTCAAATATTATAGTTTGACAAATTTTTACTAAAACATTACTATAGAACTTCATACTCAAATATATGCATTTGAGACCACGTAAGTGTCTGAAAAGACAATCTATTCAGTAGTAACACAGTGATTGCAAAATAGCTGCAAAATGAACATCTGATGGTGGTCGCATAAATTCATACATACCATGAAAACTTGTACAGTTGTAAACACAACAATGTCAGCAACTGATGGTTTAAAACCACTGGCCAATAGTACAGACATCTGGGACAGATGTTGATTCAAATGACCAAGCAACACATGCTGTTCTCCTTCACTTCGACCAAAATTGCTGGAGAATTCAACCCACTTCTTTACCTATCGATCAAGAAAAGAAAATTATGTGTTAGTATAAAAGCAGTAGCAAGCGGAATTAGTGTACACTGTCACACTTGCAAAACAGTTACCTCATCCTGCGATGAGTTCACAATATGTGAGAATAGGCTGGCAATATCACTCTCCTTGATAATTGTACTGGATATGTTATTCTGTAATATTCAGCACAGAAATCAGTAACAGTTTCCAGCAATAAAAACTCAGGCGCGCAAATAAAGCTTGATAAGAGTGAGCTGGGAAATTTTGTTCAAACAAAGTAGCAAATTACAAACTAGTCATCAAAGGTTGTGCAGTGTGCACTGGACAAGTCAGTGCAGGAGTATCCAGAGGAACAAAACACACATCGTCACTAAGTTACTCAGTTAGTGCTGTACCAAACCATGACCAGGCACCAGTTGAAGAGATGGACAAAATATTACGCAAACTTTTTGAACAAGATCTTAACTAACAACTAAGAAGTAATACAGACTATGCTGAGCTTATGTTGCATTTGGTCAAGGCGAGGACAAGTGTTGCAAGCTACATCTTGTGCAACAAAACTTGGTATGTACAGAGTGCATGGCCCTCACCAAATAAAGGAGATCAGCTATAATAGTATATATCTCCTCAAACCAGGGATTAGGATCATTAGCTGATATCTTTTGATCTTTTAGGATTAGAAGCTATATTCAGGGGATTTACCTCTAGCATTAGTCAGTTTGTTAGGCCTGTCTATATAGAGGACCCTCTATGAGGAACTATTCAAGCAAGAACAAGCCAATCTAATCCCAGTCTCCTTCCTCTGGTCATCCCTGCCCTCGAGGCGTGGCTGCTGTCAAAGCGCCTTGCGCCGCGGTTCAGGCTACATGTACTGACCTTAGACCCATTATCCTACCATGCACATAACAAAACTACACTATGTTCTAGCCATGTGAAAGACATTAGCTCAAAAATGTGCAGCTAACTAAACTACTCATCTCCTATACGCTCTTGGCAACCAACAGAGCCCCTTTCTGGTGCTTAGCCCAATTAACTAAATGAAGAGAAGTACGCAATTGATGAGCAGCTCCGATCAACAGTGAATGTGGCCGTAGTGACCGGAATGTTCAGTTTCATGCTGATAGATAAAAATTATTTAGCATGAAATTGATGTTGATATGTTTCACAAGAAATATAGTTCTACTTTATTTTGCAAAAAACATATGAGTAACTTGAGAACGGTCCCAACAAGCAAAACGGAGTGAACCCTTAAAAAAAGGGAAACGGTATGAACCACAGGACGGACCCCCTAATAAATCGAGTAATTTAACCGGTAAGAACTTACATATCTTCACTTTTCCTAACCAAACATCATGTACAAAATCACAATAACCTAAATTCCACATCACAGCATAATTGCAACATGAGATTTAACCAAACCAGCGAGACATTCAAATTCATTATTTGTGAACTAAACCATGCTCAGAGCCCAACAAATCTGCATTAGGAAAATCTCAGCAACCCCCAGTAAGACAAAAAAAAAGACATGCTCACATAACCAGTAAACAGCTAAAACTGAACGCTATCGCTCCGAAGCAACAAAATTCGGAAGCCAGGGTTCAAGGAGTGAACGGTGGGGACTTTTTTACCGGATCGCGGTTGAGGTGCTTGCAGAGCGCGTATGACATGGCCAGCTTGCTCTGCGCGAAGTCCGCCGCCGGCGCCGCCATTAGCACGTCGAGTTCTTCCGCCGAGCACTACGAGATGGGGAACTGGAGAAGAGGGATGGCTTAGGGTCTAGCCGATAGTGGGCTGGTCTCCTACGACGAAAGCTTTAGTTACACCGGAAGACGGAAAAACAAAACGAATGCTATAGTCCACTTGTGTTTGGGCTATATTGATGCTTTGTTAGTTGGGCTTTGGGCTCTTCTGATGGGCCTCACCAAAATATGGGCCAGGTTTAGTTGCAGCGCCTGCCTCGTCTCTCTCCTGTTCCAGTGCCCCTCTTGCGGATTTCCTATCCTATATAAGCGGGAGATATGGAACCGCCGCACAGCAGCCTGGCCGGCCTATTAAGGGTCTGGGCACATTTTTCCTTTTTTGCCTTTTTGCCTTTTTGTTTTTGTTTTTCTTTATTTTTTAGTTTTTCTTTCATTCCTTTTCTTTTCTTTTCTTTATTTTATTTTTATTATCTCGGTTATTTTTGTTGTTTTGTCTTTTCTTTCTTTCCATTGTTTTTTGTTCTTTTGTACTTTCTTGAAGTTTTTTATGTGTTTGACCAACAGATGTCTCTTTCACGTCATTTTTTGTAAAAATATTCAGTCGATAGTTTCTTTGTTTCGCTGATAGATATGAGTCGTTCCAATAGTGACTTTTTATTGTTCTAACACAAGTACTTTCATCGTTTTTCTTTAAAACAGGGAACAATTTTCACAAATTAGATGAATATTTTTTTGAAATACATGAACATAATTTTCACAAATTAGATGAATATTTTTTTGAAATACATGAACATTTTCATACATGGAGAACATATTTTTTTTAAATATGTGTCCATACAACATATTTGTGATCTATGGAAACAATTTCCATGACTTGCATGGACATTTTATTTGATACAGATGAATATTTTTGTGATTTATTGAAACAATTTTGTGTTGAGCATTTTATTAAATATGATTTACAATTTATAATTTTTTATTTTCTAAAATTTCATTAAAATTAAAATTAAAAAAAGTATAGGCGGGTTAGCGGATGGGCCGGCCCAACTAGTGCGCTGCCGACGATGCCTCCCTAACTCCCGCTTAAGGCAGGAAATAGGCCATCCTCCAGCTTGATTACTTCAGACTTCAGCCAGACTGAGATGCCAAATCTTTCGTGTTATACCGAAGTTCGCAAATGCTTATGCCTTCTCAACAAAACATACAAAGAAGCAGACGCGGTGTACGTGCGACAGGTAGTTTGTAACGGCATGTATCCGTACGTCCACGGTTTCTTCCAAAACTGGGAGATGCGAAACAAATCAAGTCAAATGCCGGAGCGGTGCATCCCCACGCTCAGCTCTAAGCACAAGGCACTGTTCCACTGTTTGGTGACGGTTGACAATCTGACGCGCGTGGTGAGGATCGATGCGCTTGTGGGTAGAGAACACGACGGGATTTTGTTTTTCGCGGGCACGACTTCCTCCTCACATGGCTTAGGGTTCTTTGGTTCAAAGGAATTTCATAGGATTTTTAGAGGATTTGGATCTTTAGGAATTTTTCCTACGGTGGTCGTTTAATTCGCAGGATTGGAATTTTTAGGAATTTTTCCATAGGATTCATTTGTACTACATTTTGGAGGAAAATTTCCATCCACTCAAACCTCTTGGTAGAGTTCCTTTATTTTTCCTGTGATGCCAAAACAAACTCTAAATCCTGTAGGATTCCAATAAGCATGACACTCTAATCCTATGTTTTTTCTATTTCTATGTTTTTACAATCTTACGAATCAAAGAGACCCTTAAACTCGCCTCTACAACGTCAACGACGTGCGCGGATGCCATTTGGGCTCCAACATCGACACGACGCGACGCCACCGTCGGTTCACGGCTTCGATCAAAAGCATTGAAGTGTTCTGTACATATGGACTGTTAAGGCAGTACTCCATACACGGTGATGGAAGCTGCGAAAAAGCTAGGCCGGAGAGCAAGGGGATGGCGGCACATGAGATTCCGTTCCATCGCCACCACCGGTGAAGTCTGCGAGACGCAAAGGCGACACGAGTGCATGCAGCATGCGGTAGGGCAGCGCCCCCCAGGACCAGGAGCCATAATAAATGCGCCTATTGTCTCGTGTCATCGCAGAGCATCCCTCGGAGCTAGCCGTCATAAACAAGCCGTTCCGCGAAGCGCAGACGCACCTGGTGCCTCGCCGGTCGCCGCAGACACGCGGTTAATGCGCTTACGAGCATGTGCGCCGGTGCTCGTAGAATAGGTCCAGTGGTACTGCTGCGTATGCATGCCAAAACCGTACCCGGCTCGACCGCTCCAAATCGAAGTCTAAAATTTTGGTTAAATGATTTTGTTCTTCCAGGTTGATTTGATGACTGCTTTTGCCTCTATGGAAAGATTAAGATTCGTTGAAATGACATTAAATTTTTCTTGATTAATAAACCTATAAGCACTTTGAGCTGTCCAGTTACCATCCGTGGAAGGAGACCAACAAATGATATCTTCTATGTTAAGAGTGGCCTACGGGTGTTTCAGAGATTAAGCAGGTCATTTGAGTGTCGAAGAGTTGACTGAGAAGAGAAATTTTTCGTCTTTTTGGGTTCTGAAGCCATAATTGATTTACCTTTGCTGGGATATGAAAATCTTGTTGCTGTTCTAGGAGGTGGTTGTGAATATCTTTCCATATTGGGCACCATGGTTCGCTCCAGATGGATATATTTCCCACAAAAAGTTGCCAATGCACAGCAGTCTCTATATGTCTTCTTACGTGTAGTATGGAGTCCCAAATCCAAAATTTACATACTTTTTTGGGTGCTCCCAGAAAAGGTTGTGTGAGGAAAATATTTGGCCTTGATGACTTCAACCCAAAGGGAGTTGGGTTGAGTGACAAGTCTCCAAACTAGGCCGGTAACAAGAGACTCATTGAGAGTGTGTAAATCTTTTATACCTAAGTGTTAGAATTAATGGGCCTAAAGCCCATGTTCCAATTAATTCCTGAAAAATCTCAAAGGCCCATTTGGTTGGATGGCATAAGTGGAAATTTAGTCCCATATTGCTAGCTGATCCATGGGTTGGACCTGAAAGATGTCTATGATTTGCTTCTTCACATTATTCGGAGTATAAGCAGTAAAACAAATAGAGGACTTACTCTAGTTTGGTGTTTGGCCTCAGTGCTGACAAAAGTGCAAGGGGATATTCTTGATGGTCTGAACTTCATTTGAAGTTGCTACTCCCAGATCATGAGGTCATCTGCAAATAGTAGGAAGTGAACAGGGGGTGCTATTTCTCCCAAGCACACTCCTCAAATATTATTTACCTGAAGCTCTGAGTTCAATATGTGGGATAACTCATCAATAGCAATAATAAATTAAATAAGACGGAAGAAGGCAACCTTGTCCAATACCTTGGGAGCTGTGAAAGGACCAAAGGGTTGACCATTAATTACAAGAGAGGGGGTAGAGCTCTAAATACATGCACATACCAAATCTGTGAAATTACTACCAAACCCTTGACGTAGCATGGCTGCATGAACAAAGTCCCATTCAATTATAAAGGCATTGGCTAGTTCTACTTTTAGCATGAACTAGCGCAATTGCGCGGGAAACGTTTTTAATTATCTTTATGTTTTTTACATGCACGTGTGATATTATATCAATACGGGAAATAAAAGTTCAAATCGTGAGTCAGCCTATTAGGCATTGTATTGAGCCGTCTATTTAGGTACATTTATGATGATCTATCATATGTTATTTGTTTAATTATCTTTATTATTTTACTTGTACACGTGATATTAGATCAGTACTGATTGCGTGGGAAATATTTTGGTTATCTTTATTTTTTTACCTGTTCATGTGTGATATTAGATCAGTACTAATTACGTAGCAAATATTTTTAATTATCTTTATTTTTTACCCGTACGCGTGATATTAGATCAGTACGGAAATAAAAGTTCAAATCGTGAGTTGACCTGTACTGAGCCGTCTATTTAGGTACATTTATGAGCCGACCAGCTAGTCGTTATATCGAGCCGTCTATTTATGTACAGTTATGATGATCTATCGGATGTGATCTGTTTATGTACAATTATAAAGATCTGTCGGCTATGATCTGTTTAGGTGCAGTTATGAAGATCTATTGGCTGTGATTTGTTTAGATGCAGTTATGAAGATCTATCGGCTGTGATCTGTTTAGATACAGTTATGAAGATCTATAGGTTATGATCTATTTAGGTACAATTATAAAGATCTATCGGTTGTGGTCTACTAATAATAAAAGGGTCCATATCGGATATTTTATTTTTTTTATGAGAACTTCTAGCGTTTATCTATTTTTTCTATTGTATTTTGCTTTTAGTATATAATAATAGATGATGAACGCCTCTATTTTTTATTATTAAAGGAGTGAATAATTTCATGGCAGATGATGGTATCGGTGCTAATTCTTCTAGAAAAACTCTACACGTCGTCATGCTGATTCGCGTCCTCTGTACTCCTCGTCTAGAGCCGTTGATTGAACCAAATCCGGCGGCCCAAAACCAATCCGCTTAATTACGAAAAATTGCCACCGCCCGAGATGTATTCCTGATTTTTCGCACTGTGATGTCAGGTTGTTTCCTTGTTTCCATCGCGTTAGAGTCCTTTCATCTTCTGCAACCGGCAGACGGTTCATCTTCCACCGTGTTGCGGAACCCCGCACGGCGCCGGTCCCTCTTGCATTCTCCGGCGCGGCGACGCCGGTCGTCCTTTCTCCCGCGTGGCGCACTCTCCTTCGTCTTCTCCGGCGGCGACATTCTTCTTCTCCGGTGCGGCGGACTCTCCTTCGTCTTCTCCGGCGCGGCACTGCGGCTATCCGGCGGTCCCCTTCCAAACCGAGGTACATTCCCTCCCTCTCTTTCTTCATCATTTTTTCTATGGTTTTGTGTTCGTCCATTCCGATTTGTAGCTCAATCGTTATTTATATGCTACGTTATTTCCTAGGATATTGGAATGCATCCCATTGAACCTTTCACCGGTTATGCTAGGGTTGTGAACTCCGATTATGCTAGGGTTGTGAATTCCGATTTCATGTTTTCCGATTATGCTAGGGTTTTGAATTCTAATTTTATTATGGAATGCCCTTTGACCGGTTCATGTATAAAATTCTCGGCTTGTGTAACCTAGCTGAGTTCACATAGGCTAATGTTGTACCGTATTCAATTTCATGAATTGATCATGCACTGTTTCTACTATTCTATATTTTTGTTCGGTTAGGCTTCGGTAATATTTCATCGAAATTATGGCGGGATGTGTGGTCCTGCAAATTCAAATAGATCTTTGTTTCTATCCCATACCGTACATGTTGCCACCGCATAGAAGTTTTGTTGTTATAGTTTTTGTTTCCACCATTAACTATATATGTTTGCAATGCATAATTACTATGTTCTTATAGTATATGTTTCTATGTGGCTTCGGTAATGTTTCATCGAAATTATGGCGGGACGTGTGGTCCTGCAAATTCAAATAGATCTTTGTTTCTATCCCATACCGTACATGTTGCCACCGCATAGAAGTTTTGTTGTTATAGTTTTTGTTTCCACCATTAACTATATATGTTTGCAATGCATAATTATTATGTTCTTATAGTATATGTTTCCATCTCACACCATATAGGTTACCAATGCAAAATTATTTTGTTGTTACATTCTTTTGTTTCTATATCACACCATATATGTTGCCACTTCATATTATTTATGTTGTTACAGCACAATTAGTATGTTTCACCAGCATAATGTTTTTGTTGCATGTTTGTGTTCCTTTTGACTATTCATAAGTAGTTACCTGCAGCTATGTACATTTTGATGTTCTTTTATCAGGATTCCTATTTGCAAAAATGAAGGAATCAGGTGTTGAGTTATTGAATCGCTTCTCTGCTAAACGTTTTAAGAAAGTCATTGATGGGTTAACCGAGGCACAAAAAACTATTTCTCGGGAGAGTGGCCTTGGAAATCTTTTGGATGTTGCCTCTTATTCTATGCCTGATGAGTTGCTTCAGTGGATTATTGAGAGGATTACTCCAGAACTCTGTGAGTTTAGGAACAACCACAATGGGACAAGTATTTTGTTCACAAAAGAAATGGTGCAGAAGGTTACAGGTCTTCCATCCGGCACTCGGCCTGTCATTGTTCTTGGTAGTCACGAGGAATCGGAGTTTCGTGATGTCTACAAAAGAGACTACGCAACCACAAGACGGGCACCAATTGCTGATGCTATTGAGATGCTGAAAACAGATATGGATAAGGAGACATTCTTGAGGACCTTTTTTCTCATAGCATTGTCAATATATCTTTGTCCTAGAACCAATAACATGCTGCGACTGGGTTATCTTGGTAGCCTCAATGATGTTGACAATATCTGTCAATATGATTGGAGTGTACACATCTTAAAATTTGTCATGGAAGAGGTTGCTAAGTTCCAGAAGAAGCAAACATCTGGGTTGGCAAAAGTAAACATCGGTGGATTCATTGATCTACTTGCCATATGCCCACTTCACTTACAAATTGTTATTTTTCTACTTTTTGTTATTGTATTTCACTGAAGCTCACGCTTGGTTGGAACACTTGTTTTAATAGCAGATTATATATATGGATCACTTGGATTTCCCTCCGTCAATCTTGTCCGATCATCGTTTTGATTACTCCCTGCCAAGGGTGTCTCATGTAAAAGATGAAGATTTTGATTTCGTCATGAAACAGGATAGGAACAAATTATCTTTGAAGCCACATTCTTATGGTGCCCACCCCGTAAGTTCACGCATAACTCAAGTTTGTTCATCCTCTCCAGTTGATGGCCCCAATGTTTCATAGACAATTAAATTATTTTTTTTGTAGTTCTGACCATTTCACATGACTCCATACTTTGATCGTCCTTCGACCGATGACATCAGAGACAAAGCAATGGGTGACTAGCGCAGTCGTCCTTCAAGCTCGCAAGCTGCATGGGTAAACTTTTTTTGTTTCATTCATGAAGCGTTTCAGTTTACACGAACAAATTCGTATGTTTACTTATCTTTGAAGTACATTAGTATGTTTCCATAACATATAAGCATTGTTATCCATACTATCCCCTGTAGACATCATTTCAATGAATGTTATATTAAATGTTTCATGCTTATGGTTTCCATGCTTCCATTCGTATATCAGTATGTTTCCACCTCTCCAACATTCCATACCTATATTGTTGTCTATGTCTTTCTACTGTTTTTCAAAAAAATTCATTACTTACAGTTCAAATGTTTCCATATAACCCTATATATGTTTAGTCAATGAAGTTTTATTTCATGCATAGATATCAGTTATTTTTCATTATAAGTTTCAATGTTTCATTCTTGCCAATGTCTTTTTCAACAGATTCCAGGTTATTTGCTACATCTTATAGAAAAGCACAATGCCCTTTGGGATGCAGACTTAGAAAGAAACCATGCAATAATGAGAACAATGCATGCAAAATGCATAGAAGAGTTTGCCATGGAGGTTATCGCTGCTTCCAAGCTTCATGAGGTCCGAGGGGAAGTAACCTGCAACACCGCTGTACCATGTGAAATAGGTACAGCTAGCCCATCTCCGAAAGTAGCTGTGGGTGGAGATAGTGAACCCCAGGATGTTGCTGATGGTGGCTCTAATGGAAAAAATGAGGACGAATTCTGGGAAAGAGTTTCCAAGGCAGCGGAAGAAGTAGAACAAGCACGTGCCAAAGAAGATGAAAATATACCCATCAGCAATAACAAGTCTACTCAAGAGCCAGCACAGCCCCCTCTCCTTGATATTCCAACCAGGGCAACACGAAGCCACACTGTTTTGGAGCCTGTTGAACTAGGTACCTTAGTCAACCTGAAAGGTACCTTGGACAGAAGCATCGGAACACTCTCACTTGACAAAAAGAACCGTGAAAAAAGGGCGTTCATTGGTACTGATGACGATGTCATGAATAAGAAGGTTAAGGTTAATAAAGATGTTGAGGATATCTACAAGACGTACATACTAAAGAAATGCGTCAACCCGCCCAAGAAGGGTGAAGAACAGTGAGCATTTTTCTTCACCTTAATTGTTTCATATCTTCTTTTTTGTTTTATTCAACATTGCACTGATTTTGGATGTTTGATGTTCCATGTTTGTTTTACATGCCACATTTCATTGTCTTTAAGGATTACAATATATCATATCAAAACTTCCGAGAGTCATTAAAGCCTCATTCAAAGATCAGCATGGAGGTCATGGAGCTTTACATTAGGCACTTCAACCTTGTAGCTAACAAAACAATATCAAACCAGCCAATTTGCAAGAAATTCGCCTTTTTCCAAGCTATTACGGTAATGTCGATGTTAACTACTTTGAATGGAAATGTTTCATTGCTGCAATAAATATTGTTTCCTTTGTAGTCAAAACTCATGGTGGATGATAAAATATTCGATCCAAACACATGCAAGGGAGAATTCATGCGAGTTTACGAAGAATTCAAGCTTGAGAAATTTGATCTAGTTAGTCCATATTCCACCATGTTATTGCAGTTCTTATCTCTAATTTCTTAGCATTAATACAACTGTCATCTTCATCGCCGCAGCTGTACTTTGTGATTGTTCACGGGACCATTGGATCCTTTGTTGTGTCAATCTACTCTACAAGACATCCAACGTTTTTAACTCGTTGAAAAGAGGCAGCTCAAACGACATATATGAGGCAGCCGACAATGTGGTATGTATTTTTGTTTCAATTCCATTATCTATGTGTACTCCTTACTACTTGGTTTTGTTTCACAACAAAGCACATTCTGTTTTCTAACATTACCAATGGCAGGTCCTGACCTTCTTTGAACTCGCACGTGCTACAAACACATTCACTAGGTACAAAAGAGGGGAATTCAAATCTGACTATCCGCAAGATTGCCCACAGCAGCGGACCATGTTAGTGCTCATATGTGCAATCTTTAACACAAGTTATGCCAATATTACGTAATTGAGAAGCAATAATAGTTGATCTTTCTTGTCATATGCACTAGTTATGATTACGGGATCTTCACGATGCTTTTCATGAAAAAATGGGATGGCAAGACACTGAAGAATTTTGACCCGGTATAGTCTCATATTCTTATCACTATTTGTGTGCACTTGCTGATCAATTCTAACAATACATTTTTTCATTGCAGGACCGTATCACAGACTTCCGCAAGCTCATCGCTGAGGGGCTCATCAGGTCGCCATTGAATACGCAAGATTCTTTATGGTTTTTCACATGGAAGAAATGAATCTTTACTCGTGTTAAACTTGTCCTCGTATCGTCAACAGTCACAACCTTGCTGTATTATATGACATCTATGGATTGTTACTATGTCTCATGTATGGATTGTTACTATGTCGTGAATGGAGTTGAATTACCAACCTATGAGTCTGTTATGTCGGTACTATTATATGACATGTATGGATTATTACTATGTCGTCAGTGGAATGATATATCTAAGAGTCTGTTTCATACGTATCACACCCTTTTTTCGTAGTGTTTCACTCATATCGTGTTTCATATGCAGTTCAAATATGTTGCTTCCTTTGCAGACATTTGTTCTTTTCACATGTCTATGACACATTCTTATATGCGAGTGGAAACATACTGTGCTTGCGCAAGAAACATCTCACTACTTTCAGATCAACTGGGACCTCAAAGCCATTTTTGTTCACATGAATCATAACTTTGTTTCCCACCCAATATGTTAATGTTTCCTTTTGTGTTTAACAATGTTTCATCCATGCAAAGTAGTTAACATCATTCTTCGGCCTCATCCAAAGTCTAATTCCTTTGTCCATCCAGAGATTAGTTTTCATCACTTCTGTATGAAACATTTTACAGCGCAAATAAACTGGTAACTTGTTGATCATTCATTATATTTTTGTTCCCCTCAATCACTTCTATCAATGACAAGCATACCAAAGCAAAGTATGAATCCAATTGCATAGTTTCACATAGTGAGAAGCAAAACAAACCAAACTACGACTCCAACTTAACTAAACACAATAGTTCTATCAAAATGTTTCGAACATCCGATCCTCAAAATGTGAGCTCAGTTTCATGCCTAACTCTTTCAGTTTCGTTAGTTTCTCTTTTATTCTGAAGCGCTAACTGTGGGCAAGTCTTTCTATTGTGTGTGTTCTCCCTGCAAAACGAGCAACAATTCTTTGCCCTGTTAGTATGTTTCTTGCTATTCATTGCCCTAATCTCCACTCCTGGCATCTTCCTCTTCTTTTTCTCCGGTGGACGACCCTTCGTAGCACTCCGTGGCGGGTTACGTACAATGCTCGAAACTTCAACGTTCAGTGGTTCGTCCACACCACCATCATTTATTCTAGCTTTAGCAACTAGGCTACACAAGTGCTCAATCCCTCCATAGACAAGCTTGTATGTACCTTCAGAAAAGCACGCATTAGATGCTAGCTGTGCCATTTTCTTGCATAAAGCATTAAATCTAAGAGTATTAGTTTCAGGAACTCCAATCACGCATGTTTGCCACTGGTTGCTTCTATGTAGCGAAGTTGTTGCCTCCGCGGACCACCTCTCAAGCAAGTACTTTTCGGGTATTTCTTGCACGTTTAGGTGCACCATAACCTTCAAGATGTGAGCACACAGCAGCCCATCCATGCTGAACATGTTGCAAGAGCACACGTAAGTTCTGTCCTCTAGTTTAACCAAGACTACATGCTTTTTCGGCCTTTCCGGATCATTTGGACATAGCTCAAACATCAGCCTAGTATCTTCAACTCTGTTGATGATCAACGCCGAGGTACCTTTCAATAATGATTTGAATTTTTCAAACAATGCCCTTTTGTAGAACTTTGCTGCCTGCTCCTCTATTTTAAAACTGTCAACAAAATAAAGTAGCATAAGCATTTCGTTACATGCAAAATAGTATGGAGTCAATATTCATCATGTCATTGTGGAAACATACCTCGACCACAGGAGGGCCATCGTCACCTCACCAATGAAACCCGCATTGTCCTCCCTATCAAGTGTTCTTTTAACTATGTAGTCGTACTGTTTCACAAATTGCCATACGGAGTCTTGAGGGTGAACAAGCTTCTTAAAAAATGAGTTTAAGCCTTCTGGTCTCCCGGTTGTGCTCGTGAAGGGGAAAAAATCTTTCTTGAAGTAAGCTAGTGCCCAAGTCTCCCTAGTGACCCACATGTTACTTAGGTGAGTGTTATTACATAGGTCATGCTTCACAATCATCTGTTGCCATGACAATTCGAATTTCCCAACGGTGTCTGTATCATTGATACATGCAAAGAAATCAGTTTCGAACCCTTCACTTGTATTGAATAACCTCCCAAGCTTCTCTTGCGCTTTCCGCAACACATGCCACTTGCAACACCTATGTTTACTGTTTAGAAACACCTCATGTATAGCTGTTTTCATTGCTTGGTCCTGATCTGTCATCAAACAGTTCGGATGTTCTCCATCCATAGCAACCATCCAATTCTGGAACGCCCATTTGAATGTCTCAATAGTTTCATCAGGAATAAGGGCACATCCCAACATTATCATCTGGTTGTGGTTGTTGATCCCTACAATTGGCATAAACGACATGTTATACCTATTTGTACATAAAGTTGTGTCAAAAAAAGCACAATCCCTGAACTTCTTGTACAGCTGTCTTGTCCTTCCATCAACCCAAAACAACCCCCTCACTGCGTGTTTTTCATCTAGTTTCAAGGCATAGTAAAATTGTGGGCTGTCTGCTTGAAGCCTCTGAAAGTACTCCACGGTGACCGCCATGTCGCGCCAATTCAGTCCTTGCCTCAGGACTGTCCTTATGTTTTCAACATCTCTAGTTGTGTATGGAAGATTCCGAAGACCCCCGTGCAGGTCTCCTAACAGTGCCATGATGTGCGAGGTCTGGATGTTGCGATGATGCAACGTCTTCAAGAACTCATATTCTTCATATGGTACTTTACGGTGAGATCTACAGAACCGTGTTCTCTCCACCTGAGTGACCATAGGGTGGGTGTGCTCCTCGCGCATAACCATAACCATTCACTTCCCATTCCGACTACCAACAACCATGCTTGCTTTGCAATCGTGACGTTTCATCAAGTTTCGTGCCCTAGTATCACCATTTCTTTTAGATAAACCATCTTCCTTCTCTCTTGTTGATTCAATTCCACAATCGACTATTGTTTCGCTAACTTTCACACTCGTTCTCCTTGTATGAGCACACTCAAACACCCTCCTGATCAACTGATTAATACCCTTTTTTGGCTCTTCCTCAAGGACCCTATCCTTGTTCCACTCATTATAGATCTTTTGTGCCTCCTCTACTGTATCGAACACCATTCCCACATATGGAACAGAATGCTCCATCATACTATCATTTCCGACAACAGTGTCTGTTTCATCACCATCATAAGTATGTGCTTCCTCATCATCTATGTCCTGAGGCAGTCCACTTGGCTCTATTTCGTCATCACAGAGCTGCAATCGATGTTTCAAGGAGTTAGTCCATAATCATTTATTGCAATCAATATTTGTTTCTCACGTAAACGGTAAATGTTTTTCCTGGCCGCTACACATGTTCACATTTTCAATGGTCCGACTCAAATCACGACATGTTTCAATACATCTTTTAAAATGTTTCCCACGCACTGTATATGTGTTGCAGACACATCACTGTGCATCTTCAACCTTAGACTGGATGCAATAATCGTGTTTTCCATCAGATTGACAGAGAGGACGAAACAAAACACCACGAAACAAAGCTTTACAAGGAGCAAGATCAAAGATCGGTTCGAAAACTTACCGAAACAACTGGAATGGAGCTGGCCTCAAGATCATCCACGAAAGCAACAGGGGGATTAAGAAAGTTCATCTGCTCTCCAATACCGGCCGCCCTGGTTAAGTCATCCATCGCACTTGGTCCAACAATTTGTGGCAGGGATCTATGATTATTTGAGGGAGGAAACTCTAAGTCAGGAATCAAATGCGTCATTTTCTTGTTGTTTCAAGCAACAACTCGCTCCAGGGATCTGACACGCGAGCTGTACAGAACGACAAATGGAGAAGAAGATGCCGGCCATGTAGAACAAAGCAACGAAGCAGTCATTTCAGCTCTTTCCTTACATGCATTCAATCAATCCCGGATTCTTAGCTCTTTGTTTCACGGAAACAATTCGCCAAAATGGGCCCAGCTATTGCGTGCCAATCCAACTGTCCGTGGAAACAGAAATCCACGTTTCAAGGCTATGCCTACAAATCTTAGAATAGACATGCCGATTTGTAGCGTCTGCCATTCTTCTACCATTGACAAAAGCATTTTGGGATTGTGAGACACAGGAAGGCATGTGGGGCTGAAGCTTAAGAGCCAGGAATTTAGCGACTGCCTTAAAAATGAGGTTGCATAAACTGATCGGTTTATAATCTAAGGGTTTGTGCATACCTTCTTTGGAATGAGTATATTTGTTGAGTTGATCTTTTGAGGAAGTTTTTTTGTAAGGTAGAAGTTTTGGACCACCTGGTATATGTCGTCTTGAATCCATTTCCAGAAAAATCTGTAGAATTTTGTACTGAGTCCATTTAGTCCTGGAGCTGCATTGTGTCTCATAAAATTAATAATTTTCCTAATTTCTTCCTTGGTGGGGATGGTGGTGAAGTTGTTATCTTGTATTGTGTTGCTTGTAGCCTGCACTTGAGAAGCACCGAAGTGAGACGGAGAACCACACAATACGGCAAGATCTGGGATTCGTGCCTCCGGTCGGCCCGACGCTCCAAACACAGGCCTACGAGCTAGCGAGGCTGGCCCTCTCCTGTTAGACTGCTGGAGTAGTACTAGTACTGATCTTCACTGCCACTCCTGCTTCACTAACCCACCTGCGCGACGACAAAAATTATATGTGGGGCGACGAATGGAATACAAATGCCAACATCATAGATGCGCTGAGATCCTGGTTCTCTATGTTATTGCAAATCGTCCTGGCTTAGAAACAGTTAGACGTAACAAGGCCCATTTGATTTGGTCAACAATGACGTTTCAGCAGCTGGAGGACTGTGAGGTGGTGACAGCAGTATGTGTCGAGTTAAAGAGGATTATCACAAATATTTTTTTTTATAATGGGTAACAGCCTAATATGTGGATTTCGGCATCTTGAGTTTTGCTAATTTATTTAGTTACTTTCTGGATGTGTCAAATTATTATGGAGTTTCTTCCCATTGATGTTGGTTATTTTGTAATAGATATGCCTATGTGCATTGTGATGCAAAGACTGAGGGTATTGAACTCTTTTATAACTGTATCCCCTTGGTGCGATTCGAGGAAGTAATAAAAGCCTCCATTGTCAAAAAAAGTAAAGAAAAAGATAAGAGAGAGAAGAACGACAATGTGGCTAGTTTACGTTAACGGCACCGGACAGCCATTGCCAAAAAAAACGCACCGGACAACGTCCTTGGAACACGGGCTTCGGTCTCCAATAGATAATTAGGGTTCGTTTGGTTGAAAGCTAACCATATATCTTAATTTGTCACCCAATCTTTATTAAAATCATCTAAGCTTAGATTAATAAAATCTTTGCCACATTTTGACAAGGTAAGAACATTTTATCACACTTTTTCAATTTATGATATACAAAGAAATATTATAAAAAAGTATAGCGAGAACTAAACACTCACCTAATTTAATTAAATTTATCTAACTAAAATGTGGCTGAAAATCAAACACCTTTTAGTCTACTCACGTTGGTGCGACTGCGTGAGAGAGCGCGAGAGCGCATCAGAGCAATCAATTATCTCTTCGAATCTTCGCAACAGCAACACGACAAGCCGGCCCAGCGACCCCCACGGCGGTAACCACGATTTGTTCTGCATCACGACACACTTAATATTATACAGTGTGGTTGTTGTTTCATGCATAGTGTAGACTTCGAGAAGGACATGTGTATGCTAGAATTATTTAACGTTTTTGACACCTCCGGTTAAGTCCAAGTCATCCTTCCAACCGCAAATTTAGCATCCTCTGCAGAAAATTTGTCTACGCTTCAAGAAATGACGGTGAAGACAGGATATACCATTAATTTGGGTGAAGAATTCGCGTAACCTGTTTCAAAAGTTAATTATACTGTTGCGCAACCTTGTGCAATATTAGCACTCCAATCGATGTCTTGCGGACGAGTTGCTTTTGAGTGAATCAAAAGCAAGACCCTTCTAGAGCAAATAAAAGTGTCTAACCTTTTACAAGGTGGCAATAGGATAATGAATTTTATATTATACTACTACTACTATACTCAATGGGCATATACTCGATTGAATCTTCGTCATCGCTCGTCACACCGTCAACAATCGAGTACGTATTTGGATGTTGTTCTGTCGGTTTTTCCTTTCTAGCTGGCATTGAAATAAAATAAAGTACTCCATTCAAGCTGTAGTTGCAACATTGCAGTGGCACCATATCCTTTTCTTTTGGCCACACTTACACTTATCGAGCACGGAGGCCAAACAACCCAACACAATACCAACGGGCATTGCTAGGAATGCAATAATTCTACAGGAATCATGAGTCCTACAATAAACCATTAAATTACCGCATGAATCTACAAAAATTGTGCCGATGTTGTCCAATTCTTTTGATCTTTTTATAACCATTGGAGATGCCAATTTGGCCTCTGATGCAGTACCACATCTTGAACCCTTTAATACACAAAATATGTGGTGACATACTGTGTGTACTATAGTACATGAGGTATACCAATGCACTAGATGTACGACCATGAACCAATTTTACTAAAAGTATTAATAACATGTACACAATATGTATCTATCGTAATAGAAGATTTCAAACTTGTACTAGAGAACAAGGACGAATGCAGTAATACTATCTGGCTCTGCTGGAAAATGGACCGTACCACGGTGGAAAGTGTCAACCCTGTGGCAGCGCAAAACGACATCATTTTTGGACAGATTCCCAGCTCCCCATCGAGTCGCCAGCCCCCAACCACACCCACCACTGGGTGCTGTCTCGAAGCATTTGCCGCTATGCTTTGTAGGGGCAGCAGCAGAAGAGCGAGTGAATGCTGCCTGGTACTCCTCCAGTGTTATTACACGAGGTGGAGGAGCAAAAGGGTAGGTGCTGCCATTGAAGAGCTCTATTCAATTCGTGTGGCGGTGACTGGTGCGGTGTGGGAGCACCGGAGCAGTCATTGCCCATCTTTCTGGAAGCTTCAAAGCACATATGAGAATTCATGGATTCTTTGCTCAAACGAGCCCCTCCGACGGGCATTTTTTTTCGGGAAAAAGAATACGGAGTACTACTACAGATCTTCAATCCACTGTGGCATTGATAGTCGTTGATTAAAGGCTGCACATATATCTTCCAATAAACTAGTACTTAAAGTAATGGAAACAAAATAGTCGTTGCCGTGAACATTTTTTTTTCTGTTAGTCCTTGTGCATAGGTGATAGGTTGATCACCGGAGCAGCGAAAAGATTAGCATAATCCTCCTGCTGCTGTAGTGCATTCGGGCCTTTCCGCAGTAACACAACCAGCAGAACCAAAGTGACCACATATTGTAAACCAAAAGATGTTGAGCAATATAGTACAGTAATCTGGTAAATCAAAGTCACATTATCAGCAGAACTAGCTAAGAACGGCATCGGCCGTTCAAGTTGTGCGAAGATGTCAGTTGTGGCTATGTGGCACTGAGGCAATACCCACATGAGCAGATAAGCTACAATTTCTTCCAAGGAAGGACCAAAGAATTGCAGAGAAGCAACAAACAGAAACAGCCTTGCACCCCTAAAATTTAATACAAACTACAAGCATTCCACCATCCATACCACTCTATTCTTCCTCTTTTCTTCCCCACCAGCATCATATATGCATCTCAGAAAACAAAAGAAAAAAGAAAGCACGGGACCATGAAGAACAGATTTTTAAAAGAGACCTTAAACCAGCTCATCCTCTGGACCGTCATGAGGATTCCTCACCAGCTCGAGTATATTCAGCACCTCGCCCATGTCTGGCCGGTTCGATGGCACCTGCGAGGTGCAAACGAGCCCCAACTTGATGATTGGCATGGCCTCTTCCATCGAGAATTCACCACATAAGCGTGGATCCATGCAGTCCTCCAGCCTGCCTTCCTCCAGCGCACTTCTGACCAAATCACATAGCACAACAACATCATCTTCCAAGTACTCGACAGGCCTCCTGCCCGTCAAGACCTCCAGTGCAAGCACCCCAAAGCCATAGACGTCGCACTTCTCGGTGATCTTCACTGTCTTGCACGCGAATTCTGGTGCCATGTACCCAAGCGCACTCTGGATCTTACTGCTCAGCACATACCGGTCTAGCATCGGCAGCAGCTTCGCAAGACCATAGTCGCCTACCCTGGGTTCACCATTGCTGTCCAGCAGCACATTGCTTGACTTGAGATTGTAATGGATCACCCCATGCTGGTGGAGGTGCATCAGCCCCCTGGCAACTCCGATGATGATGTCAAACCTCTCCATCCAGGAAAGTGAGTTCTCTTCCGTGCACTCATGCAGGTGTTTGTGCAAATTCCCTCCAGGCAGGTAATCGTAGATGAGGAGCTGCAGCGATGAAGTCCAGTAAAAGCCTCTCAGTGTGACAATATTGTGATGCCGCACCTTGCTAAGCAACTTCACCTGTCGCTCAAAGTCATCCTTTGACTTGACCAAGCTAGACACAGTGAGCTTCTTGATGGCTACCGGCTGACCGTCTCTGAGCACTGTCTTGTAGACTGCACCAAAGCCCCCTCGCCCAAGCTCACAATCCTTATTCAATAAGGCATGCCCACCGGCACTGAACTCTGGGCTACCTTTACCAAACATGACAAGCTTCCCGGAGCTAGCATCATTGTCCGGGGATTGGCTGAGGTAATCATCAGATAATGCAATAGCAGGTGCTGACCGCGAGGCGGCTGCACGGACACGACGGTTGAGCACAGACACGGTGATCACTCCAATAGCAATAGCAGCCCCACCCGCAATGGCAATGAGACTGGAGACGCTCAGTATGATTTTCTTGTGGTGCATGCGGCTAGGGGCACTCGGCGTGGCTTGCAACAAGGGGTTCGACGAGGAGTTGGGGTTGAGCACAATCGGCTTTGGCATGACACCGCTGCAGGAATTGTTCTTCCGTGAGCTGCATAGGCCAGAATTGTCAGATAGGAAGGAATCGGGGATGTTGTCGAAGAAACGGCTGTTTGGGAGATCTCCTGATAGTAAGTTGTGGGAGACGTCAAAGATGTGCAGGCTGGGCAGATTAGATAGCTCCACTGGTAGGGTCCCATTCAGCTTGTTCTCGGAGAGATCAACCACCTGAAGACTGGTGAGGTTGCCCAGGGTGCTAGGAATCGGACCCATGATGTTGTTGTGTGACAAATCCCTGCATCGCAAGAGCACAAAACTGTATTAATTAAAATGACTCCCAATATTCAGTCAGAAGCAGAATCAAGTAATATTGAGTGTGGATTGATTTGATCACTTTGCTATATGTGTACTTTTTAGATGCTTATTTGATCAGTTGTGCTAAGTTGAGAACAACTTGCAAATCAAACACATGCAGAATTGACTTCAGTTTTGAGTGTATCCAAAAAATGAGGACCCAGGCACTGGATACGAGCAGAACGACATGACAGAGACCCACATTTTGCGGTTTTGGACTCCAAACAGAAAAATAAGGCATCACTGTCCTATCACTTTCTACAACGTCTCTGCAACCTAGGAAACTGAAAGCAATCAAAGCATGCAAGAAATAGGAAAAACAAATAGACCTAGTCAACTTCACTAACGAGCAATCTCGATGACGTCAAATTTAATTTGACAAAAGAAATTTAACAAAGCGAGAACTCACTCACAATGCAATTAGGGAACTGCAGCTTCCAATCTGTGCCGGGATGCGGCCGGTGAGCGAATTCCTCCCCATCCGCAGCTCGCGGAGCGCGACCGCACCACCAATCTCCGGCGGCACGCTTCCATTGAGCCGGTTGGCGCTCACGTCGAGCAGCTCGAGCAGTCTCATCCGGCCAATGCCGGCCGGCAACTGCCCGGATAAGGAATTCGAGGACAGGTTCAGAGACTGCAAACCTGCAATGGTGGTAATCTGCGGCGGGATCCCGCCGGAGAACGCGTTGCTTGACAGGTCCAGCGCACGCAACGCCAACGCAGCATCGCCAGGGACCTTGACCCACCCGTCGAGCTTGTTGCCGGCGACCGAGACGCGCTGCAGCGGCAAGCCGAACACCCACCAGGGAAGCTCTCCGGTAAGCCCGTTCCCGCTGAGGTCGACCTCCACCAGGTTCTTGCATTTCGCGATGTCGTCGGGGATGGCGCCGACGAAGTGGTTGCCCGACAAGTCAAGCCGCTCCAGCGCCCACATCTCCCCGATCCACGCCGGCACCTCCCCATCGAGCGCATTGCTGCCGGTGCCAAGAAACAGCAGCCCGGAGAGCCTCCGGAGCGATTCCGGCAAATTGCCAGTGAAAAAGTTGTGCCCGAAATCCAGCGATTTCAGTAGCGCCGCCTCGCCGATGTCAGCCGGTATGTCCCCGGCGAAGAGGTTACGGCTCAAATCCACCGCCCGCAACGAGCTGCTCCGGGGGAACCCACCAGGAACACTCCCGGAGAGTGCATTGCCTGAGAGGTCCAGGGACCGGAGCGAAGGCAACGACCAGAGGCCATCAGGGATGGGGCCGGCAAGGCGGTTGGAGGAGAGGTTGAGGGACACGAGCGAGGAGCAGGACGCGACGGCGGGTGGGATGTAGCCGGAGAGTTGGTTTTGGGCGAGGGAGAGGGTGCGGATGGCGCGGCATTGGGCGAAAAGCTCGGCGGGGACGGGGGAGGCGAGGCGGTTGGAGGAGAGGTCGAGGGAATGGAGGCGGGGGAGGGCGGCGAGGAGGGAGGGGAGCACGGGGCCGGAGAGGTTGTTGCGGGAGAGGGAGAGGGAGAGGAGCTCGTCGAGGCGGAGGAGCGCGCGGGGGAGGCGGCCAGAGAGCGACGCGGCCGGGAGCGAGAGCGAGGTCACGCGGCCGGTGCGGGCGTCGCAGCCGACGCCCGGCCAGGAGCAGGGGTGGTCGTCGTCCTCCGTCCACGCGGCGAGGCGGCCCCCGCGGGTCCTCCACGCCGGTCTTGAAGACCACCAGCGCGAGCACGTCGTCGGTGAGCGCGGTGGTGGTGGTGGTGGTGGTCGCGGCCGCCACCAGGAGGAGCGCGGAGAGGAGCAGCGCGGGAGGGGAGGCCATGGCGACGGCGGGGGAGGGGGAAGCGGGACGGTGGTGGGATCACACCGGCGCTTTGTCCATTTGGGCGGAGCAGTTTCTGGAGGAGAGGTGGTGCGGGCCGGGACGGGTTCGGGGGAGAGAGGCGAGAGGTGGTGCAGCGGCGAGGCCGTGAAGCGTGTAGCCTGTCACCTGTGGAGCAGTGGGGAAGCGGGAGCCCCTCCTTGCGCTATTAATTTGTGCTACGAGTAGACAAACATGAATAGACAAAATTATTTGATCTCCCTTTTCTAATTTCTCTACTTTTCTTTTCAAAACAAACAAAAAAGAAGATATGCTTTCTAGGTAAAATGTTAGTTTAACTATTGGTCACCTCAAATCATTTTGTTGGTTATTTTTCGTCGATTAGATCGAATAGAAATCCACCCCAGTGACAGCTTGTTATGTTTCGTGTTAGGTGCGTTTCAGTTCATTGTTTGGTTTCAAAAAAAAAGAGAGAGAAATCCATCCTAGTGACAGCTGTTGTTCATGGCATAACGAAGGATATGTTGCAGTTCATTTTAGTATGTCCTGGTTAACACTTTACAATAGCAGATAGAATGGTCGTATAAAAGAAATGCAATCCTCTGAAGCCTGAACTGATGACCAGAGAAAAAGAGAGAATTTATGGTATTGTATTGTGTGACTCGACAACATAAATCACTTGTAATACCGCCACTGACGATGTTGAAGATATGATATTCCGAATTCATATCTTCTGATTCAATTGCTTAAATTGATAGCTTTGATATAACCAGAGCATTTGCCTGTACCAAGATTGTAAGAGCAACTCCAACAGCTTCCTCATATTTCATTCCCTATATCTCCATATGGGGAGCTTCCTCAAAAGATTCCTTCCCTATATCTCTTTTTACTCCAACAGCTTCCTAAATCTCATTCCCTATATCCAATCATCCCATTTTTATTGATTTCCTATAACTACCACCTTATTCTCAACGGTTATTCTTTTGCAACGGATATTTTTCTAACGACGCTGTTCCAACGGTCGTATTTTCAACGGCAACAATTCGAACGGCTATATTTCCAACAGCTTTATTTCGAATGGGTATTATTTTGGAACAGATATTTTTCGAAGGAGGATATTTCTAACGGCCGTTTTTTGAACCGCTACAATTCCAACGACTACAATTCAAACGGCTGTATCTCCAACGGCTTTATTTCAAACGGCTATATTCTCAACGGCTATATTTTGCTGTCTATATATATGCAGTGTGGCGCCCCCGGTTTTAAGGCCGGGAACTCCCTCGTGATTACTGTATCGGTCCCTGGATCAGTAGCCGATACACACGAGTTAACTTGTATACCATGGTCATACATACGAATACCATAATATCATAAGTAAATCTGATACCTGTAGCCCAACGGCTATAAACTTGCAGCGGAAAATCCAACGAAGATGTGGCCCATCAATATGCCATACCCAACAGGCAACTGACTGGGGTTACGCCCTAGCGTTCGCGATCGTAATTGTTTCTTCGGAATTGATATCTCCTTCGTCTGGCCAAATCAACAAGCCAGGTGAGTACATTGAATGTACTCGCAAGCTATCCCCACAGGGAAATAATACGGCATAGTTCATGCAAAGGAATATCTCAAAGGAGAGCTCTGACCTAGGTGTCATGTTGTGCGGAAATGTAAGTCTTTATTGTAAATAACAATAATAGATTCAAAAGCGAATTTTGTAAAACAACGATCCAACGTATCACATCGTCCTCCGTGGTAGCCCTTGCTACCTCTCCTTTATTTCCTCCGCGGGATAGCCGCGCTCATCACCGCTTACCCTTTCGGCTTCCGCTCACACCACCCCGGTGGTGTAGCTAGCCTTCCTTCAGCAATTCCTAGCTACCAATCCGGGTAGCGTAAATTGCACCCTGTGGACACATCATGCCCACGTCCTTAATCCCTTTCCCAGCTTTCATAAACAAAACTCAGTCTAACCAGTGTGTGGCCTTACCAGTTCATGTCCATGACCGAGGACGCGGCTATTCGAATAGTTTTAACACTCTGCAGAGGTTGTACGGCTTTACCCACAAGATGTAGGTCACCCAGGAAGTACTTTGCAAGTATACTGCCAGGGTTATTACAACGAGACCCTTCCCCCGTGTTCATGCCAGAGCCGGACTCGCTAGGAGGACTACCCGATCCTCTGCATCACGAATGACAGGGGAGGGACTCTCCCCCTTTGTGTCGGACCATGTTCCACGCACCTTGTAAGACTCTACTGAGCTTTACCCCCACAATACGGTGAGACCCATGAAGAGCTTTCCCCCTACGCAGTCCCGTGGAGATCCTCTAGGGATCTACCGGATCCACTAGCACTTCAACCTAACTTCCCACGATTCCGGGCTCCGGCATTAGACGAAGTACCAGGTCCAGTCCTTCCCATAAAGGACATGTGGACGTACGGTGAGGGAACTGACTCAGCGGCACTTAGGTTCGGTCCTTAACTGATTCGAGCAGGACTCCATATCCAACCATCTCCTCGGGTAGCAACCGGCTACCCGCTATCTCATTTCTCATGTAGCGACCGGCTACTTTACCACCTCCAAACTCCCTAGCATTCCTGCCCGAATCCAAAATCCTCCATCATCTCATTCAGGGTTTTTAATAAACATTCTTTTGTAAATGGCACCTCGGTATGCATTTACACACCGAGGGTTTTGATCCCAATCCCATCGCATTGATTAAAACTTAGTTTTCACTATAGCAGGGCTAAGCGGGGCTATCGCCTATACTCCTAGCTAAGATTGCCGATCGTTCAATGATCAGTACTTAACACTAGGGTTACAAAGATAGGGTTCATCGGGCCTAAGCCATGCATCTAATAGGAATAACTAGGTCTACATAAAATAACGATTTTACCCACATAGCATGCAGTTTCATAAACAAAATAATTAACGTTACAAATATAGGATTTCAACATGGTCAAGGTGGAAATAGCTTGCCTGGCAGTTTCCTGTTCCTGTTCCTGTTGCGGGGCGACCTCAGATCCTCCTCGTGCGCGTACCTCACTCCGTCGACTACACGTCGGAAAATTTGGCGAATAAGAAGCAAATCAAAACGACTCCAAACAAAACAGAAGTTTTGCATACTCGGGAGGGAGAGGTACGGCTAAGGCGAATATACTAGTTTGAGTCGAGCTAGGGTTTTTTGGGAGTTTGAAAATACCGGGCATGGTTCGATGGGGAAATGGAGCGAGAATATATAGGAACTTAACTAAATGGTGAATCCTCGAGTTTTTAGGGCTTGGGTCTACGAGTGCAGAGGATACTCTAGGGAATGGGTATATATGTGTTCTCCCACATGAAATGACGATGTTTTTAATCGGATGCGAGGATTCGCGTCCTTAGGGTTATGCGATCAACTCCTAATCTTACGGATTCATAGATGCTAGCGATATTCCAACATGTCGGTAGTGGAGAATACTTGCCTTGGCTATTCTGACAGCTACATATAGAATTTATGTGGTGCTTAAGAAAAATAAACTCTTGCCCTAACTCGATTCCTATTAAAGTTTTAAATGGATTCATATTTTGTAATTTATGTGAAGGTGAAGGTCTGGGTATTTTGGACCTACTGGTGGTTAATTACTTTGGGTTTGCATATATGGCATATAAGTGGATTTAAGGGAAGAGGAACTAATGCCCTAACTAAATTCTATTCTTTTAAATTCAAAACTGTTTTAAACTTGGAAAGGTGTTGAACCAACGGTCCTTAATTGCTTCGAGTTTTTTTTGGGACTGGAACTATTCCTCACTAAACCGGTCATTAGCAACACGAATAGGTCGCAGTGGCTGCGCTAGGTTTGGGAGCAAATCAATGAATTAATTGAGCTTCATTACTAGCTCGCTGAGCCTGTAACGCTGCTCGGAGGCGGGGAAAACAACTGGGCGCCTTCCCTGGATAGATAGCTGGCGTACGTACTCCGCTCGGCACAGAGGCAAACTTCGCCTGGCGCTGCTCGGTAGTGGCAGGCGACGGCGGTGCTTCGGATAGCGCGGTCAGCGGCGACTCCTCGGATCGGGAGGCTACCGGCGGTGAGCTAAGGAAGGGCGGGGCATACCTGGCGCCGTCGGCGTTGAGCTTTAGAGAGCTCGATGCTGGCTGGGGTAGCCGAGCTGGCTCAGAACAGAGGCGATGGGTTAGACGGCGGCGGTAGGCGGAGGGCGGCGGATCCCTTGCCATCGCTGCCTGTTAGCCAAAAAACCAAGCACGGCAAGACCAGGGAAGCATAGGGAGCCTATTTTGCGGGGAGATTGAGGTGCTACGCTGCGGGAGCCGAGCTCGACGGCTGGAGCGGAATCCGGGAACAGCAGGAGCGGCGCGCGGGTGGTAGCTGGGCAGGAGGTTTCAGGCGACGGATGCTATCACAGCAAGGTGGCGGGCTCAGTGGAAGTGGAGGGGCTCTAAGCTTGGTTGCCACGGGCAAGAAGCTTGGATTAGCTCGGTCGTGCATGGGCTGGTGCGGAGGAACGAGAGCTGGAGTCGAGGTCTGAGTGGAGAGAGAAAGCTTGAGATGCAGGCGGCTTGAGATGGTGGCCTGGAATGTTGGGAAGGAGTGGTGAGTTAAGTCTGGTGTTTGGCAAGCCTACTTAGAACGCCGGTCCGGTGAGGGGAGGCGCGGTGAGCTGTCGCGCTCGAGTGCTGTTGTTCGGCGATGTGTGACAAATCTGAGGCTGGCTGCAGCAGCGTCGGCCGAGGGCTACTGGGAAGGGCGAGGACGACGTCGGAGCTCCTGATTTGCTCGTCGGTCCTGCTGCTTGCTGCATCGACGAGAGAGCGCGGCGGATGACTCTGTCGTCACGGCGTTCGGCGCGGCAGATGCGTCTTGGTCGGGCGTGTCGTCGGGATGCAACGCGGTGAGAAACTCTCCGAGGCGCAGCTGGCATGAGCTGGTCTTGACTCAGGAAGCAGGTTACCGACGGCACGTCTGCGGCGCGGAGACGAAGTCGGTTACGGGCAGCGCGGCGCGCGTCGACGCTCGTGCTTGGAGATGGACGTGCTCGGAACAAGTTTGACGACGTGGCGGGGCCTGGGAGAGCGCGGCGGACAAGCGCGCAGAATAACGGCGGTAGCGGACAGACGGTGTTTCCGGCGAGTCCGTGGACGACGCCATCAGCGGCTGGGGAGGAGCGGCTTTGGCACGACTGGCTGACATTGGAGCGGAGCCGGAGCTCGGTCCAGCTCATTTTTTACATTGAGCGGCATTCGCGTGAGGTGGACCGTGCCGTTGAGAGCATGGAGGAGTCCCTCGCCTTGGTGCGATTCTGGACGCGTGCACTCCGAAAGAGCAGAGTGGAGATCTGTTGCATCTGATCACTTTGTGCCAGTGCAACCTTTGGATGCTAGCATTTGACATGGCCTTGGTTCTGTTGGAAGGAGGGTGACGTAGCAGAGGTGGTGGTGCTAGACAGTGTTCGACGCTCGGAGAGCTGGGATGAGGTGTTGCATGCTGTGATGAAGAGTAGGTAGTGTTCGGAGCAGAGGAAACAGCGTGTCACTGAATGCCCATGTCGTCAAGTGGATGGCATTGAGCTGACAGCATACAAAAGAGATCACTTGAGGAGTTAGGGCAATGAGAGGGTTCTAGCGGGTGTGTAAAGGAACATCCCAGCAAACTTGGTGACTGCTGCGTGAGTTCGAGTAGGATTTCTGAGAAGAAGGAAACAGGCAGAAGGTGTTTGGTGCGACGTCTTCACGATTTTGAATGCGTTGGCTGTATTGTTGTACATCTGTGTCCTCGTATTAAAAGAGCGCGCTCATTCTGCATATCGAGGTTCGGAGGTGATGGTGATGCGTGGTACACTCTCGGAACGACAGAGTCTTGGTTCCGGGAGATTGGAGTTCAGTCGCGACGTGTAGGTGCATACCTGCACTTGGGAGTCTTGCAATATACGTGTGGCATCGATAATCATGATGGCTAGTTGCTAATTCGTCGAAAGGGTCGTCATTATGGTGTTGGTGTATTCGGGTAGTGAGCGAGCCGGCTCTCTGAGAGGGAGGTGCGGCATTAGTGTGTCTGTGCCGAGAGGGAGAGAACGCTTAGGGCATTGGTTGGAATTCTAGAGGTCGTACTCACTTTAGGGCTTTGCTGGTTTGCGACGATGGCGACATTAGGCTCGGGGTGGATATGCGTATACGAGCTTGTGACGAGCACTGACGTAGGCTCAAATGTGCATGCCGTTTAGGACACGGACAAGTCAGGAACCGAGAAATTCCAACAGACAAAAAGGAGGGCATGATCCCTGTGGTATGTATGTGTATATGTGTCCGTGCTAGGGTTTGGTTATAAGGGCATTTTGCAGAGAAGCGCGATTGATTTCCTCTATTAGCGTAAAAAGTTTTTGTGAGCCCTGGATTTTCGGGTTTTAGAAAATCGGGATGCGACAAACCTACCCCCTTAAAGGAATCTCGTCCTCGAGATTCGGGTGACTAAGAAGAGGATGGGCAGGGTAGCATGGTCTTCTGTGGCAGAGGCTCTTCATGGATCCAACGTAGATCTTCCTTTCAAACTCTCGGAACTACCCCCCTAAAAATTTTGGGTTGCATATATCGACCCAAAATTTTGAACTCATGATTATTTATTGCGTACAAACAGAACAAACTACAGCTGAAAATGCCTTAGGGTCGGAAAGACCCATTGGAAAGTCCAGGAAAACAGACAGCAAGAAAACCAACACGACGCGCAACAATGCGTCTACAAGCGCATCGAGCAAATTTATTCTGAGTGCGAGAGGCACCAGAGACAAATGCACGGCGAAAAATTAGTGCAAGACAAGCACATAAACAACTAGTTGTACCGAGTTGGATAATCCAGACTCTGCGGCATTCACTGGCTGTCTTAACTCCGGGTTGACAGCTTGGGGCGGAACAATCTCTTGAGGGTTCTGATTTCTGACGGGGGTCGGGGCAGTGTGCTGCGACGGTGGGCACCTTCTTCGGTTTGCTGGTGCTCTTGGCATAGGGAACTTCTCAATTCAGAAGCATAGGCTGAAGTGCGAAGAGTCGCTAACAGCAGATGGAGGATGGCGAGAAGGAGGGGTCTGTTGTTGAGAGATCCAGAAGTCTACCAGCTGGGTGAGGAGGTCATGTTGAGCGGCCAGATAGCAGGGAGAGATGGGTTACTGCGGCATCTTCTTCCGTGTGGGGTTGACAAAACCTCGTGCCTCTTCCAGGGACACGACGGGGATGATAAAAGAAGAAGGCTCTTGGTTCATACAGGAACCCAGAAGCGAAAAAGTGCGAGGGCACCACAAGCGGCCATTGGATAGCCTATGGTGGGTTGCGGCATGGCTTTGCCGTAGACTCGGAACGGCGCACTGAATTTGAGTTGCCGGGGAAGATATGAACGTCAGCCCAAAATTCGGGGTGGTTGCCAGAAATCGGGCTTCGGTACACTCGTACTCCGGTCGCCGAGTGGCTCGAGGACTGCCAGGCTACAGTCCAAAGGACGCTGGCGAAACCGGCGAGATCTTCAGCAGTGGCTCTTGACAGAGAGTTCTTGAAGCATCATCTCAGCGGCAAAGGAGAGCAGAGAAGGGGAAAGGGAGTACTGGGAGTATGGAGCTCTTTCAGTGAGAAAGGTTTTTGGGCGAGGTAGGGGTAGCACGGAGTGCGCGGGGCGGGGAGTGTGTTGGAGTTTCTAATAGGCGTTCGACGACGGCTTGGATGTGTGGCGAATACTAGATAGGGATCACACTGCCATAACGGTCGGGTGATGGCCTCCGGGAAGGCCACCGAGGTATCGGATCATGCCGGTCCAAACGGTGTGTTCCACACGCTGCAACCTCCGCACATTGGTCTGGTGCCGACAAGCGATAACAAGGAGTCGCGAATAGCCCGGGCAATAACTTGTAAGGCGATGGAGGAGGATATAAAATGCCTACTAGCTAAAACATGGGGGTACTACAAAGAGATAGAGGGATTTTTTGCTGGAGACGACGCCCATAATACACTGTAAAACGACTACATCACAGCACGTAAACCGTACGCTAAGGCAACGGGTAACCTTGCCTCCTAATGTCGGAGGGCATGGGCATCATCTACGGCAAGCATTAGCACACACAAAAACACGCATCCCACCGAGAGGCACGAAGGCTAAACCAGACACACACCCTCACGGTCATAGCTCGCTTCTGGTTACGGCGCTCTGAAATGGACGTGATACGCGCGGGGCTTTCTGAGACTCTTCGAAGCAGGAGCTGGAGTGCCTTGCAGAAGACCTTCCCGTTGGCTTTCATGATATTGGAGCTGGCATAGCCTCTTTTCGTAGCTGGTATTGTTTAGTAGAGCGGCTGCTCTTACGGCTTATCGGGGACGAAGCGACTCGTCACGATGGGGTGTTAGAAAGGAGCTGGGAAAGCATTGGGGACACCAGTTCTTGTGCCAAGATCCAGGAATGGCCAGTGGGTATGAGCCGATCATGGTTGAGCCGCAAGTCCCGATACTGGCGCAGGTGCTTCACCGTTATCGTTTCTATACTGGGAGTAAGCTTGTGGGTCGGTGTCTTCTCGCCAGGATAGTACCGCCAGCTAGAAAAGGGAGCAAAAGGGAGGTTGGCTCACTGCTGGGGACCAGGTTAGCGGAAGACGGAAAGACAGCTTCCCACGCGACCAATTGAAAGTGGCCAAAGGGTAGATAGGTAAGGCATGGGTTCATCCGATGAAACCATAGTGGCAATGCCTGGTTCAGAGTTGCCTAGGTAGAGGCAACTGTTTGCCACAAAACAGTGCCGGGTTACCAGGATTTTATTCGCCCAGACAGTAACAAGTGTACTTATAGGGCGATTGGGTTGCTCACCGTATGAGCGGTTTGTTCGGGCTACAGTCCCATAGGGACTGATGAACGAACACCCAGCGAGTCTTCGGCGAACGGAGGTGTCCCGGTAAGAGTACCGCTAAAAGCAATTCGTGGTTGTGGATGGGGAAAGAAGCGACGAACAGAGAAGGGAAATGCGACAAAGGTGCGGCTATCTGGCAAGAGGTCGTTACTGGCGGAGGGAAAGGTTTGCACGGTGGTGTTAGTGCAACAGCACAAAGGGGTTTATATAGGCGAGTTTGCGAGCAGAAGTGGGAACCAGTGGTGACGTAGTTTCGAGGGGGAAAAAGGGGTGAAGGTCACGCTGTAGGATGAGACATAGGGTAGGATCGGGTCGTCACTTTATTGGTTATGAGCGGACATTTGGGGAGAAGGGCGTTCCTCCAACTTTGAAATGGCCACCTGACAAGGTGTGGGGCATATGAAAAGGACAAGGCATGGCGGTGTAAGAAAAGGAGTTCACTTTTATAAATAGGGCCAGTAAAGGGCTAACTGATATACAAGCACCCAAATGAGGCCGAGTACTATACCATCGCCTAATGGCGATGGAGTAACACGTTTACAGAATACAACATAGTGGGGTACTGGGCGCCCGAGTACACATCACCATCGAAGCGTTTGACTAGGCTTTATGCCAGGTTTTTATGTGGTCCATTGTCCCTTATGACAAAGAACCTCCTAGTGTGAGCCTAACTATTGTTCAAACGGTTCGGGACCATTCCGATCAGGGTTGTCCTTGACGGACAAATAGTGAGGCGTCCTGATATTTGCACTTCTCATTACCGGACATGGTATACATGTGGCAAGGCTAGTCGCCGGTATGGCTTCTACGTGATGCTACAGATCCATTACGGGTCACTCTTGGAGTTAAGCTGTTGTCTCGTGTAGACATGCGGAACTGCTCGAAGAGATGAAAATACACCGAGGGCGAATGCTCATAATGGCATCCAGTCCAGCGATGTAGTAGTCCTCCGAACAATATGAACAGGGGTGTCGACGTATCGGAATTCCAAGGAAATCGAAGCAGCTTTCTTCAAAAGAGGACCCCAGGGGTGTCCATGGTCTTCGGCGAAGCGCTGTGACTTCAAGCATCTACAATGTTTGTAGCAAAGATGAGTTAGGAGGAAAGATTTTGTTAACCTATGTTCAGAAGTTATTTACAAGGTAAAGAGAAGAAATAGCTAGGAATTAGGAAATGAGAGTATATAACCATCACTTAAGTTCATTTAAATTATTTTAGAAAATAG